>OY744533.1:47346748-47376748 GCA_963556195.1 Sepiola atlantica | reverse complement strand
GATAAATATTCTCTCTCTTCTGACCGTAAAAATTATTGCCGGACAAATATTCTTCAATTTAATAAAACGAATGTAACCTTTTGAACAATGAATGTATTGCATTGTTTTAGTCGACGTGAAGACATAATTTTGGAACAATTCATTTTAAAATGCGTAAAGTCGGTAGCTTTTAACTTAGCGACATAAGATTAATCAGCAGTCACCATTTTTGTTAATCAGACGTGTGCGAAAAGTGATAACATACGCACAAATATAAAATGCCTTAGCGTATTATTATGTAAATAATAATTTGGTGTTTTAGCCGTGGAAGCGTACAGAAACCCGTCTGGAACTGTTGTCCCCAGAGCTTCCTGAGAATGGTAATGTATCCCATCCGTGTAATCCGAATGGTAATGTATCCCATCCACGTAATCCGAATGATAATGTATCACATCCGCGTAATCTGAATGGTAATGTATTCCATCCGCGTAATCCGAATGATAATGTATAACATCCGCGTAATTCGAATGGTAATGTATCTTATCCACGTAATCTGAATGGTAATGTATCCACTCCACGTAATCCGAATGGTAATGCATCCCATCCGCATAATCCGAATGGTAATTTATCCCATCCACGTAATCCGAATGGTAATGTATCCTATCTGCATAATCCGAATGGTAATGTATCGCATCCGCATAATCCGAATAGTAATGTATCCCATCCACGTAATCCGAATGGTAATGTATCCTATCCGCATGATCCGAATAGTAATGTATCGCATCCGCGTAATCTGAATGGTAATGTATCCCATCCGCATAATCCGAATGGTAATTTATCCCATCCACGTAATCCGAATGGTAATGTATCCTATCCGCATAATCTGAATGGTAATCTATATTATCCGCGTAATCCGAATGGTAATGTATCCCATCCACATAATCCGAATGGTAATTTATCCCATCTACGTAATCCGAATGATAATGTATCCTATCTGCATAATCCGAATGGTAATGTATCGCATCCGCGTAATTCGAATGGTAATGTATCTCATCCACGTAATCTGAATGGTAATGTATCCCATCCGCATAATCCGAATGGTAATGTATCCAATCCACGTAATCCGAATGGTAATGTATCCTATCCGCATGATCCGAATGGTAATGTATCGCATCAGCGTAATCTGAATGGTAATGTATCCCATCCGCATAATCCGAATGGTAATTTATCCCATCCACGTAATCCGAATGGTAATGTATCCTATCCGCATAATCTGAATGGTAATCTATATTATCCACGTAATCCGAATGGTAATGTATCCAATCCACATAATCCGAATGGTAATTTATCCCATCTACGTAATCCGAATGGTAATGTATCCTATCTGCATAATCCGAATGGTAATGTATCGCATCCGCGTAATCCGAATGGTAATGTATCCCATCCACATAATCCGAAGTGTTATGTATTCTATCCGCATAATCCGAATGGTAATGTATCCTATCCGCATAATCCGAATGGTAATTTATCCCATCCACGTAATCCGAATGGTAATGTATCCTATCCACATAATCCGAATGATAATGTATCTCATCCGCGTAATCCGAATGGTAATGTATCCTATCCGCATAATCCGAATGATAATGTATCACATCCGCGTAATTTGCATGCAAATGAATAGCGTGTTGATTTATTTATCTATTTATCCTTAGATAGATTCCAGCTACAAGGAATCAAATCAAATATGTTTACCACGCCGACTCAAACTAACACCATCTCTGTGTATATAAAGTTAGGTATATGTATATGTTTTCATATTTGGATATACATGATTCACTCTTTAACTACTTTCCCAATGATCATGGATTTTGGAGCACAGCTGTTAGGCATAAGGGTGAGAAAGTGGGTTACATTTTGTTTAATTTAGTTTTTCTCAAATTTGCTAAAAAAAGTGTATCACTTCGCAAATATTAAGATTCCTCAGATTTTTGTGAAATTTTAACAATACATATTATACATGAATTAATAAACATTCCCCAAATTTCAGTTTCTTTGAAGTATATTGAAATGATTTTAGAGAGCATAATATGGGAAAAACCTCCTATTTGAAAATTCAAATATTTCAGAATTTGATCTATAGTCATTAAACACCAATTAAGTAAGATTTCCTGAATCTGAATATCTCCTTAAGACCCTTTTAGCTTAAGCCTTATGGATTTTAGTATCATTTAGTATCATTAGTGTGAGAGTGTCCTATTTTGAAACTTTCGAGAGACCATTACACATAACCGCTTACCTTTCTTAATCTATAACAATGAACGTTTTTTTTTTAATGTAATGTAGAGAAATTCTGAACATAACAAAAGTAACACATCGTGCAGTAAACATTTTTCTAATTTATCAATTTTTTTACCAGCTTTTACCAGCTTTTAGATGTATATTACTGGTCAACACACTTTTTCTCTGGCTCATTGTATTCTTATATATTTTGTCTAATTTTGGGATGTTGACTCCAAATCTAGCATCATTTTTTGCTATCACGTCACGGTTTGGATAGATAAAAATTTGCGTGATATGAAGATTATAAATATAATTAAGAAATAGAAAATATGTACTAAGATGTATTATTTGGATTATTATATAATAATACAAATTACCAATACTCATCTAAAACATTCCGAAACATAAGTATTAAGATGTTAGAAAATGACGAAAATAAATGTAATACACATAAGTATGTAAGAATTAAGAGTAAATGATGAGTTCGAAGGCGATACTACGCATATATATATATATATATATATATATATATATATATATATATATATATATATATATAGTACGTCAATGAAAATTAGTAAGACCTGCAAATGGAAGCAAATCGGTATTTTCAGTTGTTCAAAACAAGGAGTAGTTTAGTTAATAAAAACATTTATTTTTCATCTCTTTCTTTCCTTAAACCAGGCTTTTCAAAGATTAAAATCTTATCATCTGAGGAAAAATTATGATTGATAAGTTGACAGGGTAGGACTGTCAAAGTTCCAAATTTGAAAAAGTTTTCTTTTAAAATTAAAAATTAAAAATTAAAGAAATTCAAAAAACTTCTTTAAAAAATGTTTCCAAAAGGTTCAAACGGGCATGGGAATCACCAATAACGAAATCCAAAAAACGTAGGGCTCAGAAATATTGGTAAATCAATAGGTCCAACTCTCTAAAAGTTTACCTTTTAGTTATAATTTACATATATATATATATATATATATATATATATATATATATATATATTAAATCTTCGAAACAGTTACATATATATAATATTAAGATTATGACACTAATAACGTTTTGGAGTTAGAATCAATTTAGTATTACGTAGTAATAATGGAATAAGACGTTTTGATACTTTTTTCGTCTTGAGCGTTACAAGAAAACAACATGGCGGCATCCTGTAAGACTCAATTTTTGTGAAAATCACGCTTCTTGTAGCATATTTACATATGTCAAACGTTTTTACTTCAGATTACAGGCATTGTACTAAATAGATTTTAAGTCGAAATGTTTCCTCATGAAATATTATTAAAAAAAACAAGATAAAACTATTTTTATCGCATTATCTTTACCCTTTCGAACTCATCACTTACCGAATTAAGTATGATGCCACATATTGCAAGTCTATTTATTCCAGCAACTAATCGATGGCATAACTTCACTCGTCTTTGACGATTTTTGATGTACGGCTCCGAGAACATTACTAATGCCCAGCAATAATCTGTCACCATGCTTGAATTACTTGTTGATCACATGTTTCTATTATTTTAATGTATTGAAAGAGTTCATCTGCTCTCAAGTCACATCATCCAACTTCTATGGAAACTTGTACAAGTAACTGTGCCAATAATGTATTTTGATGCTCATTCTACACTCGCAAACAAAGTAGTCGCTCCTTAATAATATCTTGGTAGTTTTCAATTTTCAGAAAATGTATTCACAGTTCTAGCTTCTTGCACATTAATTGTTGCATCAAAGTGTTCTTATTTGGTTTCCATCAAATATTCCTGAATTCTTTTTTTATCATAGAACTGGAAAGGTTGAACTTATATATCTGAAGTAATCTCCACTGTGATCAAGACTTTTGACAAATTGCTTCATTACATCAAGTTTTATATGGAGTCAGGAAAGGCTATATTCTCACTATAAACGCGAGATTCAGTATTGAAGTTTTTTATCATCGGGTATCAAACTGTTCTTTTAGTCGCCATTCCTTTTTTTACCCAGTGATCCACTGTAGCCCTCCTATCCCAGTAGCACAAGAAACACGGATATTTTGTGTCACCAGACAGCTGACCAAGAAGAAAATTCACACTTTTCAAATGTGCACAAAATACATGATCATGGACATAGTATTCCAACTTTTCCAAAATAAACTTAATATTAGCATACTCTTCGTTCATGTTTAAAAAAATGCTATATTGGTATTGAGCCATACATATGTCCGATAAAACGAGACATGTGTACCGGGTTTCAGCAGTCTTTCCTATTTTAATCTAGAAACCAAAAATTCAACGAACTCCTTTGACAACTACAAATTTCTGATCAGATCATTCCATTCAGACTGACTAGACAGGCAATGTTTATCACAATCTGCATCATTAGAAATATCACTTTCGATTATCTTCGTCTGTGAAAGTAGTTGAATTGCGGATTTCAACATCCCTGGCAGCATCTTACTAAATACAGGCACAGATATTTCCTCAGTGTACTTGTTCTTTAATCGATTTTTGTCGCGAGTGGGCTTAACCGGCATCCAGGGAGCTACAGCACATCTTTGATCGTTGTGTTCTATTGTCTCCGGTTCGCGGGAGCATCGGTGATAATTTGGAGCCAGTCTCTCTCTATCGTCGAAAACAGTAGACGCAACGGCCAGATATAGTGCCTGTGTCTGTTTTGATCGTCGCGAGCCAGGTGTTCAGCTGACCGCCCCTCCGCTTTAACCACCCGGCTATGGGCTTGGGCACGTCAGTGTACAACTGATTTGATGGCAAATGAAATGTTTGGGTATTTCAAGTGTTGTTTGGTTTTCTCATTGAAACTTTTCACATCGAGAATACAGAAGTATCAGTTATCGAAAAGGTTTGTTAGTTCTCTCCAAATAATTTTCGCAGTAAACTTAAGAGTATCATTCTATGATCGCAAAGTTTCTATACAGATTTTACACACTGTGTCCTGATCTTCAAGTGGTACTTAAAATATGCAAGATACACTATCTTGACAAAGTTATTAATGTTAAATCTCTTATCCTGCAAAGTTTCCACAGATTTAGCAGAGGCTTGGATTATTACAGAACGTCCGCCTTTGAAATGTTGTAGTCATAGTTGTTATACCTCAGAAGTTGTACACTGCAATGCTTAAAACAGTAACAGCAAATCAGTACTAGAATTAGAAAAAAATGTGTGTTCATCTTCCTCCCACGGCGAGAAGACGTGACACAAATTAGGATTTTGCAACCAGCGCCCTAGAGGAAGAGCACTCTAGTCGAACAAAGATTTTCCGGACAGCCCCGTCGGCATGCCCGGTAGGGGCGCCTCACGCGATTAGCAAAAAACTAGCCCCTTTCAAAGGATGAGAAGGTGAAACCTGGAAAGACGGACCTCTTAGAACTGACCAGGACCATATCTCAGATCGACAGAGAACAAGCCATCTTAAAAAATGGCCTAGACTTAGCCGGTCTGATTTTGGTCGGTAATTTGCGCACAAATCTTCTTGGTTGTTTAAGTAGTAATCTCAAAACATTTCCTGCCTCTGATCAGTAAATAATGTCTGAATCACTCCCTGATAATAATAAACTTCCCGTTAATCTTGATTAAAATAAGTAATTATTTTCTTTTTCTCTTTTACCAACGAGTAACCGCCCATCAAGTCCCAAAGGCTACTCAAGGACAAGGGTTAATGGGTTTGTGTCAGGTGGAAGGTGAGAGAAAAACTATAACCTTTTAATGCATGATTTTTTACAGAAATTCTACGTGTCTGATCTAAATGTTCTTGGACCACTGCCTCCAAGTTGAGCTGGCTTCCAAAACGGCTCGTAACGACTAATAATGGAGGCAAAACATATTTCCCGATGTCCCTCTCACAAAAACATATAATTGGTCAAATCAAAATTTACGATAATTCATGGCAACTTTTCTATTTGTTGTTGTGGAACAGCAATATGCATGAAAGGGTTAAGAGTTGTAAACGAATTTTAGATCTGGTCAGAATTTGATTATTTAAGTTGACAGCTCAATAAAAAATTTGTTGGCATTAGACTTGAAAACGATTATGCTGTAGTCAGCTTGGAATGTGGTATTCCGTTCCACAGTTCTTGGAGACCAACTGCTCGTGGAAATTCTGTTTAGCTGCAGGACGCTCAAGAAAGAAATTAAAATTATTTACAATGATTGTAGGTAGACGAGTTTTTGCTGTGAAAGTTTTACAAGGGGAAACCAGAGATTGGAGATCAGTCGAGCACCTGTCGTGAAAATAACGATAGAGTAGAGAGAGACTGGCAACGTCTCTTCTGTGAGAAACCGAATGTTGGGTAAAGAAGAGATCATCCGCCACTAGATATCAAAGTTAATTGTGTTCTCTGTTGAGGCATAAGAGAGTGCTCTTGGTGGCACCACCCAAGATATGACAACAGTACTGTTTCTTAAAACGTATCGAACACTTATACAGATAGAGAATTGCGCCAGGAGTAAGATACTTTCTGGAGCGAAGGAATGATTCAACCATTTATTCCGTGAGAAAAAGTTTATTTTTACTTTTACTAAAAAACCGGTGAGTAATAGAATATATGACGGGTGTACTTGGATGTACATCTTCATCGGTTGTAGATGATAATTATCATCATCATATGCAGTCGTCCATCAAAGCGACCATAACTGATTCACGAAGGCCATAATTATACTTCTTCCACTGTTTCTGTCTTACCTATGATCGTTGTATTGATATTTATTCATTTTAAGTTTCATTTTTATACATCTTTAAATCTTAGTTTCGGATGATACTTTTTTTCACTTGAGAATATAGCAGTTGCCTTGGTAATTGTCTCGGTTCCATTTCCATATGTTCCTAACCATTTTAGATTCAATGTCAGCCTGACATCAATACATTATGTCTGATTTAATGTCAATCTGACATTACATTACGTTTGAAGTAATGGTAGTATGGAATTATTATATTACGTCTGGTTTGACGGTCAGAATAACATTACATAAAATTACATCTGGTTAAATGCCAGTATGATATTATATTATGTCTTGTTTAAAACCTGTATGAAATTATTACATTACGTTTGGTTTAAGTTCAGAATAACAGTATTAAATTACGTCTGGTTAAATGTAAGTATGATATTATTAGATTACGTCTGATTTAAAGCTATTATGAAATTATTACATTACGTTTGATTTAAGGTCAGAATAACATTATTACATTACGTCTGGTTAAATGTAAGTATGATATTATTAGATTACGTCTGATTTAAAGCTATTATGAAATTATTACATTACGTTTGATTTAAGGTCAGAATAACATTATTACATTATGTCTGGTTAAATGTAATTATGATATTATTAGATTACGTTTGGTTTAAGGCAAGTATGAAATTATTACATTACGTTTGGTTTAAGGTCAGAATAACAGTATTAAATTACGTCTGATTAAATATCAGTATGATATTAGATTACGTCTGATTTAACGTCATTATGAAATTATTACATTACGTCTGATTTAAGGTCAGAATAACATTATTACATTATGTCTGGTTAAATGTAAGTATGATATTATTAGATTACGTTTGGTTTAAGGCAAGTATTAAATTATTACATTAGGTTTGGTTTAAGGTCAGAATAACATTATTACATTACGTTTGATTAAATATCAGTGTGATATAATTAGATTACGTCTCGTTTAAGGCTAGTATGAAATTATTACATTACGTCTGGTTTAAGGTCAGAATAACATTATTACATTACGTCTTGTTAAATGTCAGCATATTATTAGATTACGTCTGGTTTAATGCTAGTATAATATTATTACATTACGTCTTGTTTAAGGTCAGAATAACATTGTTATATTAGGTGTGGTTAAATGTCAGTATGATATTATTAGATTACGTCTGGTTTAAGTCCAGTATATAATTATTACATTACGTCTGATTTAAGGTCAGAATAACACTATTACATTACGTCGGTTTAATGTCAGTATGATATTATTAGATTACGTCTGGCTTAAGGCTAGTATGAAATTATTACATTACGCTTGTTATAAGATCAGAATAACATAATTATTACAAGACATAATGTAATAATCTCATTACGTCTTGTTTAAGGCCCGTATAATATTTATCAATTACGTCTGGTTTATGCTCAGTATAACATTATTTTATTACGTCTGGATTAATGGCAGTATTACATAATTACATTACGTCTGATTTAATATCATTATGACATTATTACATTACTTCTCGCACAATGTAAAAATATTACAGGGGCAGGAAAGTTGTGGTTTGTAATGGAAACGAATAACACACTTTCAACTCGATAGAATTAATTCAGTTTTTCTCTTTTTCAGGTCTTTTTGTAGGTAAAAAAACAAGTCAACAGGTTTCTCAGAACTCATAATCGCATGACAGTATTTGTTCTGACTAATTTGAATGGCAATGTATCTGATGAACTATCGACGAATGATTTTAACCATAAATGATTATTTTCCTAATTCGTGGCTCTTCCTAGAAATATTGCTTATTTTTAGTTTGGGAGCGCAGATGTACCATAATACTCGACTTTGGCCTTTAAACTTTAATTCGAGTTAGAAATCATATTCTATCCCCAAATGCAATCTTTTGCTTATATAAGAGTGAGATACGTTCAAAGATGGACTACTACTGCCACGTTTGGGGAAGTGATGCGGAAAGTACTCTTTACTGCTTCGACAGAGTACAAAATCGACTTCGCAATCTAGTGAGAGGATTATCTCTTCTCGCTCTTACAGCTTCTTTTACACAGAAAAGATGTCGCTCGCCTCCTTTTTACTATATCGTTAGGTTGATGGTAGTTGCCCGACTGAGCTCCGACCCCTTGTACGGCCTGTACAACATTCATAGCAAGAACTCGTTTAGCTAGCATCGTAGCAAAGAACGGGGTGCAAGTCAAGCAGAGACTGAAGTTTATTTTTTACCGAATATGATTGGATTGCTTACAAATATAGATGGGAACTATTTTTGCAGACTTTTATAGCATCTGACAACAGTTTAATGAATTCGACGCTGCAAATTCATATGGAGTCAACCCAGGTGAATGGCCGTCACAGATCAGGTAGATGGGATAGTTAGATGCAACAGACTCTTAAAATGTATCCGGTTTCAATATTTACAGGTATTTGTATGAGTATGTATATATGTGAACGTGTGTAAAGTTGTGTCTGTGTATAGCTAGACATTTGTATATGGTGTTAACTGTGTTCATTTTTATAAATCTATTTGTATATGTGTATGCGAGGGAAGTCTAGCTGCAACATTGGTTTCTGAAAACAATCGATATAAGCACAAGGTATATTTGGCAATAAAAGTAATTTGATGCCGACACCGATAAAAAAAAAACTGTTTCCGCTCTTCAACCATTACATCTTAATGGCGTTGTTAATACCGGTCTGGAATACACCTTCGACTACAAGTCTAGCAGAGTCTGGGTCATTTTTGAGTAAGCGATAACCTTGAATCTGTTGGGCTCATGTTTGGTTTTGTGCAGTTCTAGAAGGTCCACTCTCCCAGATGTTACTTTCTCAAAGAGAGAAGGTTTTAGTTTATTGCAAATTGCTTGAGGTGCACTTACCGGGGAATTCCGACGAGGCTGCTCAGTCATTTTTGTGGAACAGTGTACATACGCTTTTTCTGCACTGGCTTTTCAATTCACACTTTCCGATTTTGTAGCACGTCCTCTCGCGGTGGGAGGGATGTAAATACCTACCCAAGTTATTATCTTTCCTTTCTATAAAATACTACCCTACTCACATTAGCAGAAGTATAGTTAATTTAGTTAAAAGAAAACAAGTTAGTTTTAATGCCACCATGGATCAAGTCCTTGACATGTCAACGTAAGCTTTAATTATATTATTATTAATATATATATATATATATATATATATATATATATATATATATATATATATATACCAAACAACCCGTGATCCGTTGCGTCACAGCCACTACCCTTATTTGTTCCACTTTGATGTCATGCAAAAATATATTTCGCTTCACTTTCTTTTAAAAAATACTTATTCTTGCTCGGAAAATTATTAAAATAGATTAATTTTTCAATAATTATCTTCACAGTATCGGTTACTTATACCGTTAATAAAAAAGAAAACTATACATTTCTCTATTTATGTCAAACCTAAGATAACCACTCATATTCCTTTTACATAATATAAATCTATTAATTTCTTTAAATTCTTTGAATATTAAAACATTTTCAATTATAAAAACTATTAAAACTATTGTTTTACTGTAATGATGCAAACGGCAGTAATTGCAAATACTAGAGTTCGAGTTAACTATTTTTTTTATTCAGTTCTCCACGAAAAAACAATTTTAATAAATAAGAACCATGTTAAATTGTAGGTTATTTTTAATTATATCTTTTCGATTTTATTTTTAAACAGATTATGAACCTGTTTTTAGAGAGATAATTAATGATTCGATTTCATTAATGGAATAAAGTCTTTCAATATTCCGATATGATAAAAAAATTCCTCTCATTTCAAAGTCAAAGACAATTAGATTTAATTAAGTTTAGAAAACCAGTAAGCTCTAATAATACCATGGATCAAGATCTTGACATGTAAATGTACGTCATAATAATATTAGTACTATATATATATATATATATATATATATATATATATATATATATATATATATATATATATATATATATATATATATATATTGATTATCGTATAATATTTTCTTGGCGCAAAACACGTAAGGCATCACCCTAAAGATATTAGAATGTTGGTTTGGTAATTTATATAATTTTCTCTTAAATATTATGCCTATACGCCAATTAGCTTTAATGGACGCCTTAACTAAGTTTCTATGATCTTAGTGCAACGTAGTTTCATATATCTATTCTTTGAAATGATACTCTCTCCAATCTAACTCTAAATTCAATATCTTATATAATTATTATTTATAAATTGATTAAGGTATTTTTTATAAAAAAAGTTTTTTATATTAAACTTCAACCAAGTTTACTGTTAAGTTTTATAACAGTTTCTTATTGAGCAATATTATGCGCGGATTTTTCGTGGCTTAAATTCATAAAAAAGATGGCTGCTCTTTCTAGATACCAATTTCTAAATCCATCTTTCAATGGAGATGCAATCAATGTTAGTTGTTTGATTTTTGGATGTTTGTTTACTGCATCGATATGTACCTTTTCTGAAGCAGGGATTTTTGTTTTCTGATGAGTTCATGGAGAAAAGATCGGTGATTAAGATATCGATACTGGTTGTTCTTCGATGAACGAAACGGTCCCATAATTCTATCGAAGATTTTTGCTTTGAAAAACTTATTGATAAGGAACATAAAATTTTGGTCATTAGAATGTAGCAACATATTGTTTAATATATATGCTCTGTTGTTATATGTCTAAAATCATTGAACTTTTACGTTTAAAGGGTTGGTATATATGAAGAATAGAAAATATATGAAAAAATACATTTTCTCATATATATATATATATATATATATATATATATATATATATATATATGTGTGTGTGTGTTTGTGTGTGTGAAATTAAACAGATGAATTCTCTTATTTTTAACAATATTTGCATAAATATATATATATATATATATATATATATATATATATATATATATATATATATATATATATACATATATATATATTTATACAAACATTGTAAAAAATAACAGAATACGTCTGTTTAATTTCTTTGATTTTAATACAAAAAAGACAATCAGAAAATTAAATAAAATAAAAAATGGAAATTAAACTAACGAATTCTGTTATTTTTAACAATGATTGCAGAAATGAGAAAATGCTGCCTAAATACAAACACTATATATATATATATATATATATATATATATATATATATATATATATAAATAAATAAAAGTGTGGGTAAAGAACTAAAACTGTTGCTATATATCTAGGAGATTACATAACAAATATTTTATAAAAATAAACAAAATATTACGAATTCCATAGGATATAACAAAATTCTACAGACAAGCTTAAGCTCAATGGTTAACACTTAATGTCAGACAGAGCTTAAATATTCAGTAGAATACAACATTTATGACATCATATATATTTCGTAATCAGTCTTGAAAAGTTTCAACGATATTTCTCCATGTGTACACGCGTTTAAGAATGTCAATTTTATTATTACTTTTACACCAAGGTAAAAACATGACAGTTTAATGATTTTTCTCCCGGGCAAATATTCTTTATCAATTTAAATTCAAGAAATTTCCAATGGGAATACTTGCAATT
The DNA here is from genome assembly GCA_963556195.1 of Sepiola atlantica. Taxonomy (NCBI): domain Eukaryota; kingdom Metazoa; phylum Mollusca; class Cephalopoda; order Sepiida; family Sepiolidae; genus Sepiola; species Sepiola atlantica. The sequence goes on along the minus strand of OY744533.1, from coordinate 47,364,204 downwards.
AATTTAAAAAAATAAAAACAACATGAAGTTCAGAAAGATTAAATGGTGCAACCCCTTTCGTTATAAAGGTACCATAAAACGGGACAGAGCACGACTCACTTTGTGTTCCCCATAAAAGATGTTCCGTGTTAGTATTTGTTTTAGTGTGTTTTTTTTATTGAATATGTTTTAAGGCATTTTTTAAATGTTTATTTAAGTGGATTGTCTTTCGGGTAGGTTTGCTTTAAAAAGGTTGTTTACATTTCACAACGTGAGTGGGGGCACATTACACCTGTGATTAGGCAGATACTTTATACATGTGATTGTTTGTTCACTGTAGACATCTCAAATTTCAGCAACGCTCAGCGCGTGTAATACTGAATTCTGATCTCAGGAAATCACAATCTAAATGGATTTCAAGAATGTTTTTTATTAAAATACATTAAATAAACTCCCTCCCCACTTAAACAAATACTAGAGACAGGCAGCTTTTTACACACACGGAATAACTTGTATGGGGGAACATACAAAAATTAACACCGTCAAAGCCTACCCGATTAGCTGTACTTTGTCCCGTTTCAGAATCTAGGATAACAAAAAGGGGCTGACGAATCTTTCTGCGATGACCTGGCGGATTAATTAAATCCAGGTTGACCATATCAGTGAAACCCGGGTACTTCAAACAGACACTGTAATGTATAGCTTTTAAATAAAATAATTTATTATATGGAACACGCGATCAAGAACTTTATTGATTGTTTTAACTAACTTGATACATGTTATATATATATATATATATATATATATATATATATATATATATATATATATATATATATATATATATATGGCTTGTCAAAATTGTTACTGTTGATTATCTCTCTTAATTTATTTTATTTTTATTCATTTTAAATGCATGTAATTTGTTTTTATGAGGGGGGCGATGGTTCTTTTTTTTAAGTGTTTTTAAATGGAAGATAATTCGATTTTAACAATCTCAATATACGAACTCTTTAGCCATAACATAAAAAGTATTAAATGTCGAATTTGTTTTTTCACCGCGTCTTTTGTGTTTTAAAAAAGAAATAATAGGAAAAATGGATTTTTTTTTCGTAAACAATTTTCGAAGTAAGTTGTTTTTCTCTTTAAATCTTGTGATTCTTGTCGTTATGAATGCCTTGTCTGTATGAACAATTTATGAAATGGCTGTAAAGAATTGCGGTCTTTTCATCAATTGTTAATGGAGATAAAAAAACAATTTTACTTTCTATCAAGTCTTGTGTTTTGGGTCGAAAAATAACTGAATATATATATATATATATATGAACAACCAACCAATATTACTTTACCTACACGAGCGAGCCACGCTCTTCGTTCGACACCGGAATTTGAATCATAACCGCCAACAATACCAGTGCGAAGAGACGTTTATCAAGTAACAAAGAAATAAGTTTGGTTATTCTTGTTTTTTGATGAAAAAAAAAGGACTCAATACCGGTCACCTCTGAAGATGGAATTTTATTCCGAAATTAATAAGATTAACGTAAAAATTTTTTAATTAATCTTGCATTGTTAATGACTTATATTTTCAATTTTATTAACAAATCCAGCAATGCTTTAAATGAACAACCAACTTATATATATATATATATATATATATATATATATATATATATATATATATATATATATATATATATATATATATATATATAGCGGGTTCTCTTCGATTCTGGTATTTAGATGCTAAGATTTATAAGGACTGGTTAGTTCGTTGCAGTTCATTAGCTTAAATATCCAGGAGAAGAAGGAGGAAGATGATGCCATATTTTTCGTTTCTTTTCATCAATAAGATTTCTCTTGTTGCCTACTCAAGTCCCGAGGGCTTACACTCTTCTTCGGTGTCACCCTGAATAATGGATGGCTGTCCACTTTAAGAAAAGATGATAATAGGATTTTCTCTGCTTAAAATGGATCATATTCCAGATTGAATACGACAATATATGCAGCCTGCACGGGTATCATTATCATTATCATGACCATCATTATCATTATCATGATTATCATGATCATCATCATCATAATCATTAGTATCATCGTCTATCTATCTATCTATCTATCTATCTATCTATCTATCTATCTATCTATCTATCTACCTTTATATACCCCTCTCTATATCTATCTCTCCTCTCATTGTCACATCAAGTTATGATGATAGGTATTTCCTCGCATTGCACAATTTTCTCATCGAAGACACCCAAACGTCAAATGTCAGATGATCTCAGCTACAATAAAATGCACAAAACCGGTCGTATCACATCGAAAACACCTCTTTATTCTACGGTCTTTTTCTAAATAATATGTGATTACTTTTATTAGATAAGAGTATTTACCTATTACCTGCACATGCTCGTTTGAGTATTATATTAAGGATAACAAGTTTATGTGTTATATTTTAGCTTACTCATGCGTGCATAAACCGTAATACACCAGTGTCGTCGTCATGAACCTAGGTTGTGTTTGTCTGCTTATAAACTCACTTGGACGCTGATGTTTATAAAAACAGGTGTATGTAAAAAGAGAGACAGTCACAGAAACACATCGAAGAAACAACTTGTATACACGTAAGAGAGAGAGAAAGAGAGAGAGAGAACAAAACGGCAGCCAGATAGACAGACGAATACCTCGTCTCGCTACATTTAGTCACATTGTGCGCGCCCGCACCCCATTGGGGACATCACCTCAGACACGTCTTTCCTACTTGAAATCACGCCAACTAAGCGAGACAGAATATCCCCCTGCCGAGAGTCACCGAGTTTGGTTGAATTTCGTTTTAAGGACCTTTGACCTTCAAAAGTATCACTTGAACTTTGCCACTTAAACACGGCCCTTGCTATGTAACATAAGCTATTCCCTATAAATGAAAGATTTTTCCTAATGTCACCACTTATCAAGGCCCAAAAGCCACTCGAGGATAAGGATTAATAAGTTTGTGGGTTGGCGATGAACAACATCTTGAGAAGACAGCTCAACAAGAATGTGTTTATATTGGACTTGAAAATGACAATGTTATAGTTAGCTGGAAAGCAGCCCAGCAGTATTGTGTTCCAAAGACGGGTAGTTCTAGGAAAGAAGCTTTGCTCATGGAAGCTCCGTTCAGTTTTAGGTACACATAGGTAGAAAATCTATCCATACAAAATAATTAATTTTTAGTGACAACTGAAGACAATGAAAGATAAAGAGTTCATAGAATACGAAAGTTAAAAGAGTCCCAAGAACGTTCTGGTGAAAGAGAAGTTGTTTTGTCTGTAAGGAAAAATTGAGTACACATGATTGTTTCGTCTAGCGCCGTGTGCGTTTACGTGTGTGTAAATGGAATAATCATATGTTATGTGTGCATAATAGCGTACCTGTTTTGTTAGTGAGGGATTGTATGTATGAACTGTGTATATGTGTTCGGTGGGCGTCGTGTGTATGTATGATTCGCTGAACCTACAGAAGTTCGTGTGCATCTCTCGTTATATGGGTGTTATTTCGGATCCCAAAGGAGGCCAGGCTGGATTGTGACGTACGCACGTGTGTTTTCTCTGAATTGAAGAATAGGAAAGATCTAGAGAAATGCTGTATCTTGGTTTTTATAGTACGCGCTAATATTTGGAGTGAATATTTTTGGCATCTTGATTTGTTGAAAAAAAACTGTTTATATTATATGTAGTTCAATGAAGATTCGATACGCAACATAACACTCACTGCCGCTGTCACGTCGAACATGGTCGATTAAGTTAACAAAGTCAAACTATTTTCTGGGAAAATGAGAACATTTTAGTGAGTTCATTTTTAACATGGCTGAGATTGCCGGAATTTAAATGTGGCTTTGGACACGTCTATGGCTCTCAATCCTGGTCACTTACCAAAAACTTGGGGCCAAGTTTGACGGCAACTACATCAACATAATATGAGCCATCCTAGACATTTCCTGGAAAAAGCATCCAATGAAACAACGACTGTATGGTAAGCTTCCGCCTATCTCAAAAACAATCAGAGAATACTACACTAGTTTTGCAAGTCACGGCTGGAGGAACAAGCAAGAACTTATGAACGATACATTGCTATGGTCACCTAAACATAGTTTCACCAACATTAGCCGCTCTACTCGAACTTTCATTGACCAACTGTATTCTTGCTAGATCAATGAAGTTAAGCGACGTTGAGCCTGGTCACTACCAGATGGGTGTCTATTTTGGAATACGAGGCGCTGTATGTGGGAGGATTGCAAAACTTCCCTACAAAAAATAACGTCGTCAAATTTGAGGAATATTTTTAATTGAACTAATGTTAAAATTTCACATAAATCGAAGTCATCTGAATTTTTATGAATATCTTCTACTTCTTTTTTTTTACTCGTTTGGCATATAACTAAATTAAACTAAATATAGACCACATTCCGATCTCTTACCCCTAGTAGCTGTGTTCTAAAATTCATATTGATCGGTTAATTAGTTTAGGAGTTAATTCTGTACCTACAAATATACAAACAACCACATACGTAACTTTATATAAATCAATATTAGACATTTTCAGTAATGGAAGGATCATGAGGTGATGTATTACATACATCCTATACTCCACTTTGCTCTAATTTTACCGATTTTTGTTAAACGTAGCAGTAATTTTACGAACATAAATTATGTACAATTTTACGAATTGATTTTACGAATTGATTTTACGATTTTACGAATTGATTTTACGATTTTACGATTTTACGATTTTACGATTTTACGATTTTACGAATTTACGAATTGATTTTACGATTTTACGATTTTACGATTTTACGATTTTACGATTTTACGATTTTACGAATTGATTTTACGATTTTACGATTTTACGATTTTACGATTTTACGAATTGATTTTACGATTTTACGATTTTACGATTTTACGATTTTACGATTTTACGAATTTACGAATTGATTTTACGATTTTACGATTTTACGATTTTACGATTTTACGATTTTACGAATTGATTTTACGATTTTACGATTTTACGATTTTACGATTTTACGAATTGATTTTACGATTTTACGAATTGATTTTACGAACAAAAAATAACGTCGTCAAATTTGAGGAATATTTTTAATTGAACTAATGTTAAAATTTCACATAAATCGAAGTCATCTGAATTTTTATGAATATCTTCTACTTCTTTTTTTTACTCGTTTGGCATATAACTAAATTAAACTAAATATAGACCACATTCCGATCTCTTACCCCTAGTAGCTGTGTTCTAAAATTCATATTGATCGGTTAATTAGTTTAGGAGTTAATTCTGTACCTACAAATATACAAACACCCACATACGTAACTTTATATAAATCAATATTAGACATTTTCAGTAATGGAAGGATCATGAGGTGATGTATTACATACATCCTATACTCCACTTTGCTCTAATTTTACCGATTTTTGTTAAACGTAGCAGTAATTTTACGAACATAAATCATGTACATTCGTTCTGTGTATTATCTTACCAATAATGGTTTGAGCTCTACAAATACAGAGTGGCCAAGAAGTCACTGATGGATTTTTAACTTGAATAGATTCTTTATTTTTATGGTACCTTAATGGAAGTTTAAAGTAATATGACGAAGACAATGGAGATTAGTTTGTAGAAAAGAACAAAAATCAAAAAGTCTGCAATGTCAACTGGCATTCACATTCCACAGACTTAACTAGCCCTGACTTTTTCTTGTTGGGCGTTACTCAAAGAAAAAGTTTACATCAACAACGCTGAAACTATACAGGAATTGAAGGAGTACATCAGAAATGAAGTCGGGGAATTAAACTGTAATCGAGTGATTCTGCAATCCGTCATGGATAATGTTTTGGAAAGGGCACGAATTTGTGAAGCTGAAAATGGAAACAATTTAAAAGATGTTATTTTTCATAAAGAAATTATTTTTAATTTTTGTTCGTTTTAGCAAACATATCTCCATTTTCTTCGTCATATTTTGTTAACATTCCATTAAGTTACTATCAAAAATAAAGAATCTATTTAAGTTAAAAATCCCTCCGTTACTTCTTGGCCACCCTGTATTATAGTAAATGGCAGCAGGGCGTAGAAATTCCACGGTGTTTTCTCTATCAATTTTTATAATTTAATGTTAATAATAATATTCTTTTTGAAATAATAAACGTCCGTCAGGGTCAATATTATTACGGGAAAATGACTCCTTCTTCTTTCGTAAAAATAGTCGTCATTGTGAGTTAATATTCTTTAAATAAATGAAACGAATATGTATCTTCTATATGTATTTATTTGAAATTGTAGCAATTCAATTCCTTTTAAAGAATAAATATTCTCTGTCTTCTTTCCCTAAAAATAATTGTCAGCTTAATATTTCTCAAACCAATAAAACGAATTTCACGTTTAGAAATGTATTTATTTAAAATTGTACCATTTTATTGGAAAGGACGACATAATTTGATTTTGGAACAAATCATTTGAAAATTAAAAAGTCGGAATTGTTTACCTTAGTGACATCAGACGATCTCATTTTTTAATGTGTGGGAAACGTGATAATGTACATACGAACATGAAAGACTTAGCGTATTACTATATAGATAATATCGGGTTGGCAACTACGTGCCCGTTGTCTTGATGATTAAAATTAAAATATTAATAAAAATAACAAGTAATTATTGGTAATTTTTTTTAAAAAGAAATAAAAAATAAAAGCGAAAGAAAAGGGGTGTCGAAAATAATTTTTCTAAACTTGACATTCTATTTTAATGATCTGGAAATAAACAGAATTTAACTTAATTTAACTCGAAAAAAAGATTCTAAAGAAAAATAGATTCCAAAATTTAAAAAAGGCGGGAACTCAGTTGACAACGTAATATTTATCCATATAATAATTTCAGAAATAATGATAGAAATATTTACCTTAGTGAAATCAGATTAATAACCAATCAGACGATCCAAATTTTTAATGTGTGTGAAAGGTGATAACGTACACACAAACATGAAATGGCTTAGCGTATTATTATATAGATAAATATATAAAAATTACAAATTGTTTACTGTTCGATTTACTGTGGAATACAGACTGCCTATAAATATTCATACTTTATATTTAGATAGGATATTCGGTGGTAATATTGCATATACACTGACTACACACAAAATCAAGAAAACTCTCGGGCTACGCCGACGATGGACAACTAGTATATATGTGCAGGCTTATTGAGTACTGTAAAATATAAGAAAACTACTATATCTAATATAAAAAATAATGTTGACCGGATTTTCAAAGTTGGACCTAAATAAAATTAAGCTGACAAATCAAACTTTGATTCTGACTAGCCATGTTTTGTGATGCTTGTACTATGTTGATTGCAATAGAATAAAATATTTCGCTACATTTTTTTAATATAGTCAATCCGATCTAACAGTTTTCTAATATGTAGAAAATCTTAAATTGTCACCTTAAAAGAAGAATAAGCTGAGATGAAAACTCTTATTCTTTTAATAAGAGCTATCGCCCCTTGCTTGCTTTTCTCATTCAAGGTTTATGTTGACGGCGGTTATTCTTATCAAAGCGGATCAGATCCATGCATCAATTTTCGAAAGATTGGAAGTTGAAATTCTGTCAAAATTTCGTTTTTTTTCTTCTTTTCGTAATAAACAAAGGCGAAGTTTCATTTGTAATTTAGACACTGATCGATTATTGATGTCTTGCTTCGTTCTTATTAAATCAAAACAGGTGCACTTTTACCGTAGATAATTAAACATCGGTGTTCTTAGAGAACATATAAATATTTACAAAGGAAATTTGAACGTAATGGATCGAGGGCAACGCTGGAGGCGTACAGCCAGGATGTTATACAATTGAGAATTATTATCAGATATACATGTTCTTAATTGGTTTATTAACTTGTAAATAGAATTGCTTCCATGTAAAGTTTTTTTATTAAAATAAAATCACGGCAGAAAATGGTTTGTTACATCAACCGAATAGGTTATCCTTTCGGTCGAGTTTGTTTGTCTGTGTGTGTACAGCACAGCGTCCTCGTCGCTTGACCAATCGTCACAAAACTTGGTCAAAATATCGGTCCTGGTTCAATTTAGAATTACTTTAATTTTCAGATATCTAGGTCGATGGGCAAGGTCGGAGAAAAGAATAGAAGTCACACGTTTAACGACAACTTCGTTTCTGTTCATCTTAGAGACTCTCTACATGGCCCATAGTGTAACTAATGATGTACCGCATCCTATATGCAAATGACCCTGATCTTAAAAAGTTTGATTGATGTTGAAATTTTTAGGGAATTTCAACTTTCGATTTTTCCAAATTTGATGTATGAATTTGATGTTCCTTGATAATAGTAACACCATGCAAAATTCCAGCCTGATCAAATGAATAGTTCTTAAGTTATCAACGTATGTATGACATAACTTCGGAAATGCTTCATACAATATGGAGAAGTAAGGCCTACCCTTACGTTATCAGGCGGAGGTGTGCCATCTCAACGACTGACTTGTGTCATTTTTCTTTTTTTATTGAGTATATTTTATTTTTATATTTTTTATTGAACATATGAAATAAATCGATAAATACGCCCTCGTGTATATCCGGTAAACCAAAGCTTGGAAAGGGAAGAAGTGAACCATTGTTGGCTGTTTTCCATTGGGATTTGTCGTCTCCGTTTTCCGTATTCTTTGTTTGTAGCCTTTTTTAGTTTGAAACATGGACACTCCGAGTGGAGGTTTTGTATATTGGTTTCGGATGTCGTCGTTGGCAAAGACCTGGGGCCTTCAGGGACTAATCATTCCAGAAAGTAAAATCTTTTCAATTATATTGTCAAGATTTTAAAGAATTAAGAAATGATGTTTGTACATATTTACTTGCCTCCCCACAGTTGCAGAGTTAGACACAAGGTCAGTTTTTACTGTGGAGAAAATCTGGCTCCCAAAAAAGTGGTATTCTGGAATAGTACAAAAATAATGCCTCAGTCTATAAAGATTTCTCCTTCACTGACCGATGACAGAAATGATGAACAGATACTACACTTTGCTTCTAGCCAAAAGGTTAATGATTGTGCTTGTTAACAGCAACACATTATTTTTTCTAATAAGTCACAACTTATCAAGGCTAACAGCTATTCGAAGATACAGGTTTATGATAAAAATCCATTACATTTTTTAATCAAAATACATTCCATGATTTGGATTCTAGAAAATATCTCAAATTTTAGCCTTAATTGGTGTCTAATCACAATGGATCAAATTTAATACAAATCTGAAATATTTGAATTTTAAAATGAGAGGTTGTGCCCCCCTAAACCAATTTAAAATATTCTACAGAACCAAAATTTGGGGAATGTTATTAATTGATATATAATACCTGTTGTACAAATTTCACAAAAATCTGAGGTACCTAAATTTTAGCGAAGGGTTTCCAGTCGTTTTTTATGGCCTTTGTAGGATACTAAATTAAACTAAATATATCCCACATTTCGACCCCTGATGCTTAGCAGCTGTGTTCCAAAATTCATAATGGTCGGTTAATTAGTTTAGGAGTGAATCTGATACGGGCAAATATATAAACAAATACACATACCTCACTTTAGATAAATAGAGATATATGGTATCCCCCAAGCAAATGCTACCAATGGAATCAAGACTGCACGAATGGCCTATGCTGGAAATCTCATTTATTTGATCAATCATAACTCAAAAACCAATAAACCAAATTAGTTAAAACTTTGCACAAAATTTTTATTTGATAAGTTCTATAAGTGTGTAGAATTTCAGCATCATTAGTCAAGACAACCCAGAGATCCAGAAAGTTCAATCATGAAATTATGTTATCTGTGTGTAAGTATGTACGTACGTACGTATGTGCTACCCTGTATCTCATCAACTATTTGATGGATTCAGCTGATATTTGGCAGATATAGAGGTTCTAGGGTCTAGTTGATGGCATTTTAATTTCAGTTTACTATATACCTTAGTTTTCCAGAAAATTCCGAAAAACCTTAAAAATGACAGTATTCATACACTTTATTCTATATCTTATCGACCATTTGATGGATTCAGCTAATTTTTGGCAAACATAGAGGTTCTAGTATCTAGTTGATGGCATTTTGATTTCAGTTTACCATATACCTTGATTAGTCAAACTACCAACTATATCAGTTATGAGAAGACATTGTATTGAGGCATAGCCTTTACAAAAGTAGTGACATTCCATGATAAATGCCAGTATACTGAAATCATATGCCCTTAATAGGGTTAAGATGAAAATTCATATACACTAAATGTACAAAAGCAAGGAAATTCCCAAATGTTTACACTTATATTGTCATTAACAGGGCTATGTATTTTACTGGTAGGAATTTTTCTTCAGCGCACATCACACACTTCATCCACTCATGCATAGAGATTTATACTGTAGTGATGTGATAATGAAATGATTTGGTTGATATGCAGTCATACCCTTAATGACAATAAAAGTGTAAACATTTGGGAATTTCCTTGCTTTTGTACATTTAGTGTATATGAATTTTCATCTTAACCCTATTAAGGGCATATTATTTCAGTATACTGGCAATTTTTCATGGAATAGTTAATAAAATTCACAATCGTTTCTGCAATTCAACCATATCTGGTACAAATTAACCCCGCCTATGACTGACTTATCCATCAAGTCTCATCTATGAATGTCAAACAGTCTCTGTTCGATGATACGCTCCTAATGTATGACTCCCATTCAGGATTCCACCTTATACTGATGATACGATTACCAAAATGTCCCCGAAGCCATTTTAACAAGCCAGTTGAAATGTGAGGAGATGCAACCCCACTGCAATAGCCACTGCACACCATCAAGTGCTATGGTTTGCAATATTAAAAAGGAGAATCATTGGCCTTTATTTATTTGAAGATGAGAATGAACGATCAGTCTTAATTAATACTGAGCACTGCTTAGCGATCGTTAAAAAGATTTTGGTTGATAAAGAGATTTTGTGGGGGACAAACAATGATTTCAAAACGATGCGGCAAAAGAGGAGGGTGTAAAACTTATCGACATTTTTGCACCACGTATCCAGGTATGATTGCAACGCAGAGACACACATTTGAAGCATATCATTGAACAGCAATGAAACAAAGAATGTTGAACATTCATGACTGAAACTTGGGGGACAAGTCAGCACAGACTGAAATGTATTTGTACTAAATAATACTACATTTCAGAAAGGCGTATAGCTTTTTCAGATCACCCTGTATATATATATGTGTGTATATATATATATATATATATATATATATATATATATATATATATATATATATATATATATATATATATTTATATTTATATTTATTATATATATATATATATATATATATATATATATGTATATATATATATATACATATTTTAAAGAGGAAAGATGAAGATAAAAAATTACATAAAATTACATAAAATTGATACAAATTTTATTACATCAAAAAGTTCAGGTGCAAGGAGTTACAGTAATCCTTAAACCATGGTTTTTCAAAGATAAAACTCTTTTTGTATCAATTTTATGCAATTTTATGTCATTATATGCAATTTTTTATCTTCATCTTTCCTTCTTTAAAATTGATTGCTCTACTCAACGTATTGAGCTTTACTTTATCACGAAAAATCACTTTACGATACTTCACTTATCGTTAATTCTATTATTATATATATATGTGTGTGTTTGTGTGTGTTTGTGTGTGCGCGTGTGTATGACTATGTTTTACAATCTCTGAAAAGGGACTCAAACTTAATAAAATGTTTGAGAAATGGTTTTGTCATATGCTCTTAAAATTGTTATGTACCTTTGACTCTTGCTAAATTTCGTTATAATTGTGGAAAGGATGGCCACCCCGAGGCGATAGACATATAAATATGTTTGAACGAAACACAGATATTATTATTGGCAGTATATTTTTTCTGAACTGACTCCTCCACCTCCACTTTATTACGTATGAGAAAGAAAACAAAAGAAGAAAAAACTTGCAAGATTGCAAGTAGAGTTTACACATTGCGTTAACAATGACAAAATAATCGGGTTGCTGACAAATCTTCGAGAATTTACTGTTTAGCTACAGAAAAGCAGGCTTACAAGATTGGTTAGAACATCGCACAATATTGCGCGTGGTTGATCTTGTGCGAGGTATTATTTTGCCCGTCTTTATAAAGAAAACCAAAACATGATCACTCCTGTGTCCTAAACGAAATCACACTTTTACTTGAGAATTAAAAGCAATACTTTTGCGAAGAAGGTAAAGATAGAAAAACTCGGTGACCGGCCGTCAAAAGAATTTGTGTGGCAAGATGCATAGAGTGTGGGCGAAGGTAAGACCGACTTTGGTGTGATACCATTAACCTATTTACGCACACGCACACAAAGACAGGGGAGTTTGAATTACCAACTAGAGAGTGGAGTTTGAATTACTTACTAGACTGGGAAGATTAAATTACCTACTAGACACCATCCTCGAGTTTCTTCGGTATCTCTATACAAAGGTTTGTTAGGACAACCTGACATGAGAATACTTCAAGTTAACCCTGACAAAATATTTTAAATAACATAGTATTCGAAGCCAAAATAAGATCCCATCAACACAGCTATACATTGGCTCATACGAGGAATGATGCACCTTTTCCAAGTAATGTTACCTCAAGTAACAACACTTAGCTGTATACTCCACCAAACCAGATGAATTCTTGTCCTGGAATCCGGTAAGACCAAGAGACCAAAAGAAAGATATACTATAACATCATCAACTTGTCAATTGACAAGAGGAAATTAATGTTCTTAACTTCTTTATTAACTCAATGTTTGAGAAATAAAAGACAACTTAAATAGTATATTCGAATGTTTATGTGTCTCATATAGAGATCAAGTGTTAGCCCCAGGAAAGGGCTCGTTGATTTCTGAGAACTTCGACTGAAATAAAATGAAACAAAAAAGAGAGACATATATATATATATATATATATATATATATATATATATATATATATATATATGAATAATAATGGAGATTATGTATCTGTCTGTCTGAAACCGAAACTATATTATTAGTTTTGATCGTTCTCTTTTTATATCTACTTATCAGCTCCTATGTATACCCATTCCAAAACTTCCCCAAACATCACGCGTTTTTCAAATTTACATTATTAATTTGTTTTAAATCTTCTAATAAATTAATATTCGTAAATATACACTCATGATTGGTTTTTCCAGATTAATCTTAATAAAAATTATAAATAGAGTTAATTAAAGACATTGTTTTTTTTAATCTATATAACTGAGTTACGTAATTAAATTAGATTGTAATGGAATATGATGGAACAGCCGGCGTCCACTCCAACATTTAGTTTCCTGCCCTCTGATTATTAAGTATAACCTTCTATTTCGAACACACAGAAAGTTCTATTTAAAGAAAGATAGATAGTGAAAGAGAGAGAGGGAGAAAGACAGAGAGAAAAGAGAGAGAAAGAGAGAGAGAACAAAAAAGAGAGAGATGGGCACAAGGCAAGGGCGCGTTATTTGATTAATAATATGTAACCAACACATTTTCTGAGATTTATCGTACGAGTCGCTCAAAAATGATATATATATTTACTTTGATTATTTTATTAAAACTTTTTGTGTTTGTTTGTTTTTTTAATCTAATTAGAAATTATGTTTTAAAGCACGAATTTATTGAATCAAATTGTTTAATTTAAAAAGTAATAGATTAAAATATTACTATTTTTCTTGTAAAATAAAACAAACATATTTCACTGAGAAATTAAATAACTGCATTTAGAATAATGTTCACTGTATTTTATTATTTTAATTGTTAATTTATTTTAGGTACACCTTTTTTTTATTTGAAAAACTTCAAATATTAGTATCTTTTTACGACCTTAAGTGAGTTAAGGATTTTTTGTTTTACATTTTACGTCGTAATGGGTAAATTTTGTTTAAAAACTATGTTTTTATTATTCCGTGTTTTATTTATTAAAATAAAGGATGGGTGATTTTCCTTCTTTTTTTGTAAGAAAGACTAACACAAAAAACTAACACATTTTACTGAGCAATAAAATAAAACAACTAGCGAAAATATGCGACCGGAGGGAGCATATTTTCGCTAGTATAAATATATATTTGTATTATTTATTTTAAAATGATACATTACAGTTTCCTTACGATAGAGCACTTTATTGAGTTTTTTTCAACATACCTCGACACACACACTATATATATATGTATATATATATATATATATATATATATATATGTAGTACATGTCTATTTTTGTTTTCTAGATGTTAATTCAATGAAACTCCAGTGTATATTTATATATAACAAGTAGATCTGTTTTCTAGTACAAATGTTTATTATGCATACATGTTTCAGCTGCGTCTTCTTTCGAGAACCAGCTTCTTCAGATCTTTAGAAAAATGAAATAAGAAACAATAAACTTCCTTATTCTGTGTATTATCTCGGTTCGTAAGAGATGGGTATATAATCAAACGGGCAAGATGTATGTCAATTACATATTCACACTGCCCCCTTTTTACTTTATATCATTTAAGTTTATCGAGTACGTTTGACCGGTTTCAAATATTTTATACAGTTTATTACTCCACTTGAGAGTATCTTCAACGTCTAAGTATAATCATATGCGTGCGAGGCCAAATATTTTTACAGTCAGCAAATAAAGTGTTTCCAAAACTGACCTATATATAAACTTATTCATATGTTCACATATATACAAACCCATATATATATATATATATATATATATATATATATATATATATATATATATATATATATATATATATATATATATATAAGGAAATGGTAGTTTGCTTGAAGCATTGCTAGTAAACAACAAGTAAATATGAAGGTGAGAATTCCGAGGCAGGAGCAATGCAATGTTGAAAACCGGAAGGTGGAATAAGAATGATCAAAAGTAAATGACAAGTAGCGGTAACTCTCAGATCAATTCATTTATATTTCAAAATTTAAATATAAAGGCAGTAAGTAGTAAAATTGGTGGGCTTACTGTTAAATATTTAAAGGTCCGGAATGGTAGAGACTTTAATGATTTCGAGAGTAACAACCTCTCTTTTTCAAAAAGAAAACAAATGTTGGACTGGCTGTGTCAGTTGAGGAGATCCAAGTGGACGCTGCTATTCAAAAAACATGAGATTCGCTAAAAGAAAGACAAGTCCTGCAGAAAATTCAATTGTTAAGATATGTAATAGATTACTAAGATTAATTAATCTTAAATAATAATATTTAGATTTACTTTAATTATTTTGTTGTTGTTCTTTTTTATTATTATCATTATTTGTTTTTTAATTTATTATTTACTCTTTTTTATTTTCAATATCTTTTATATTAAATATTTAATATTTATGTTAAGTGTAGCAATTGTAAATTTAGGTTCGAATAGTCGAGTAAAGATTAAGGGAGATAATTAGGGATCAGCATTAAGATGGTCAAAGGGGATAATTGAAGTAAAATCATGTGTGGGCAATATAATGTAATATCTGTTCCGTTATACTACACCTAGAGTGTGGGAATAGGAGATTGTTAGAAGAGAAATATATATATATATATATGTGTGTATGTATATATGTATGTATACATATACATGCTAAAACACATATATTGATATACATACGTACATATGCACACACATATATATATACTATATATATATACACATACACATACACACATATTATATATATATATTCACATCTAAACACACCAATATTCGTAAACCCAATGATTTAAATCTAAATTCGAATACAAACCGTATTTATTCACATTCATACGTATGTAGACAGACAATAAAATAAGTAAAATAGCCTATATACACCCATTCTTACAATATAATAAATATACTGGTCAATATCTACATATTTGTATCGAAAAATGGATCTCTATCCAATTTTCAATACGCTTATACATACATACATATACATATCTACGCACATATCACCACATATACTATACACCTACACACACTTTTATCCTCCTCCCGCGCAAAGGTGTGCATCTACTTAACTTCCTCGCGTATAAATGCCGTTCTTACGAAATACTCACCGTTCTTACGAAATACAGGGGCTATGAACTAAATAATAGCTTTCTTAACAAAGGGCAAACAAATGTTTCGTCAAAATTATATGCTAAATATTGGAACGTGTTCTTAAAAAGAAAAATGATATTTTCAACAAATTTAATCCTGATATAAATAATCTTTTATTTGTCGTGAATAGATGAAGTCGGGGAGTATTTATGTTAAACTATCGTGGATCAAGGGTGCCTCCGTGCGTGATCTTCATTTGAGACACCGTTTTGACTCTACACATAATAGTCTTGGTGTTATTATAAAAGCACGAATAACTCATTCGTCTGGATAAGTCCCTCGTCCATGGTCATGTTCCCACATCTAGTTTTGAGTTGGTACATTCGGCCATGGTCTTGACAAGCATATGTTAGCATTAATCATTTAGCGAACAAGGTATTGCCTTCATTTCTGTTTACCGCCGAAAATGGAGTGCTGAATAATAATAAAGACTTGTGTTTTCTTTTAAATAAAATATATAATTTAATCAATTAAAATCCACTTTACTTCTTGTTAAGCTAGCCAGGCGCTATGGTGAAGCATTTTAAAGCCACGTGCGGTCGTAGCGAAATAAGCCTCCAAAGAGAAACAAATTATTCACCTTAGAAAGAAAGAAAAAAGGATTCAACCACACGCTGTAAATCATAGCACCGCTACCTACCTTCAACCTCTACCGATGCACTGTGCTAACTGCCATCAATTGTAACTTGTAATCTCTTACATCTGGGTCACCACGGTAGGGTACGGAGAGTGGGCTAGTTTATTTCTCTGTTATGTATTTATAGTCATTGTCACTTTTAATGACAATTTCACGCGACAGAAAATATTTCTGGTTATGTCTACTCCTATATCTGGTCCAAGGTTGCGAGAAAAGCGCCCCTGCATTTCTTGTGTCAAACTTGCTCCTACAATCATATGTTCCGCTCCTGTCACTTATAAACTCGGGAAGAAATTTAACAAGATGTTTTTTTTCATGTACACCTTTTTAGTGACTATTAGTCTTTGATTTGAAAAATGATTTAAATCGTCAAAATACACATACGCATGTATATATATATATATATATATATATATATATATATATATATATATGAATATATATATATATATATATTCAACTCTATTCAAATGAATATTGAACTACTTAAATTCGCAAATTGATAACTGATCTTTATAGCTTACTTATTTTTTTTGTTTTATGGTCTAATTTGAAAGTATATATGCATGCGTTTGTGTATATATGCATGCGTTTGTGTGTATATATATATATATATATATATATATATATATATATATATGTGT
>OY744533.1:47296748-47341748 GCA_963556195.1 Sepiola atlantica | reverse complement strand
AGGACCAGCATGCCCAACAAGTAGACTTAACAACTTAATTTACATCTTACTATAACCATTCACCGAACAAATCAGGAGCTACATAAGGGGCAACATACACTTCCTAAACTCCTTACCACAAATAGTAAACCCCGGGTGAATGTTAGTTATAGTTGACGTTTGCAGCTTATATAGCAACACCCCCATGACTTAGGCAAACAGGCACTATTATGCTGGATTGACAAACACCCACAAATATTAGACCAAAGATTTACCAAACTATTCATTATCGACAGCATAGACATAATTCTTAACAATAACTCTTTCGAAGTTAACAACGAAAACTACATTCAGGCCCTAAGTACCGTAATAGGAACTAAAATGGAACCAACATATGCTGCCCTAACACTGGCTTACTTAGAGGAGGTCTTATATGAAAAGATAGAACAAATATACGTGTTACATTACGGAAACAAACAGGCATGTATTACAAAGTTATCGCCACGAAACCAATAGTCTCTTAAACGCTTCTCGAAATACGAAAACAATACGAAAGTTTAGAAGCGTTTTCAAACTTCTTTAACACTCATCTGTAAGCCTTTAAACCGACAGTCCTTTCAAACACTTTACATTAAACATTGTTCTATTTTTAACATAGTACTATTTAAGCACTTCTTTTTGAACATTTCTTTTTAAGCACATTCTTTTATATTCTTTTCTCGTTAAAACATCTTATATCAAGCACTGTTCCCTTCAAACACATCTTCTCTTTAACACTTTACTTTTTAAGCATTGTTCTCGTTAAGCACATTTTACTTTTATTAAACATTATTCGTCAAGCACATTTCTTCTTAAAACATTTTCTCGTTAAAACATTGTCACAGTTTATCTCTTCAGTTTTTCAAATTAGATTCAAATTAAACACTGTTCACCTTAAACATATTTTCTTTAAAACATGGTGCACTTTTTCCTTCGGTTTCAACTCTCTCAGTTTATCAGATTAGGACCCAAAAATGTTTAATACAAAAAGTTACCTTACAGTTTCTTTCGTCGTATGGTCGTGATCGCCATTGGTGCCGCCGGTTTCTATTGCGTGTCTCTGGCCGTGATCGATGCTGCTGGTGGTCTTTGTTCTGTGGACAAATTTTATAGACAGGCAGGAGATAACACTCGGAGGCAGTTTTTCTTCAGAGAGATTCGATTCTTTTATTCTGGACTTGGTTGTAGAGAGGTTTTATTCATTCGCTCAATTCTATACTTAACTGATTCATACTTTTCGCTGGGGGGTGCGACGATGCACGGGGATCTCTTCTGGATCTCCTTCGAGATCCAACTATTACGACGAGCGACTACATCTTCGACTTAACGCTCCGAGCTTCCAAAAACGTTGTTTTTTCATTTGAAGACACATAGAGAAGTCGACCGTTCGGCTCGCCTCCAAAGCCCAGACTCTTTCAAAAACTCTCGTTTTTGATAAAAACAAATGACGTAAGAGACATTTCCTCGGGTCATCTAATCAGACACGACATTCACAATCGAACCATATCTGACCTTCTCTGACCCGAGATTCCCTGTGTCGGCGTCGAATTTGTAACTTTGTTATGGTTTTACAAAAACATGATTGACTCATAACGGTCTCTTTCGGTGCATGTCAGCTTGACCCGCACTCATTGTCTTCATTTGACCCCAGCCATAATTCACACTAGCTCACTAAATCGTATCTAAAGATATCGGGCCCCATCCATAATATAACATATGGACAAAATATCAAAACCTTTTTATAAAATTGTTTTATCCTTTGGGAACCTACACGAGGGACATTAATGAATTACACAATATAATCCAAAGCCTACACACTAAAATTAAATTCACCCTAGAACATAATCACGCAGAACTACTCTTCCTAGATATACAAGTTAAAATTAAAAACAATCATATTATGACAGACATCTACCACAAACCCACGTACACCCAACAATATCTCCATTTTAAAAGCCATCACCCCAAAAGCTTAATGAAATCTATACTATATTTCCTAGCACGCAGAATCCGCACTATAGACAGTGACAAACATCTCCGAATAGTCCGACTCGAGGAACTACAAAAAAACTTAACGAGAAGAGGATACCCGTAACAACTAATATACAAAGGTATAGAACTAGCAGAAAAATACCTACGACCCCCCCAAAACAAAATAAAGAATAGATATTAGCATACATCTCTACACACAACAAAAACACCAGAACTATTCACAGAGATAACAAGAAACCTAGCCCTACTCAACCAAAACAACATACTAAAACAACTAAATTAATAAAAAAAACACCAACCAAAAAACCTCAAACACATTTTAAAGTCATCTAAACGTAGCCAACACATAATAGAAGAGGTTACAAAACGCAACAAAGAAATATGTCGAGTTTGTGACATAATAATGAAGGGAAACTCATACACATTCAAAAACTCAACACGAACTTTCATAATAAAAAATGCCTTAACTGCAATTCCAAAAATGTGGTCTATATACTAGAATGCAGAACATGCAACAAATCCTATATAGGAGCCACCAAAACATAACAATAGAGTTAGATTACGTAAAAGTTACATACAAATCACTGAAAACAGAAATGTATTTGTTTCACAGCATGCAGCAGAAGTAAATTAAAGTGAATTCCTATCTTTCAAACCTAAGATTATTCTTATCTTCTTACACAAGAAAAAAACTTTATATCTAAACTCACTCCCGCATTGAACAGATCATAACACAACTCACACAACATGCAAATCACACACATCTACATACATATAAAAACGAGTGTGGGTGCGTGTATGTAGGTGTATGTATAGACAAGAAATCATATACACATGCACGCATACATATATATATATATATATATATATATATATATATATATATATATATATATATATATATATATATATACAAGGTGTTCCAGAAGTCCCTACGACTTTTTGTAAACATAAACAAATGAACAAGTAACTGAGACTTAACCTCCTACGACAACGTGCTGTGAGAAATCCTCAAGCCCAACATCCTGTCCACAAAATGTCGCACAAGGAAGAACTCAAATGGATCATCAAACAGGAAATTATGCACATTAACACGTCTACACTAACAGCTATTCATAATCGCACATTCAAACGCACGCAACTATGTATTGCCTATAATCAACACGTTGATCTATTTGATCGCTGAACAGTTATTACCATATTTTCTTATAATGAATTGTTTTTGCTTTAAATAAAAGTCTTGTTACTTGTTCACTTGTTGATGTTTACAAAAAGTCGTAGGCACTTCGGGGCCACGCTGTATATAAAATAGAAAGTGGGTGCGCGCGTGTGTGTGTAAAAACCAAAACATATATACGCGCGCATGCGTATATAAACCAGAACTAACGCACTTACCTAAATACACATACACGCCACACACGCACACACGCAGACACATGGAAGACGGGGACCATAATAAACAACATTTATGAATTTTAAGGGCACGCCTACCATTCATCGGAGAAATTGACTAAAATTAACTCAAACAAAACATCCGAATGTGACCCACAGAGATAATGATCAGAAACACCCACGCATGCTTAAAAGTACACAACTTTCACTCAGAGAAGTAAAAGATATGAAAAAATACACACACACGCATGCACAGAAACGCCAAACTGTTAAAAACCAACCCATTTTTATCAAACTAAAATAATATCTGACGAGAGCCAAGATGCTGTCTTTACAAAGTTTGCGACCGACCGCTTCGTATACATTCAGCCATTGTATCTTTGTTTTATTTCATTATTTTTAGTATGCAGTAAACGTCATTTGCGTTTTTATCAAACAGATTTTATAGAAACTTCCTCATTATTATTGTTCATCTTATTATTACGAGCTGACAAAAAAACGATAGTACCGGATTTCGTTTACTTCTAAAACGCACTTTTGTTGTTGTTGTTGTTGTTGTTGTTATTATTATTAGTAGTAGTAGTAGTATTTTCATTATTATTATTATTGCTGTTGTTGTTGTTGTTATATTTTATTTCCATTAAAGACATTTCTGTATTTACTTACTTTTGCACGCTCCTAATAATACCCGGTCTCTTAATCGCTTATTATTTATAAATAAATCTAATAATCCCTAAAAAAAAAAAAACGCCAGACTTTTAAAAGACAGGCGAAACAAAAATTCAAGTGTAAATACTTTGAAATAAAGTTGGGTCGGGACAGCTAGCGGCGGTCGTACTAATGCCTATAAAAGTCGATAGGATTAACTATTGAAATCAATGAGAAATACATGTTGTTAAGTACACGAACCTATATTTGCCATAAATAACTATTAAAAAAGAATTAAGTATGTACCTTGTATAAAAACAAAGCTATTAAACAGCAAGTTTCGAGAAACAGACGACTAACTTACTTTATATATTAAATATCCTTGTTACGTGATGTGTCAATGTGTTCAATAGGATTCAATTATATTTCCCTTCTTTTTTCTGTGATGACTTTTAAATAACCAATATTTCGAGATAGATCTCTTCAAAGTGAATTTAATACGATAATGTGATAATTATATTTAACTTTCCAACCTTAAAACATGAAAATAATATTTTGGAAAATAAATCAGCTTACTTTGAAAAATATGGAAATAAAAACGCTAGCAGATAACGCTGGGTGGGTACAGAGAGAGGGAAAAAAGAGAGAGAAAGAGAGAGAGAGAGATTGTCAATATATTTTGAAATATGTTCTCTATGCCATTCACTCGGCACTATATCTCCACACGGGTAACGCTGGGTAAGGTCATCTAATAAATATTTATAACTTAGGAACCATACATGATAGAATTCATCAGTAAAAATCCTAAGCTTAACTATTTTCAGACACGGCACTAAAATGCTTTGGAGACCCCTAGGAAAGGTGTTCGACCACATATTTCCCAGTTCTCTCCACCTCTTGCTTTTTCTGTCTAACATAAATCGAAACTCTACGCCAACCGTTGTGAGTATGACTTAAAACTGCGCCAATTTGTGATACTCTACTTTGTGAGCTTTGAAGAGTGTGGAGTCTCCTTTTTGTCATTGCTTCCAAGTCCATGTTGACCCGGATTAGTCGGACGAGTCGTATACGTCTATAAAAAGCATTCATCTATAAAACATGCGTTTACAGCATTAACAAATATTTCAAGATACGATCGGTTTATACAATAATTTGAATTACGTACTATTTCCAATGCTCGAAGAATACTAGTCCCAGGACGGGGAAAATTATTTCCCCGAACAGAATAATTTTGTACAACTTTTAGGGCTTCTTAAGAAAATTAAAATGTAGATATAATCTCACGAAACCTTACGTCTAGAATCCATATTTCAATTTTGATCAGAATATATTACACGATTTTTATTCTAAAAAATGTCTAAGCTTTAAGGCTTAAATTTAAGGGGTCTTAAGAAAATAATGAAATTCAGGGAATCTTGCTTGATTAGTGTCTAATAAATTTTAGTAGGTATGCCCAATTATTGCCTGTGCCAAAAGTGGAGGGCCACAGAAAGTTTTCAAAAATCCAGCTAAAATAAACTACTAGTCCGATTACAATAAAATTTCCGTTTATTAAGTAATGAAATGAGCGCTTTTATTTAAAGTAGTATGTAGTATGTAACTACTGTAAATTTAAAAGGCGAATTCAGTTTTGGCTTAGTTTTCGTTTCACGCATTGACCTCATGTCCTCCCCAGATTAAAAAGGGTTTCCCGTAATTGATTTGATGTACAAAAATTCATTGGAAAGAGAATTGAGTGACGGAATATGAAAAACAACAAAAATCGATAAAATAATAAAATCGATATGATTTTTAAACTTAAATCCCGCATTAAAGATAAAATATTTCCCGTGTAGTGTTAAAATGTTTACATATATATATATGTATATATATACATATATATATATATGTATATATATGTACATATATATACATATATATATATATATATATATATATATATGTGTGTGTGTATATATACATATATATACATATATACAGATATATATATATAAATATATATACATATATATATACATATATACAGATATATATATATATATATAAATATATATACATATATATACATATATACATATATACACATATATACACACACATATATATATATACATACATACATATATATACATATACATACATATATATATACATATACATACATATATATACATACATATATATATACATATGCATACATATATATACATATATATATACATATACATACATACATATATATATATATATATATATATATATATATATATATATATATATATATATATATATATATATATATATATATAAGCCACGCGGGGATATAATCCGCTAGTTTCGTTTGTGGCAGGTTTTCATTTTTGCCACCGACTGCTGCTGATGATGTTTTTCTTTACGCTTTTGGCCCACCATACTTGATTTAAGAAAGTAAGGATCGTTAATCGTTAAGACGACATGACAAGGTAAACACAGCTTTAAAAACATTACAATAAATATAACGTACTTCGTGTGACATGAATTACACAGGAATTTTGGAATTGTCCTTTAATAAAAGTTTTAAAGAAAAACTGAAAAACATATTTTTGCATTTTTTATTATAAACAAATGACATTATTTCGCTCACTTTTTTGTTTCGTCGTTTATATGGCATACCCACTAAGAAGCGTATTTTTTCATGAAATTTCGCTTTTTTTTCGTCTGAGCTATAAAACAGCAGACTCTAGGTAAAGATGGAAATTAACATACCCAGGTAATGCGCCAACACCGCTCAAAGAGTGGATATTAACTAGTTTCTATTTAATTGTTTATTCATATTTATTTTTTTATTTTATCAGTATTTTTTATAAGTTCGTGGTTTCTTCTCTGAATAATCAATCCCCTTTTCTTTGAAGCCTATGAATTGAAATCTCTCATGTGCCCTCATTTTAGGAATCACTGCTTAAAATGGGAACGTGATCCAATGAAGACGTTTCTCGCGGACACCATGTGCAATAGAACTGTGAGAAGTTGTTCATTAACCTGGGACAATCATACAAAGAGGCTGGCCGGCGTGGTTTCGCGATTTTGTAGGCGCTCGCATCATAGAAAGCGAAAAACGACTGGCGATTTCTTTCAGGTCGCACGTAATTGTCAGTTTTGCGATAAATTAGTCAAAATCAGGAGAAAAAAATAGTTGAATAACTTGATCAAACAAAGATGACTGTCCGACGTGTGTTTGGTTACACACCTACGCAAGGAGAGTCTTCTTAAGGTTGTTTGTGTTTCCATTGTGGCCCCGAACGGGCATTCAGTCAATCTGCACGTTTAAACTTACACGTGAGACACAGACTAAGCACCATGTTTGAAGCAGGTAACTTTTACCGAAATAATCAGATACATCCAAAGATGGAATAGTGTTGCCACATCTGGGGAAGTGTCGCACAGAGGACTCTTTCTTGCATTTACAGAGTATAAAATCGACTTCGATGTCTTTTCTACGTATTTGTATCTACTAACGAGTCAGCGCGTATCAAGTACCAAAGGCTAATCAACGATAAGAGTTAATGAAATTGTCAGGTTTACGATGAAACAGCACTGTGAGAGTCGGTAACGATTGTTGAAACTGGGAAGAATTTGATTATTTAAGAGGACAGCTCAACGTAACTTTTTAAGCTGACTTGAAAACGACGTATATCCGATTTTAATTAAATTTAAGTGATATGCATAGAACACTAATTCAGGGAGTTTTCCAAACTTTCAGTTTCTTCCGACTAAATGAGAAGGCAAGACGGGGGGGGGGGTAGTAAAAACAACAGAAAGGAATATGGTGTCATGAACATAGTGAAAAAAGACATGCTAGTGTCTCTCATGCAATTACTAGAGGTGTTATATATATATATATATATATATATATATATATATATATACAGGGTGGGCAAAAATAAGGGTCCTATTTTTAAAAATTCATAACTTTTTTATTTATTGATTTTTTTTTTTTTTTTAGAATAAGTAAAGGACCCCTTCCGAAGCAAGCATGAGCCGTATTAGCCCTAAGGAACGTACCCTCATTTAGAAAACATTATTTTTGCTTAAAAAACTCAAAACAGTGTAAAAAACAATACTTTAGTTTTTGTAAGTTTTAAGAAGTGTTTTTCGGCTAAAATTTGTTTTGTTTATTTCAAAAAATCTCGGAAGGGTCAGTCTACACACACATAACGTTTGGTGAGTTTAACTTTTATTTTGTGGAAGTTATTCAAATTCAAGTTATTCAAATTTAAAGATAGGACCCTTATTTTGGCCCACCCTGTATATATATATATATTGTTATTGTTTTTCGATAGCGCCGTTAAGCTAATGAACACTCATATCGCTACCTTATCGGTGATAGGAATACTTTTCCCTATTCAAATGCATTTTACTGCACCCTGTCGCCCCTCTCCTTTTTGGGGAAAGGGTATATTATTATTTCTTTTTTCTTTGTATTATTTATTTTTATTTTTACACACTTTTATGTGTGTAAAAATAAAAATATATTGGGCTGTCGTTATTGCCTTCTCTTCTGTCAGCGGCGGGTGTGCGTTCCCGCCACGAGTCTTTGGGCTCTTTAATTTACTATTGGTGTTAAGACATTCTTTACTCGTGGTGACTGCCTCAAAAGTTTCCTAACGACTACCTACCTCTCCCACACCCTCGTTGAGCCATGCGATGTGTGGTTCCCAGGTTGAGATGACATTTGAGTGCATACTTACTGACTCCGTAACCCCGATATTTTGTGTATGTGTGAATGCAGCCATGGGAACACAAATCATCAGTTGGTCAGAAAAAGACGGAGCTTCAATTTTGATCACGCATGTTCGAATCTTTTTTTAAATTTCAAAATCGAGGAGTTCATTCTCACTTGTTGCAAGTAGTAATTCAGGGAAGATAACTTGAATGTCTTCCAAAGGAAATGACTGTTAATATACTTAATAAACACGGCCTAGATGTTTGCCAACCGTTTCGACTGGCCTCTGTTTTTAAATAAAGTTGAGAGCGGAATGAATAAAGGAGCCAATATTTCGATCGATCTTTTCGTCTTCATCACCATCCTCCTCCCTCCACCCCCAGTCACTGAAAAACAATCTCGTAATTTATTTTCAATTAATTATTTCCACATTGGCAACTGCAAAGATTGGAACAAATTAATTTTTCGGAAATTATAACAACTTTGGTTCAACGGATCACTCGTAAATATCGTTAATTATGGAATTCTCCAAGGACGATTCCTTCTTTCTTTATTTGATTATTTGTTGCTTAGCAAGATCACATATTACTTCCATTAACAAAAGTTTAAGATTTTTAAAGTTTAGTTGTAGTAGTAGTCACATTTGCCGCTGACACACATGGCATTACAAGGGTTCTTCATGGCAAATAAAGCCTAGATGTGACAAACACACAAGAAATGCTCCATTATAAAATTGATTAATTCCACATTCACAATTACAAATAATATTTCTGAAAAGTGGTGGTTTATTTTTGCTGCTAGCAACTTTACATATTAAAGTTAGGTAAGTATATATATATATATATATATATATATATATATATATATATATAATGTAAAATTGATAACTATTATTTAAATATTAAATTGTTTTTATACCTACAGACGATATCGTTTTGGGTTTCCTATCCTCATCAGCGCAGGAGTGGTGGTCGCAGGCGGTCGCATGGGATCGAATGCAGTTCGTATATTCAGCCTAGAATCTCGAGCCTAACACCTATGCCCACACGGCCGCGAGAAATCGCCACAAACAGTAATTGAAATTAACGTACACTTACCCGGGAGGCGGTGGCAAGTGTCCTGTTGTCGAAAGTGTTCGACGCTTAAGCGGAACTTCGCATAATTGCTTGTGACAACAATCTTGTAACTCCAAACAGGGTTCTACTATTAAGACTGTTAAATCTTAAAGAGACATTAAATGTAAATATTTTTAAATATTAAACTGTTTTTATACCTACAGACGATATCATTTCTGGTTTCCTACCCTCATCAATTCATGGGTGACGATTACAGGCGGTCGCATGAGATCGAATGTAGTTCGTAGATTCAGCCTAAAATCTTGAGCCTAACACCTATGCTCACACGGCCGCGAGAAATCGCCACAGACAGTAATTGAAATTAACGTACACTTACCCGGGAGGCGGGGGCAAGTGTCATGTTGTCGAAAGTGTTTGACACTCGAGTGGAACTATATATATATATATATATATATATATATATATATATATATATATATATATATATAGTATGAATTTTTATTTATACAAATATTATTGGTTACGTATGTGCATACATGTTTTGGTTGTACTCTTCACGGAGAGGCAACCTCTTCAGACCTAAGAAAACAGCTCTACTTGTTATTAAGCACTCTTTATAAACACTGGAGTTTCAACGTATTTACATCTCCAGAAACTAATACAATACGTGTACTATATATATATATATATATATATATATATATATATATATATATATATATATACATATATATATATATATATATATATATATATATATATAAGTCTGTTTGAATATCACCGAATTTTCGCGTTTTTTTCTTAGCAAGGTTCTCGATGCGGGTTTCCGGTTGTAGTTCGTATAGTATGGCTTCGGAGGTTTTGTTTGTTAGCCATCTATTGCCCTTTGGATCGTTATGATTGTCATCAGTAGTAGGTTTTATTTAAGAGACTTGTTATAATTTTTTATCATTTTCTGAAATGTTTTTGCATCAGAAGAGAGGGGGAAAGAACAAGGAAACGGGTGTGGATGAGTCTATTGTTTATTTTTGTATTTGTACGTTTTATAATTTTGCTTAGTTATCTTATAATTTTTTTAATTTATTATTTTTGTTTTGTATATTTATTTATTTTCATTTTTGAATCATGAAATGCGTTTAATATATTAGTATCGGTATTAAAAGCTATTTTGTTAATATTTGGTTGTTTCTTTTTTATATATAATGCTTCTCGTATGTCAAGTCGAAGTATGCAATTATTTGTATGTGTGATTTTAGTGTTAGTTAGTATTTTTCGTATCTTGGCTGACTGTAATGTTATTTAGTGTGAAGTTGTGTGGCGTTGAATGGCACTGGTGTCGGATTGATGATAGGTAAGACGTTGGGAGAGAGTTGTTTTGTGTCGAATATAGGTACTATATATTTGTTCGGTTTGGTTCTTAGGAAGGCATTGCTCAAAAGGGCATGCGAACTTATATATTACGTTAGTTTGGCTTAGGGTTGAGTTTAATTGTGTTATTATTTTTTTATTATCAAATTAGACGTTTTAAATTTTGTATAATAGATTATTAGTTGTATTTTCTTATGTTGTTCGATAGGTTTAGTATATCGTTGTATTAGGCTAATAATTGCTTTTTCGTCGAGTTTATAGTTAGGGTGCATTTGATTGTTGTAGTATAGGTGGAAAGTGTCGTTTTTATATGTATAATTTTATTTGTTGAACGACTATTCCTACTGGGGAAATTGTTACTGATTAGTGTTTGTTTTATATTAGTTAGTTCTTTATAGAATATTTTTTTCTAGATTAGCATATAGTATGTGCGCGATGGACGAGTTTTTTTTATAAAAGTTATTTTTAATTTTTATGGCCATTCGCTGTGATAGTTGAGGAGGCTGTATCTTTTATTTGTGAGTGTTTATATGTAAATATCGTGTATTGCGTAGGATTACTGAAATCTATTAACACATCTAGAAAGGGAATTTTATTGTGAATGATTAATTGATGTGTAAATGTAAGGACTGAGTGGGTTCCGAGGCTTTGCTGGAGTTTTTTAATATTTTCGTAGGATTCGGTAACGATGAAGATATCATCGACATATCTAGCGTATATAGTTTGTTTGGTTATTAGGTCGGAAAAGATTTTATTTTGTATGGTTATCATGTAGTATTAGGCGAAGGTGGGACCAAGGGGTGATCCCATCGAGACGCCGTCGATTGGTATGTATATATTACCTGTGGGGATCGGTGAATGATACTTGGGTGGTGCATGTTAGTAGGAGTTTTTCGATGGTTAGGGTTTTAATGCTGGAGGGGGCATGGTATTGTTCTTGTAGACTTGATTTACAATGATTTTTATAGTGTCTTTTATTGGGACGTTAGTGAATAAGTTTTCTGCGTCTCAGGAGGCGGTTATGCAGTTTTTTAGGAGTTTGATTTCAGTAGGTGTATGAAGTCAGTTGTTGATGTTATGTTGTATTTATTTGGTATATATGGTTTGATAATGTTATTTATATGTGATATACGTGTGTAGGGATTTGAGAGAGTATGGGTCTTAAGTGGTATCCTTTTTATGTATTTTTATCTTTTTTGTATATATAGCCAGGTTTATAGTCGCCTATGTTTTAGTAAGTTGTATTGTTCCTATTTCGGCATTGTTTGCGATCATTATTTGGTTAATTTTGTTTAGTTGTTCGTGGGGGGGGGGCGTAAGTAGTTTGAATATTGTTTCATTGTTAAGGTTGTTATTTATTTTAGTGTTGTAATCTGTTTTTAGGGCGGTATAAATGTTGGATTTGTCGGCCATTCGTATGATGATGTTGTCATTGTATAAGTTTTTAACTGATTCTTCTAGTTCTCGAGTTCGGAGGGAAGTGTGCTGTCTGTGATTATATATATATATATATATATATATATATATATAGTAAGTTATGAAAATATATTTATGGCAATTATGCTACACAGAGGCTCCCGCGTTTCATCCCCGGGGGTATCTTCAGGTTAAAATGAAGATTTATCCCGTGGATGAAACGCGGGAGCCTCTGTGTAACTTAACTGCCATAAATATATTTTCATAGCTTACTACATAGCTCTACTTACGTATCGAGCACCGTTGAAGTAAATACTGAAAATTGATACATAAAAAATTATATCTCTTTATAGAATTTTATGTGGATACATGAAATAGTAATATTATATATATATATATATATATATATATATATATATATATATATATGAGTAATCATCTAAACTAATAATCGGATCATTATGAATTTTTGAATATATACTCTAAAAATATAGTAAGTAACAGAGGAAATTTATTTTTTCGAAAATGTAACATTTAGAAGGTGTAAACATATAAAGTGTTTTATTTCTATTTATTTTGGTATATAAATCAATCCTTAGGAATTTCGGAATATACATCCTCGGCAATCCAGTGAGTTACACGGGCACATCATTTTTTTGTAAACTTTACCAAGACTCGCCTCTGCCCCCTGACAACTTTAAAATTTGTTAAATACAAAATAATTAATAGATAAAAAAAAATTCTACATCAAATTTTGAGTTATGTTAAGTAATACATTTTTTTTAAAAATCGATGCACGTGCATGACCGTCAATAATATGTATGTGCTTGGTAAAATCCTAACTATTGAAGTTATCATTATGAATTATCGAATATGTATTCGAGGCAACAGAGTATGTAACATGAGTTCATTATTATTTTTTTAAACTATATAATTTAAGAGTGTGCCGCTGAAATCGTATCATACCCCTAAAGAAAGACAAAAACATTAGAATTCAAAACCAATACTATATTTATTGCTAATACCCATCCTGGGACCGGTATTCTAGTAGTCATAATATAAATAAACGCTTAAGATAAACTTGTAATCTTATTAACTTAATTATTAAACATAACTGAAATTAAAAATCAAATAAAATATAAATAAATGAGTCGTTATATATTCAGCTCCTCTTTGATTACTTCATTGTAATTACTGTTTGTTCAGTATATTCAGAGTCACGTCTCTTGAATCATATTCAATAGATCTCCCCTAAATTTTACCAGCAATGAGTGAGAATTACTCTTCAATTTTAAAGTACGAAAAAGTATGGCACATGTCAGATGCGAGATTCTAAATCGACGCTTGGCCTCTTTCTGGCTTGCGCTTGAAGCTGACCGAACGTGTCCGGTTCAGTTGTCTGTTTTTATATGGTTTACCACTGCTGCTCCCGTGTCTGAGATATAGCTCCTCGGAAGTTCTGACAGGACTTCCAGATAGCTGGCCATTTCAGCATGACACTTTTTCTACTTGTTGTAACATTCTTGTAGCGAGTAGTTCGAGACAATACAAAGTAAGTTGTATTTTAGTGTACATGCCCAACGCATTCTCCGTGTGTACCCTTGTAACATATGTGTCTATTTCGATTTTGTCTAGAGACTTTTAACGTAAACTTTGACATAGAAATTACGTCAGTTAATCCTCACTGCCTTCTTGCGTATCATGTATGATTTTTCTGTTATGTCTGTCTTTAACACACCTTTGTTTTTTAGAAAATAAATGTGTCTTTATATATGTACATGCGGCATCTCTTTATCATCACAGTTTCCTTCATAATTGTCTTTTTCTCCTGTTTATTTTCGCCCCTCGTATGTACCCAAGAAAACGCCATGTGCGTCGCTCTAAACACGAATAAAATAGAGTATCCACTATGCATATGTTATATTACAATGACTACACCACAGCCCAAACAATAATAAGTATGTTTAAAGAGCTACGTACAAGTACGCCAAATATGTTCTTGATGGGGGAATCAGTGTCAGTTATCTTTGTAAACTCTACCTGGATTTATGTTTCAGAATTTTTTGGATGAGGATTCATAATGCGTATTATTTGGATTATTCAGACAACTGTTTTCATCTTTGATGTTATTTTCACAACGTTTCGGTCGATGTAACCTCCGACCTAGTACATTTTATCGAACTCGGGAATTGTTCGATCGAACTCGGAAGTCTTTACGGAATTTCGAACGGAACACTTCATTAATACACGGGTCTACCTGTTTTTGTTCCGTCATGAATTCTTGGTAAAATCAAAAGTATCTAATTCATGAAATCGTAAATTGCGAACGGTGTCAATCAAAAGACAATCCCCCATTATATTTTAGACTTTAGATTTTAGGGTGAGGGATATTAATTTGTTTTTAATAATTTGGTTAATATTTACCAAAGAAAATCAAATTTTATAATTGGAATTTTAAAAAAAAATGTATTTTTATTTTTAACAAATAATAATTTTTATAATTGGAATGCATTTTTTTTTAATTATGTTTTAAATAGTGTAATAGTTTTTTTATGAATGGAAATTTAACAAAATCTAAATACCTTACACACTCAACTCTTTTTGTATAGCTTTAAACATTAAACGTGATTTATTCCCACGTACGAATCAAGCAAAAATGAAATAAAAATAAAATTCAGCTAAAGACTAACCAAACTAAAATAATGGGGTGTTGTTTTTGGATAATCACCGGTTCGCAATTTCCGATTTAAGATATGGCGGCCATGATGAAGGCGATACTCACTATTTTACCTAATTCTTAAATGTGTTCGTAGTATCGGCTATACTGATCATTAAATCTTTAACCTCCTGAAGATTGTCACTTAACACTGAGCATTACTTAACACTTTTATCTGTTGCGTGTCCATTGCTTTGTATTTTATACCATATAGCTACTCTCTCTCTCTCTCTCCCTCTCTCTCTCTCTCTCTCTCTCTCTCTCTCTCTCTCCGGGGATGCAATTGAAAGCGAGGTCCTATAGGGCACATAGACCGGTGGTGCAACAGATAACATTTCTAAGTAATAATCAATTCTAAGTGACAATCCTCCGTGGGTTGAAGTTTCAATCCTTAGTACGGGCGATAATAAGAATACAATTAGAAATTACTTAAGACTTCTACCTGGCCATGGCTGACGAAACGAGAGCAAGTTACCCACCGTAGATTAAATAAAGGGTATCATTCAAAATTCCGTACAGATTACCGAGTTCGACAAGACGCACCTGAAGAAGCCCGGGGATTACACCGGTCGAAACGTTGTGTGAATAACAGCCAAAATGAGAACAGTAGTCCGAATTATCGGAATAATACAAATATTCTTGGAGTGTTTCTATGTTGTTATCATGTACTTAAATCGGTGAATATTTGGGAATACCAGGCGATGTATGTAAAAATACGGTCTTAGTGGCCTTGCAAACCGAGGACTGTCTACCGATCTTCAAATACAACGGGCACAACAGGCAGTCCCTGTGTCAAATATCCAAACCGAGGGGGGGGTCACAAATTGGTATATAATCAACTCGGAATTGATATCGTAAGTTGACTGACGATTTGGGCTCGAGAAAACAACCCCGTCGAAATTCCGGGGCATGTGTTCTCCTTCCTCACTACCCACACTCGTTCACCGACACTGACACTAAAGTTTTATTATATATTATTATACATCAGACTTATCGGCATTCTTTTGAGCACTGCAGAAACACAACACTGAGCCGTTCATTTTTACCCCCACTGCCTGACGATGACAAATCGAATTCCAAATTGATTCCATTTTTATTCATTTTTTAATCCATTTTTCTTTTGTTTGTTTTCTTTTATTTTTTAATTTGATTCATTTTGTTCGTTTGTTCCTTCATTTCATCTTTTTCATTCAGTTTCGTTATTCATTTCTAAAGTGTAATTATTTCGATGTCTATGACATGAAAGTGAACGTATGTGTGTCCGAAAATGGAAGAGAGGGAGAGAGAGAGAGAGAGGGGGGGGAGAGAGAGAGAGAAACTAAGCTAGAAGGAAAAGGGACGTTTAAGTTTGAGATTGAAATAGTATTAGTTCAGTCTTCCCTTTTTTATAGATTTATTTTGTTTTCTTATCGATTAGTTTTGTCTTCTTATTTGTATCTATTAGATGTGTCTTCTTGTTGATTAGTTTGTTCTTGTTTTCTAATCGATTAGTTTTGTCTTGGGTTTCTTATCGATTAGTCTCGTCTGCTATATCGAGTGAGCGAATCCAGCTCGGTTATAATAATTTCTGTTTTTTAATCACTTCATTTTTAGTTTGCTTTTAAACATTGTCCTATTTTTTTTAATTCATTTTTCTTTTCATCGTTTATTTCGTACTTAATTACTTTCATTAAGTTTGTTTTTATTCATTTTTCATTTCCACTTCGTACTTCATTATTTGTTCATGAATTTATTTTTGTTCATTTTTTCATTATTTTAAATGTTATTCATTTTCGTATGCATTCCTTCTTTTTTTACTTCATATCGCTTTGTTTGCAGTTCGTTTTGTTTATTTTTTTTTTATTAATTTCGGATTTTATATTCGTTAATTCATTCATTTTATTTGCAATTCTTTTTATTTAATTAATTCATCTCTCTATATATAAAGTTAGGTAAGTTTATCTGTTTATATATTTGAAATGTTTTTTAAAACGCTTTCTTAATAAATTCACCAATCTTTTATTTTGTATACTCATTCATCCGCCTGAAGATGATCGATGTCGGTCGAAAACATCGCGAAAATATGGCGATTTTTTACAAAACATGGACGACAATACCAAATCGGTCGTGCGACGAATCGAAAAAACGAATCAAAAAATAAATAAACAGAAGCTGTCGCTACTGTTTAACCAAACATGAATAAGAGAAGGAATGCTGCCTAATTACACAAATATATATATATATATATATATATATATATATATATATATATATATATATATGAATGCAATTGAAAACCAGGCTCTATAGCAAGATCAAAAACAACTTTTCTCGAGTAAAATATTACGAGGAATCCAATGGTTGTATTAAATTTGTATTAGATTTAAAAAAAATAATATTGTGGGATCTGCGTTTCCTCTGAAATCCATAAACAGAAAAAAAACGATGTTTTACTTTCTTATTAAATAAGGCATTTCTTATAACTAGGAAAACCACAAATATAACACCAGCAGATATAAGTTTAATATTTCTAACTAGTAAATAATTTATACACTTTTATGATACATATTGGACCAGGAAAATGCCCCTGACCATTTTAATATTTTAATTGGATCGATGGACTCGGCGTAAGTAACAGACTTGGTAGGCCTGTTCTTACTAAATTAGATTCACGGATATTACAAAAAAAACAAAAAACCTTGAGCTTGAGATAGAGATGATGCTGTGTTTATAATATCTGTTTTATTTCGTACTTGAACATCGAAAATTATAGAAATTAAAACATAATAATAAAATTGTCATATGGGATCCAGAACTGGAAACAGAAGCACAGTATTCATTTCCTTGCAATGCCGAATCGGTCTGCTAGTTATGATGATACAAAAAAAAAACATAAGGCTTTCATTCTATAATATTGGGATAATAATATAAGAAGCGGCGAGAAAAGAGAAAGTCTCGCGTGACTGTGACGTCACGGCCATTTTTTGACAAGATTCACTTGACGTCACATGTAGAAATAGTCGCTAGAGATACGTCACCTACCAGAAAAGAGGGGTTGTTTGTTCTATAATTAAATGGACAATGTAAAGCTACGGTTAATTTAATAAAAGGTAAATAGAACCGACATACGCGTTTTCGTACTTATTATGAACCCACTAAACGCCAAGCAAACAAAGATATCTGAGTACCAAATATTGTTGGATTGCTAAAATGATTGTGAATTTCATTATCGATTTCATGGGTAGAATATCGGGAGGATAATACTGTAGTCCCACTATAACCTACAGATGGGATAATTTACTGAAAAATAATTCCATGTCTATTAAATGATAAAAAGTTATATTTGTGAGTTTTTCTAGAAATCTAATCTCGTAGAAAGACAATGTAAGTGGTCCCGAATCTCTAAATTCACTCCTTTCCTATGAGGGTCTAACTTCCTTTAAAACTTCAAATATATCATATTTTGATGAAATGTATATCATATATATAACATTATTCCGGGGAAAACAATGGAAGTGGTCCCGAATTACTATGTTACCCTCTGTATGCCTAATATCTACGTGTCCTCATCTCTATGTAACCAATCGGGATATAACTCCCTGAAAACTTTAAATGCGTATATCCGAGTTTAATACAATTAGAACAATATGTATAAGACACTAATTCGGAAAGTTTCCCAATAGTTTAGCTTCTACCGACTATATTAGTGGTCAAAACGGCGAGGAGGGGGCAGTAAAAACAACAACAAAAGTAGCATGGTTTTATGAGCATAGTTTAAAAGGTACATAATAGATATCCTCATTAAACCCCGAGCAACATCGGGTCTTCCTGCTAGTATATATATATATATATATATATATATATATATATATATATATATATATATATATATATATATATATATATGGCAATTGAGCTACACACATTTTAGCCTGACGATTTCTTACGGGGATAAAACGCGGACCCCACTGTATAGCTTAATTGCCATAAATATATATTTATAACTTACTACCTAGCTCTACTTACGTATTGAGCACTGTTGAAGTAAATACTGAAAATCGAACCACATAATATATTATATCACCTGATAATAGTATATGTGAATACATGAAATGATTATATATATATATATATATATATTAATTAATCAATGAACATAAAACCAATATTTTCAAGAGTGCTCAATATCAAGTAGAGCATTTATAAAATATACATATTTTATAAATTTTATATATTTATATATATATTATAAATTCATGTCGTTATTTTTGTGGTTACCGTTTTTAGCGATAATTATACTACTGTTACTATTTACTTTCTATATATATAATTATTTAACAATGAACATTATTATTAATTATAACATACCTATACGTTTCATCTTAATGGAATCATCAGTGTCGCACGATTCGAACCTCCAGAATTAGTCACTTTTAACCCAAATCCGAGCGCCCTAACAACTTCAACAGCTATGCGACACGCCAAGAAATAACCCCTATTTATTCCATATGAAGCGGACAATATAGCTAGGCGTCTTAGCAGCGTTCAACAAATCACGTGGACAGGAACTACGCATTCATGTATAATTAGATCGGTAAGATATATAATTTTTTTTTTAAATAAGATTTAATTGCGATAAGTGTCTTCACATCTCCATTGCGACTTCCAATCCATTAGTCTGTACATTTCTAATGATCGCCGTGAGCCGTAAACATTTTAGTAATATCTTTTATTCAAAATTAATTTTGTTATAACGTGGACCTCTATCTTTCGTTTTTTTTTAGTGCATTCATTACGAAATGTCTTAAAATTTTTAGTCGATCTGCACATACATCTTACTATAATATACACACACTATATCTTTCTGAGAAAGATCAACAATGTTTTAGGAACATATTCAAGAATCACATCCTGTTCAAGATCATTCTTAGACGGGTAATATTCTAAACTTGTCTGGATACCTTTAATGTCATTCTTGATAAGCTTGGCTGCCGTCTCCATGATTCTAATGGCCTCTCATTGTGAATTGTCTGTTGAGCAGCTCTGTGCGTAGAATTAATGGAGAATACATTTAGCTGTACTTAAGAATGTAACAACATTATGTTTCCCATTAATTTCAGTCACAATGATTTTGTCTTTGAAATGTTCTAACAATCGAGATTTCATGTATGATTGAAAGCCAGTGTCTTCGAGGATTTCCTCCATTTTTTTAACAAGATCGACAATGGTGAGTTGCTTCTCGTCATGTTGCTGCAAATATTTAGCAACTTCCACAAATGCCTGCTTTCCCTCTGAATCCTCAGGTCTACCAAGTTTTGTTTCTTAGAAGAATCAGCAGAAGAGAATGCCTTAGGAATGTTTTTATTTTAATCAAAGTTTGCAAAACATGTTCTGTGATAACGTGCTTCTTCTGAAACATGGTCAGCTAGACAACCTATTCTACCTTTAACAGTGGATGCCCAGCCATCATTTTTTCGGACTTTCTCACAAACTTTTAACACTCTGTCCTTAAACTCATGGGAAACATCAACACCTCTTTTCTTTTTATCAGATTTTGCTCCAGAACAACAAAAAAGACAATGTTCCTTAAATTTAAACACACACAAAGAGCGACTAGCACGGGATAGCATTTCATCGTGGGGAGACTTGTTTTTTACGGTCAATTTCTATGTATTTCGGGTTTATCCAACGATGTCTGCATTTCTTGTGAAGATGTTGACCAATCTGAATTATCTCCACGTTGTTCAGAAGCTCTGTTAATGGAATCAATGCTCTTCTGGCTGACGATAAATGTTTCTCCATTACTGGATAGTTCATTGTTGCAAATAGCACACTTGTCAGCATCCATAATTATCGGTACTTCACTTTGGCCAACCTAAAATTAGAATATAAGAGAATATTAAGCTCCTGCAGTAATACATCAAAAGAGACAAAAATAAAGCATAAGAAGTTATAATTATATTTAACTTTATGAAAACTGTTGGCTTTATCCAATTTCACATTGCTACATTTGGTATTTTGAAGATGAATTTACAGAAATTGAGTTGAGAGAGGGGAGGCTAGAATCGGCGGCAATCTTTAAAGATGGCGCCCGTTGCCCATTTTCCACAAGGTTAATTTTGGTAAACTGTTTTTTATCTGAAAGAGAGGTTATTGATGCCTAATATCCAAGTTAAAAACCTTTGTTAGCAATTTGTTTGAGGTTCAGCCAAAAAATCAGCAAGATTGACTGGACTACACATATTACTTACTATAATAGAGATTGCATGCGTGTATGTTTTTAAATAAAACTTGGAATCTATTATTAGACTAAATCTAGGTGAAATAATATTTCTTTTCCTAAGACAAAATGTGTGCTAAATTATTCCACAGTTTTAGGATTGAGTTATATTTGAAACACCTTTAATTTTAATTGTTTTAATTAGTAATGTATGAATCCTAACCCTAACCCGCTCTTGTTCTATACTTCGTCTCTCTCTCTCTCTCTCTCTCTCTCTCTCTCTCTCTATATATATATATATATATATATATATATATATATATATATATATATATATATATGAGTTTTGTCTGTTTTCTGGGTTTTTACATTAACTTTTTTGCATGATATAACATCTTTATAAATGTGTTTATTGTTGTTTCTGAAGAGCAGCGTGTAATTACGCTAAATTGTAGCATATTGCACGTTGTGAAATAATTGTAAAACCATCGTTAATTCTGCCATTGCAAAAATAAATGATATGATTAAAGATTGTATTTTAGTCATTGGAATTTAAATGATCATTTATTAGGATAAACTGCACGATATATCATGGAATGAAATCCCCTGTAGACAGATTGTATGAAGAAGGCAGAAAGAAAAAAAAACAATTAAACACAGGAAGAAATCATAAAATGACTGATTGACTGGTTTTATTCGGACCAACGAACTAACGTCTTCAAAAAAAATGAAGATTTTAAATTTATTTAAAAATGGCAAAACAGAAGAACAAAGAAGCAAACGGAGATGTTTTTGAACAGAAACAATTTTACCCACAATTTTGACTTTACAAACTATAAGACTAAATCCTCTCTCCACGCTGCAAATGAATGGAAAGTGATTTAATCCTTCTCTCATTACCATCTAACGCAGACGTTAGGCTCGACTTTTACTCCTAAACTAAACATCTGGCGAAATCGCACTCAAACAATGCAATATACCTCGCCACTTCACAACAAACTTCGATCCCACTGAAAGTACGACTTATTTTTACTGCATTTCATTCATGTTTCCATTTGTTCTTTCTCTTTTCTTTATTTCTTTCTTTTCCCTTTTTCAAATTAACGTCTTTTTTGCACATGCCGCATATTTTTTTAAATAGTTACACACGTGCCAAAAACATCCCGTTTTGCGTCTTCCTTCCTTTTTTATGCTGTTTTTCAATAAATTTCAAATCTTCACTTTTTTCGTTGATCAGAACGTAACCGATCAATCTCTCATTTAATTGTTTTCTTCCTGTGTTTAATCGTTTTTCCTTTTTGTATTTTCCATATATATATATATATATATATATATATATATATATATATATATATATATATATATATATATATATATATAATGAATAAATATGGTCCAATATTTGGTTGAGCTTTCTGGTAAGTGAAATCGCTAACTTCCGCTATCGTATAACGCAATGCTGTTTGTGTAAATAAATGGAGCTTTCGGTATTCCACAATGTTTATCATTGTGACTTGGCTTACTCACAGCCAGATGATGGCCTAGTGGTTAGAAGCGCCGACTGTCGTCTAGACGGTGATGTTTCGATCCCGACTTGAGGCAGTTGCTTGTTTAACCAGACTGAAGGGCTGTGATACAGCGAAACAGTCTGTGTGTTTATGACTATATATATATATATATATATTAAAATTTACTCCGTAGTTGAACAGATAAACAGCTGTAAACTACAGAATCGGTTTAGGTTGGGGTCTAACTTCTAAACGCATACCATACAAAATCAAAGCGAAAATCTGTAACAAATATGTATTTTCTGTCGTATTATATGAACTTGAATGTGTCAGCTGGACTGTAAAATTACTTTAGAAAAAAGAAACTTTTCCAAGGCCACTTCATGCGATCAATATCGCAGAGTTACGAAAAATCACTGGCATCCCATCAATGTCATGTGTCATCAAATGTAAAGTTTTAAGATTGTTTAGCCACATTAAGCGTTCTAGTGCAGGGCTACACAAAATATGCGTTGATAATTATAGCATAATATTTTAAATATATATATATATATATATATATATATATATATATATATAAATAATTTAAATAGTGTTCTGGCGTAATGGAAATTGAAAATAGGAAAACCAAACAATATTATTTATATTCATCAACGGTTCGTCTTTATTCCAAGACTTCCTCAGGATGACTTTCTGAAGAAAATAACACACAAATACAAAATGTTTGAAACGAAGGGAGTACTTTCTACTTTTAACTCAATTTCTCACTGCCACCATCTATTTGTATCTCATAATTTATTCTTTTCATAAGCGGCCATTTAAGATCCACTTTTACAACTACCTTGGTTTCAAACATGTAGTACTTGTGTGTAATTTTCTTCAGACAATAATCCTGAGGAAGCCTTGAAATAAAGACGAAACGTTGATGAATACATAAATACTATTTGTTTGGTTTTCTTTTTTTAAATTTCCATATATATATATATATATATATATGTATATATATATATATATATATATATATATATATATATATATATATATATATATATATATATATATATATATATATACTGTGTCAATAAATTGCCCAATTGCAGAAGAGGGAGAGCTAATACAAATAATTTATTTGAAAACTATGTTACATATTTCAGAATAGTACCGCGGTTTCATCCAAATGGGTTGACTTTATATTTTTTAAAAAGTCTTTTATCGATAAACGCCATTTCCCATTGTGCTTTGATCTCATTTCAGTACGCTGACGAGTCCCATGAGTAAAGTCTTTAAAAAAATTTATAAGTTAGCCATCTGAATGAAACAGCGGTACGATTCTGAAATATGTAACATATAGTTTTCAAATAAATTATATATATATATATATATATATATATATATATATATATATATATATAGGGTAAAAGAGAGCGAGAACGAAAGAGAGAGAGAAGGAGAGATTTACAAATATGATAAAATAATTATTTTATAAATGTGTTTTCAATGTTTACTTGAAATAATTCCTAATACGATAAAAATATGCTCAATAGTTGGGATAGAGCGTTATTGTAGTTAAGTTAAAGTGACAATAAATATGTTTTAATATATTATCTGAAATTCGTAAACTCGTAAAGTGTAGACAAAATTAGGTTTTTACGGTACGTTGCATTAATTCAT
This sequence comes from Sepiola atlantica, assembly GCA_963556195.1. Lineage (NCBI taxonomy): Eukaryota > Metazoa > Mollusca > Cephalopoda > Sepiida > Sepiolidae > Sepiola > Sepiola atlantica. The sequence continues at coordinate 47,317,042 of OY744533.1, read as the reverse complement.
GAACGTAGTCTTTCCCGGTTAACGTTAAAATGTGACAGTATCGAACAGCCCCAGTTGGAGCCTAAGATATTGCGCTGGTGTGAGTTGAGGGACGAAGATCCCAATACCCCATTAGTATGAATGGAGAGAACTAAAACTTTAAAATCAGAATTTAGCCCTGTTTTTAAGTAACTCGTCCGATGTAAATAAGGCCAATAACGACCGTAATAATTTTTCGGATCGGGACAAAGAAAACTCGGTCAGCTGTGTGATGGGATCACCTTTATAGATTCCCGGGGAGAGAAATAAGTTGTTTTTCAAGTACCAATAAGAATTAAGCCATAATTTTTTGTGGCGTGTCATGATGAAGATGAGCCGGGGACCGCCGTAGTCGCTTTTCGGGTCGGGGCGGGCCCGATCGCTCCGGATCGAGAGGGCGTGGTGTGCGTCTTGAGGCGGCGGGGGATTACGGACAAAGCACGCACTTTTGTCCTCATCGAATAAATTCCATTGAACGCTAGTAGACTAAACAGCTTACGGCAGTTAGTGATCCAGTCGGCCAGTCAGCGAGTTGGCGAGAGAACCGGACGAAAAGTCTCACCTCTGTTCCCCTCATTCCCACCGAAAATATCACATCAGTCGGTTGTGTTCTTTTCTCGCCCAGAACTTAGAACAGATATTCGCTGATAAACGATCAAGTCGCCCAGAATTACTAGAGTTCGTCGGTCCAACTAAAACACGCAGAGCTGAACTTTAATGTGTACAAAAAAAAAACGCAGAATAAACTGCAACATTTAATATTTTTATTTGGTTGTTTCGGCGAACCCGGATATTTATCAGAACGTCCTTAATATTTCTTTCTTTTCAATTGATCCTCATATCCTTTCACATGGTTTGGAGTTCGAAATTTCTTCTACAATTCCGAAACATGAAAAAATCTACTTTGAATTCGAAGTCTGCTTTGTCCAATTAGCAAGACTCTCACCTACATCTGACTCTAAGGCGAAATTAAATGGCTTCGTCCATTCGTATGCAGGTACACCTGTCTCCTTTTGTTAATCAAAATCGCGAAATGAACATTTCCGTACCATTAAAACACTTCGCCATAATAAATTTTTGGTTATTAAAAAACCTAATAACGGCTCAGAACTCGTCATCCTTGGTCATCAAGATTATGTTAATAAAATTATAACTATCATAGGGAATACCTATGAGTTTGTTTATTTAGGTTTGGTAGATACACATAATTTCACTACATCTGTCGAGTTCCAAAAACGTCTGGTTAAATGAGTTAAGAGTGGAGCTCTTCCCACTAGCATTTCTAATTTGATCAGACCTTCTGGTTCCATCCTCCTCACTTCTATGGTATATCTAAAACCCATAAAGTCGGGGTACCGTTAAGACCCATGTACTTTATGATAGGGTCTTCACAGAATAAGGTAGCCACATGGATTGCCAGATTTGGACCGCTTTAGTTCATTTTGTATTCATTTTCGGATTTTATACAAAATTATTCTCATACTGACAGATTTATTTGTTCCTTTGACATATCAAGTCTTTTTACCTGTGCTCCCCTTATATAGACAATTAATATATGTACAGATGCCTTATATTGTAATCAACCCACTCTTTCTATTCCCGAAAATATTTTCGTGGAATTAATGAAATTCGCCATTATGTCGGTGGAATTAAGTTTTAACGAGATTATGTACAAACAGATTGATGGGATCTCTATGGGTTCTCCTTTGTGGCCGACATTGGCCAACCTCTTTTAGGTTTTTATGAACAGGGTCCGTTATCTGTTTTAAAAGACCAGAGTTTATTTTCGTTATGTTCACGACACCTTTTGTTTGTTACAGCAATGAGACGGAAGCGGACGTTTTTTTACGTCCCTCAACAATATCCATCCAGCTCTCAAGTTTACTTTAGATAAGGAAGCCAAATGTTCACTTCCATTTCTTGATATGTTAGTTTGTAAAGCTTCCTACGGTTTTCTAACTACAATATACCGGAAACTAACTTTTACTGATCTCTACACTCGTTAGGACTCATTTTATCCCACAAAACAAAAGTTCAATTTAATTAAGACCCTTATTCATAGGGCCTTAATTATTTGTTCTCAGACCAAGCTGGATAATCAAATTAAATTTATTACTAAGACCCTCTGTAAAAATGGCTATCCATTAGACATTGTTGAATCTACTTTCAAAAATGAAATGTCGAATTTCTATCAAACTAAAACAGCTTCTGATGATAGATGTCCTATTTACCTTCGCCTAGCTTGGCTAGTGATAGATTCGCCAAACAAATCTCTTTGTCTGTACAACAATGTTACTTTGCCTGGAATACACGAGTTTTTTTTCACCAGACCCACCCTGACGTCAATTCGAAAAGATGTTCTTCCCCCCACCCACACACACCATAATAATTCTATTATTTATTTATTTAAATGTAGTTGCAGTTAGCACTACTTTGGGAGGACGTCTTGAAGATTAAACACCAGGGTCAAACAACACGTGCCCACAAAAATTCGCCGGGCAAATTATTTACCAACTGATGTTTTGAATAATAGATACGGGTTTCCATCGCCGAACATTTTATAAATAACCGTTCCTGTGGCTTCAATTTTAGTGCTGACTTATTCTCTATTCTCAGTAAGTCACACTCTCGCTTTTATTTGAAGATTCTAGAAACCATTTACATTAAGTCTTTGCGATCTTCTCTTTGTAAGCAAAAAGAAAATCTTCTCGGGCTAAATATAGTTTCTATTTGATTCAAATTGTGTTCCCTTCCCCTCGCTATAATCTCTATTTAGCTCTGTTACGCGAGGTTCGAAACCGGGCATCTTTCCCTTTCATTCTTTTATTTTTCAATTCATCATGTTTAAAAATGAATATAGTCTTGATGTAGCCGTAATAAAATTTTGTACAACAAATATATATATATATATATATATATATATATATATATATATATATATATATATATATATATATATATATATATATGAGAGAGAGAGGGGGAGATAAATGCCAATGCAAACGAATGAAGCACCTGTCAGTCGTATACATGTTAACAAGTTACTATTAACACAAGAAAGTATATTCACCACGAGATGATTACGGCTATCATCAGAGCTCGCTCTACTGCGCAGAATATTTTCATAGTAACCGAATACTTTCAGTCTATAAAAACAAATAAAAAAGAAAACATATATTTACTAGTAAACCTATTTTTGTAGTAATGCATTACTCGTCGAAATTGCACCATAGACGCATTTATTAATGAGAATCATTACTTTTAAATTACAGACAAACAAAATAACTTGATGTTGTGTTTTGTTTTATGGCATATCAATCCTTTTGGGTTATTTAAGGCCGATCCATTTATTTTGGTAAAAAGATTTCATGCGTGATGTTTTTTAAACATTGAACAAATGTAATCTTTATATAGATCATTTGCAGAACAATATCTTTTATATGTGTATATTTTGTGAGTAAACAGTCTGCAATTCATTCATTTTTTGAATCCATATGCAATTTAGTTTATTAAACTTATAGATATTAGATTTTGAGGTATAAACTCACCGTCTTCAAAAAGAACATTATGATTTCCACCCTGATGTCACTAAATAATTATTTCATAGTACCAACATTATAATATATTTGTCGCATGGGGGGGGGAATATACACATGTAAACATAGAGTGTTTCACCGTGTATGGGACTTCACAAGTCGTATACCATTGTGGCTCTTACAAGTCAAATAAGTTATGAAATAGTAGAATAAAAAAATATTCAAATAATTAACAATCAATATTATATACCAAGCAACAAAATCAATTATCTATTAGTGACAATTTATTTATTTTTTTCAACTAAGAGGCTAATGTGAATTAGGGGGCATAATTATAGGGGCATCCTAAGGGGGAGTTGTGCAGCGAGATGTTTGTTCACATTACGTTTAAATTTCTGCATGTTGGTACAATCGGAGAAACAGGGAGAGGAGAGGGAATTCCAAAGGTAAGCGTTCGAGGAAAGAAGCTATTAGAGTAGAAAACTTTCTAGTATCTGGCGACCTCTAAAGTGAAGGGGTGGGATTTTGCTGATTATCGGGTTGATCGGGGATATTTACGTTGACGTGAGCAAAAGTGCAGCCTGTTTGTCGGAGCACATTCTGTTGAAGTAATTGTAAAACAAGCACATGGATGCAACAGGGCCGGATCTTGGTAGACAGTGTGGGACCTATTAAGTTAGAGGCTCTGTTTGCCGAAGAGTCATAGTCATGTGAGTGATACACCAGCCCAGATGTGGCAATAATACACCATGCATTGACAAATGGTGATTTTATGTCAAGCCCTCCGTTCAGTCTAGAGAGACTATGGGCACCGGCGCGTGTAATTATGAAGCAAGGGTTGCGCAATCCTTATCAACACTTCTCCTGAGTCGGCACTGCTTGATTCCAATGACAAGCACTTCAAGACAACTGGAAACAATGACGAGATAAACAGAGAGAGAACATACGGCACCTGGTAGTCCCAAATGGTCACCCATTTAATACTGGCCAGGCTCGACGTCGCTTAACCTCGGTGATCTAACGGGAACCGGTGTGTCAACGTGATTGTGCCGTATATTGTGATTTTATAGATATAGCATATTGGCAAATGTGAAAAATGTACTAGCCCGGTAGAGGATGTCCACCTTCTTTGCAGCAGACTTGGCAGTAATCAATAGCTACAGAACAAAAGTGAATAATTGATAATTGAAGAATAAAACTAATTTGCTTAGTGATCGAATAAATAACATTAAAAAATATTAATGATTAAATAAATTAAATTAAAAATAATAAATAATAAACAACTAAATGTGGGTAGATTACTCGCCCCTTCTTTCATGTTCGTGTTGTTTAATGCTGACAAATAAGGGCGATAACTCTGGGAGCGAATTCTAACAAATTAATTGTTGGTCAACTAGTAGCGTACGCAAAAGGTCTTTTGTGGGAAGGAAGCCATTTGCAAATAAGACACATCTGCAATTTAGACAAATGCTATTGTTTTCTGGGCTGCATACGAAGGTCTGGATCATTTTGAAGATGGCACATATAAACATGACAAAGTGATCCATGAACAAAATTTCGTCGATCTCGATGACGATAGCATCCACACCCGAACAATCGAAAGTTTGTTCAATAATTTATTAAATGTTTTTAAAAACGTTTAACAATAATTAACATTGAAAATTAAATGTTTTTTTTTATTCTTAAATATTAAGTATGCAAATAGATTTACGATTTCCCTGTTTCATAGGTTGTTGCTGCTTCATTGTTTCTTAATTTTTGTTCAAATCAATTATTGAAATCCCCACCACAAAAGAATATTTGCTTTTTTTAATAAAACGCATGACAATAATATTTTTGTTGTGGTTTTATGAATGGAAAATATTTGAAATAAATTGTTACAAAATACAAACATAAAATCGAGATAAGTTATCTCCCTTACTTTGTCAGCATGGATCAGCATGAACTAAAAAAAGGTCGATAACTCTTATCTCTCGTTTGATACCGAATACACCACTTTTGATGATAGGTGTAAACCGTGAAAGCGCAAAAAATACATTTAGCTTGAACATATTGATTGTAAGGCTAAATGTATGTTTTTTATCATTTATTATTTATTTATACATATAATCTTTTCGAATTTATATAAATATAAATTTTCGAATAACAAACTGCCGAAATTTGGTGTCTCTTAATCCTCTCTTAGGTTGAGAAAATATGCACTGTAATGTAAAATTAATTTAACAACTTACAAGGTGTTTGACAATGAATCTATTCTTGTGATTTTTGTTTTGTTTTTGGTGGAAATTGAACATTTTGGACATGTTTGTTGGTTTGTTTTTTTTTCGAGTAAAATCTTATTCTGAAGAGATCCAATGTTTAATTATTTTATTTAATTGTATAATTATTTTTAAAATGTTATTGTATGACTTAAAATAAACATTGCCTTGAAACAGCAGTAAACAACTTTCATACCTTTGTGTATGGATTTTATTTGGAATATAATTTAAAACATGATTAAAATTCTCAGAAATATATATAATTTATATCCCCATCTTTATAACGTTATACACGTTTATATCTTTATATATTTGCATGTACAGGATTCACTCCTAAACTTATTAACCGATCATTATGAATTTGCTATAAAGCTGCTTGCTGTAAAGCGTCAAAAAGCGGGTTATATCCAGTATAATTTAATTTCCTGCAAAAGAGGGTGAAAAGACGGTGGAAGCCCTCTTTGAAAATTCAGACATTTCCGATGTTTGTGAAATTTAACAAGAGGTATTAAACATCAATTAATAAATATTCTCCAAATCTCAGTTTTAGAGGACATAATAAGAAAACAACTTCTTATTTAAAATTTCAAATATATCATATTTTGAATTTCATAATTTCATATTTTGAATTTCATCTATAATCATTTGACACTAATAGAGCAAAGTTTCCTAAATTTGTAGTTGTTTATCAGACCTACTAAGCTTAGGGCTTAAAGTTAAAACATTTTCTAGAATCAAAATCATGTAATGGATTTTTATCAAAATTAGAATAAGGATTCTAGTATCATTATATCTTGATTTTAATTATCTTCGTAAGAGGACAAAAAAGTGGTGCAAAGCTTTTGTGTTCTGATAATTCATTTTAATCATCTTGGGAGACAATTATTCTAGCATATATATATATATATATATATATATATATATATATATATATATATATATATATATATATATATATATATATATATATGAAGTTAATCCAACAGGAGATATAAGAGACAACTAATATATTTTAATTAGTGAAACATCCGGATAAAAACTGAAGCTCAATATACTGGATAGAGCATTAATAGCATAATATAAAATGAAATAATAAAATAAGGTGCAAATCAAATTTTATTAGAATTCAAAGTTCAGGTAAGATCCTTTGCCTGAACTTTGAATTCTAATAAAATTTAATTTGCACCTTATTTTATTATTTTATTTTATATATATATATATATATATATATATATATATATATATATATATATATATATATATATATATATATATGTTTATATCTATATATTAAGATAGATTAACGAAGAGGGATAAACATGTACGAATGACAAATTTATTTCAACTTCGATTGTTCAATGGAAGGTGTACTCGGTAAAAATAAAAATAAAAATAAAAATATGTTCATTATTCTTTGCTTAAGCCAAGGCTTTTCAAAAATTAAAATCTTATCATCAGAGGAATTACATAGATAGATAAGTTGGCAGTGGAAAAGCCAAAATTCAAAATGTTAAAAGATAAGTAATGGAGAGTGATAAAGTGCGCGTAAAACATATGAGTCTGCCCAGTTGGTAAATGTCCGTTGATTAGGTGTCAAGTGAAAGGAGATTTACAGATGGAAAAGTAGGGTTTTCGTGAAGGCAGCATAGAAAAAGTTCAAGAATGAAGTAAATCCAATAGAGATATGTTTAGGTCAATCATAGGTTGAACGCACTTATTCGGAAGTAATTTTGACGATTCGGACCATTTTAAAATACTTCCGGTGACCGAGAATGGAATTGAAGTTGAACTGTGTACATTAAACGCAGGCAGTGGGAGATTTAGGTAATTCTAAGAAAAGCGAAATCTTTTAGTTGAAAACGAGGCCAAATGAGGAAGAGGGAGAAGAGATAAAGATGAAACATAAAGGAAAATGGTTAGTTGAATAAGCTATGGCTGATGCTGGAAAGGGAGAGGGGGAAGGGATTGTTTGGTTGCTGCTTATTGCTAGTAAGCAATAAAACCGGTTCGAGTTGGGGTGGGACTATTATAAGCTAAAAGCAGAAGTGAAATTCAGGTCATTGAGTTAATATTTCTGAAAAGAGGGGGTCCCGTAATTAAAACGGATTTTGAACTAACTTATATATAATTCCGAAAGTTTAAAAAGGTTTCGGTTGGGAAATTAGGGTTCAAGTGAATGGGAATCTGGAATTTACGTGTTAAATATGTGATAATTCGGACAAAAACTAGTGTTTCAGAGTTAGATGTATAAAGACTTTAAAGAATTCCCAGTTAGTTAAATATTAAATGCATGACTAAATAAGAAACTTTAATGTATAACTGAAATTAGGATTGGGAGCATCGTTAGTATTCTTGCAACTATTGATTTCTAGTACAAGTATTATGAGGTAGGGTTGGGTTGAATTTTGTGAACTGAAGTGAAGCACTAGTGCGTTGAAATTATAAATAGATTTTAAGGGGGCAAATGGACCATTTTGGGAGGGTAGTTTAAAAATGAGAGAAATGGAATGTATGAGGAAAATACTGTCGGTAGAGTGAAGCGTATACAGAGTCGATGGAATGAATACAAAGGAGATAATAAAAGCAATGGATGAGTGTGTGAGAGGGTTGGCAAATAAATGAAAAAACGAAGAATAGGAATTATAATGTTGAAGTAAAAGCGGTTAAGGATTCGTGGAGTGGAGGAGAATAATATCAGTTCTCAATTTACATTAAGTGCTATGGGTTAATATAGTTATTACGTGTACAGGGGAGGATACGTTATGTTATTGAGATAGTTATTTGTAAGGTTGGAAATGTTAAGAATTAAAAATTAACAAATTATAGAATTTAAAAATTAGGCTAATGTTTGAGAGGGAGTTGTTGGCTGGGGAGTGTCAGAAGGAGTAATGAAATTTATGTATTTAAATTTTCGCTTGTGCCTGCAATTTGAGATGAGTTCATTTTTAGAGTTAATGATATTTTTGCATTTAGCTACTGTATGTTTCTAGTGTACATAGTTGACAGAAACCAGATCATGGGGTGTATGAATTAGACCTTTTTAATATTGCCCAATGAAGGGAGTAGGGAGTAGGGAGTGTTTTTATTGTTAAGGCTTTTTATTAGATTGGATAGAAAGGTGTTAGTGGCATTGTTATTATTGTGTTTGAAATAGTAAATATGGTTTGAGATTCGGGTCTTAATGGGGAAGGCACTTGCCCCAATGTAAGTGTGTATTTTGTATGGGGTTGTTATTATCGTATTTGTGTTATTTATAGTATCGGGAATGTTTTGTGTTTGTATGTTCAAGTTCTGGGCCAAAGTTAAGTTGGCATTGTTAGGTGGAGAAGATGAGATAATTTGAGGGGTAAAATCAAGATTATTGTTAATTAGCGGGGGTTGTTGGTTAGTGTGAGAGGTGTTATTTATGGGGAGAGCCATAGGGTGAGGGGAAATTTTTATGTTGGTGTCTATTTGAATAATGGTGTTTTGGAGGAATTGCTTAACAGTACAAGGATATATGACGTTACTTTGTATGCAATTGCCATTTAACAAGCATTCTCTAGATTTCTGGCAGTTACAATTATTAGTAGGGTGTAGAGTATGTGCTGGTTGCTGGGCAGATTTAATTTTATGTTGTTAGATGTGATGATAGTTTGTGCTATATTGGGCATTGTAAATTAGGAACTTTTAATAGAGTGTTTATTTAAAATAGTGCTGTATTCATGCGGGTGCATAAATGAGTTATCTAAAATTTTGAAGAATTCCTTAGCGATATTTGTTTTCACCTTGCAGTTATAGGGTGGATTAAACCAAATACTATTCTTTCTTCCAATTCTTTTATTTTTACTATGTTCTTGAGGGTCAGCTAGTTTGTCAATATTGATAGTTTTTGTGGGTCTATTTATATATGTTTTGGTGTTCTTGGGTAGTGTAGTATTAGTCCGCTGTTTATCCTGTATTGCCATTTTGTGTGAAATTACATTTAAAGGTTTGTTCTTCTGGATAAAGGGATTATTTTCGTATTAAATTTCATCAGTATATCCCGAATTCAGTAGTGCGTTATTGTAGAAGTTGGAATTTTTTTCGAAGATAGATTTATTAGCAGATACCTTTGAAATTCTATTAGAGACTTAGAGACTGAAGGGACTATTGAATTATTGATGGATTTTGGGTGATTAAGTAGCTTATGTACGTAGAAGAGGGTTAGATTTGGTTTGTGGTAGGGGCTAAAGGATTCGGAGTTAAGGTCTAATGTAAGGTAAAGTAAGTTAGATATTCTTTTCTCATGTTCTATAGTGATGGTTAATCCGAAGTTTTTAAAGAAGTTGTGTAGATTTTTAATGGTGTCGTTGTATTGCTTAGATCTCTCCCTAGAAACAAAAAGTGCATCGTCCCTGTATAGCCCACCGTGTAAATGTCCGAAGTCAAATTGCAATTCTCTTAATAAGTACAATCCTACAAGGTCAGTAACTTGGGCAGAGTCCGAAGCTCCCATAGTGATATCCTTCCTAGTCCAGATTTATTGTCAAATTCTAATAGGGTATCCTGGCCCAAATTATTAGTTTGATCTCTAAGTATGTGATGTCTGAGATATTCTTAGCGAAGATTAAAGCTTTGTTTAGTAGAATAGGAGAAATGGACTGATAATAATTGTTTATGTCGAAGGTGATAAAATTTAAGTTTAAGTTAGACTTATCACTGAGGTTTAGGAACCAATTGGTGACCTCATCATAGGATTGCCATAGGGTGTATGAATTTTTTCTTTTAAGTGAGGGATGATTCTATCTAAAAAAAAATGTGCTTATAATGCCTGGGTCAGATTTGGATGGGCAGATTAGTCTAATGGGTGGGCTTTTCTGAAAATTTATTTCGTGGCCTTTTAAGGTGCATCTGGATGTAGCTGGGGTAAATATTTCTGTGTAATTAAGGATATTTAAAGAGGTTAGTATGGGTGTAGCTTCATTGTTTATGCTATTGAGAATGTCACTAGAAGTAGTTTTATAGGATTTGTTCAGTTCTTTATAGATTAAACTTTTGTAGTCAGTGTATTTCAATTTGTAAAAGATTTTCGTTTTATCTGCAGGGACAATTATATTAGGGTGTTTCTTAATCTTGTTGGTGAATTTATTGATTTTTTTTGTTGAAAAATGGGTTGGAATGTTTATTGTATTTTAAAAATTTGATGAGGTTTTATAAATCGTTTTCGAAATTGTTGAGGTGCTCATTTTGCTTTACACGCACTTTCTCACTCTCTATTAATATTTTTTTCAAATTTTGTATTTTGGCTTTTCCACTGCTAACTTATCTATCTATGTCATTCCTCTGGTGATAAGATTTTAATCTTTGAAAAGCCTTGGCTTACGGAAAGGATGATGTACATATTTTTATTTTTACCGAGTACCCCTTGCATTGAACAATCGAAGTTGAAATAAATTTGTCATTCGTATAGGTTTATCCCTCATCTTTCATCTATCTTTATAATTGCTCTATCTCGTATATTGAGCTTAAGGCATTTAACTATAGGTTCTATCTACTAAATGTATATATTTAGTTTCATATTATATATATATATATATATATATATATATATATATATATATATATATATAGTGTGTGTGTTGGACCGTGAAGGAAAGAGTTGTTTTGATATAAAATCTTGAGTGAGAGATCTCAATGCAAAACAAAGAAAGAATAAAGTTAAGAAGAAAAAACTCAAACCAACATTTAAGCCATTTGCGTTATAAATTATTTCATCCCAGGAATTGGGTTCTTATGGTGTTATCTTCTTGGAAATGTTAGAGTGAGAGAAAGAGAAGGGTGACTAGAGAAGGAGATGTTTACTATTTTCAACGGTAGTAACTATGGGGCTAACCCCTACTTTTGTCCTGGGTTAAATGCCAATCTCCCTTCTTTGTCACCATAAGTTACGGAGTTTCTATTTTAATACTTTTACTTTAATTTTCATTTTTACTTAATTCATTTTAGTATTTAATTAGATATAACTATTATGTTTTGCATATAGATTATTATAATCTGTAAATTTACTAATTATTGTAATTAATTATACCGTATCAAATTATTATATTCTTTTAGTTCCTCTGACACTGGGAATCACGGCTATATATAGCAAATAGGTCAGGCAAACTCTTAGCATGTAGTGACCAGAGGAAGAGAGGGGTAATTAGCATTTCTACCCGGGACTTAATGCGGGTTAGCCCAATTGTTTCTCCATTTTTCCCACCCCTTTCCCCACCCTATAATTGCCAAGTCGGTGGAAACATTCTGATTCCTTTTCAGTAACCCAGTGATTAGCCATGAGATAGCATCTGAAAAAACAACACTTTGGGGATGAAATAGATTATAATGCAAATTACTTAAATTTAGCTTACAGTTTTTTTTCCTTCTTAACCTTATATATATCCTTCTGCATCCCTTTCCATTCTTAATATCAAATTATCAAATATTAGTTTTACGCCCTAAGACCAATTCGAGTTTGTAAATAAGGATTATTCCGCCCCTTCATCTCGCCGCCGCATCTCTATCCAACTCATTCCCAGAAACAAACCCTTTCATTTTTCCTGCCACTCCCCGCCACAATTTCCTTTTCATGTGCCTGCTCTGACCTATATTGTCTCATCTCCTACTCTGTCTGCCTTCTATCAAAACTCATTCTTGGCTTCCCCTTTCCATCTTTAATTTACTCTATTATACTTTTTATTGTAAATAATTAAATTACAACCTACTCTTGATTGGGTAATTCGCAAACTTCCTCTCCCTTAAGCCCAGGAAAACTCTTCAATTAATGCTTTCGATACACGAATCTTTTTTAACTTTTCCAAATCGTCGTAATTTCAATCAGGACGAATTTTTTGTGCTATCGTTCTAGAACATTCTCTGTACTACTGCAAACGGAATTATTTTCCCAATAGAATCTTTGCAACCCTTACCTTTAAGAATCGGATTGCTCTACAATCTACAACTGGCTGCCTAAACTCATATTTAACACAGAATCCAGCTTTAAGCATATTTCAGAATCTTCGAATCTGATCTTAGGAACTCTTCATGCATCTTCAACTGTGGATTTTTGACTACATCCTATACATTCTCCTATATTCTTTCATATTTTAATACTTTTTCAAATGTGGACATTATGGTGAATTTTATTTTACTTACTTATTTCTCGAATATCCTCTTACGATAAGATTACATTTTTGAAAAGCCATGGTTTAAAGAAGGAATGATAAAATAATTTTCTTATGTAAATTCGTTGTTTTAAACAATTGATTATTAAATAGATATTGTATTCTACACAATTTTTATTCTTATCATATATATATATATATATAGAGAGAGAGAGAGAGAGAGAGAGAGAGAGATAGATAGATAGAGAGAGAGAGAGAGCTATTTCTGTCTGTCTTTTTACATGTTTTGCGCATTGAAATGCAATTGAGAATATGAGTATATGTTGTTTTCTCTTTAAAATCTCGTGTTTGATGTCTGTCTCGGCCATAACAGTATTTCCATCCTCAAATGTTACGTCTGAAGAGGATGGCAAAAAGAAAAGAAAAAAGTGACAAAGGTAATTACGTGGATGAAATTGTATGCATAAATAGTCACACAGTCGAACCGATCTGTGTTCTTTGGAAACTATCCTAGATATAGATGGATTGTTGAGTGTGGTAGGTCTGCAATTTAGAAATATCTTATTTTATGTTTGTCGTGAAGTCGAAACAAAGTCGGCCATTCCACTTATTCGTTTAGTTTTGTTTTGTTTTTTCTATTATTATTATTATTATTATTATTATTATTATTATTATTATTATTATTATTATTATTATTATTATTATTATTATTATGTACTCACTAGGAGTTCTCACACAGGTCATCAGTGATTGCTCACCGACAACCGGTGGTATTCCCTGGAGTCTGAGTGGCAACAAGTCTCCCCAGATTTCCAGTATTCTCCACCTCTATTCGATAGTCACCGCAAATAAACTTGCAGTATCACAACAGCCGTTTACCATAGATTTCTCGCTGGTAAAACCATTGGTCTTCTCTGGGATTTGGGTGGTAATAAGTCTCCCCAAGGTCCCAGCAGTCTCTGCACTTCCAGTGGAGGTCTGGTTTGTGCTGTTCCTCCTTGGGGGTGGGCGGGGAGCTGATGGTGTTTCATGCTATTTCTGTTCATTGGTTCATTTTTGTGTCGTGTCAGTTGAGGCCGGTGTAATTATTGAGGGGCGTGGCCTATAAATTGATGTTTCTTGCATTTTCTGTTCCTTTGTTTGTGATGTGTTCTTTCTGTGATGTTGTTTTCTTCCTGTAGTAGATTCCGTGTGACCCTTCGTAGCTTATGCGGGTTCGTTTCCGCATCATCATCATCATCATCATCATCATCATCATCATCATCATCATCATCATCATCATCATCATTATTGTTGTTGTTGTTGTTATTGTCATTGTCATTGTCATTGTCATCGTCATTGTCATCGTCATCGTCATTATCATTATCATCATTATTATTATTATTATTATTATCATTATCATTATCATTATTATTATTATTATTATTATTAGCAGCAGCTGGCTTCACCCGCTTGCCATTGCTTCGTAATTCAATGCCTATCCATTACTTTAAATCATTAAAACGAAACTAATCGATAAGAAAGAGAAAAAAAATGAAGACACAACTCTATCCTTCTCCCTCCCTCTCTCTCTCCTCCTCTCTATCTCCCTCTTATCGTTCTTTTTAAATAATAATTAGGGATATTTTTGTGTCTATATCAAATGTGAAAGGAATTCTTTCGTTTTCATTAGTATCACATATTATTAAGATTAAACTACTCATTCTTTGCTCATAAAAATTTACATATGCGGTCATTGATGCGAACCGGACACACGTACGTTCACTTTCATTTTATAAATTATGATTATTCTGATTGTTGTGTTTCTTTTCCGTCCCTCTTCTCATTTATTGATATGAATAAAATTTAAATCGTGTCGTACACTTGCGCGTAACCTTCTTCTATATCGTATTCTCCGATACTGATAAACAGGGCGAATGTGATGAGTCAAAACCTGGATCGAGTGATAGAAATAGTATTGACTTACTTTATCAACGACGTAAAAGAGGGTGTCTTGCCCTAACGTGTAGAACATCGATGCGAGAAAAAAAACAAGTTCACACTGGAACGAGAGTATTTATACATATCGACTACGTATGACCAGCGTGTTTGACATCCATGAAAATGGACTTAATGGAAGTCGACAGTGCTGTTTTAGCAATCGAAGTGCTACGATCATTCTGCCACAGTTATTAATATTGAAAACGGTGTTGTCGGAGAAAGTATACCACGTAACAAGGTTCAAGTGGTGCACACGTTTTTTCCGAGACCGGTATTGAAAACGGTGTTGTATGAGGAAAAGTCTACTACGTGATAAACGTCTAATGGCAAACACGTTACTACAATGAATAAGTTATCACCGGAGAAAATTATACCACGTAACAAAGTTCCAGTGGTGAACGTTGTTTCGAGAACTAATATTAAAAACGGTGTCATTTAAGAAAAGTCTACTACGTGATAAAGATCTATTGACAAACATGTTGTTGCTATGAATACGGTGTTACCGGAGAAATGTAACCCATGTAACAAATTCCAATGGCGAGCACGTTGTTTCCATCAACAAAGATCATCTTTACCTTTTTTTTCTTTTTTTATTCCTTCAGTTTACAAGGTCGTTTTCAATCAATTATTTTTCAGAACTTCTACACAGAAATATTCGCTTAAAATAATGAAATCACATTCTTACCACTGACTAACGGGACCCCGTGGAAATTTCACGGTGCTTTCTACACTAGTCTGTATAATTTACTGTTAATTATAATATTCCTTTTTAAATGATAAATGTATGTCAGGGTTAATACTATTATATTTTAAAAAATGATTCTTTTTTCTTCCGTAAAAATAATTGTGATTGCCAGCTAAATATTCTTCAGATCAATAAAACGAATGTCAAGTTTTGAAATGTATTTATTGAAAATTGTACAGTTTTAGTCGACGAGACGAGAGCATTCGATTTTTGGAACAATTCATTTGAAAATGTGCAAAGTCGAAATTTTGTAGCTTAGATTAATACAAATCATTATGTTTGCTATTCGGACGATTTCAGTGTTTTAAATGTATGTGAAATCGGATAACGTGTATTAGGACACGAAATGCCTTAACGTATTATTATCTTGATAGTATAGTATTATTAACACTAACAGGATTAGTACTACTATTATTATTATAACTATTGTTTATTGTTTTTCATTGTGTTTATTTCTTATTGATTTCATGTTATCCGTGCAAGAATAAGTAAGTTTAATGTGATTTCTATCGATGAATTTAGATAGGTTATTGCTTTTAAGGAAATCTTGAAATCGGAAGGATAGAAACTGAACATTGAGTTTGCTTTCGGCACTTTTGTAACTCTCGTTTGTCCCTATTTTGTCCCCCTAGTCCAGCGGTCCTTCTAAACTTCATGGACCACTAAATGTATCATTTTAAATTCAGTGGACCACTAATACGAATTGAGGAAAACAATCCATTTATATAATAAAAATCTGAAAAATGTTATTAATATGAAATGCACCCCTTAAGGATAACAAAGTTACATTAATTAAATAAAACGAATTTGAACTTTAACCAAGTATTACACATTTTTTGCTTTTGTTCATGTTTCTGTGGATCATCAAATTTTTTCATGAACCATCTGTGGTCCGTGGACAGTGGTCTGTGGTCTGTGGACGGTGGTCCGTGGACCACCAGTGGACTGTGGACCGCCGGTTGGCGACCACTGCTCTAGTCCTCTAATTCCATGATTGATGTTTCTGAAAAAGGGGGAAAATTGCTGGTTTCTGAGTCGGCTGTTGTTTTGGGTGATATACGGAGACTTTACATCCTTATATAGTATTCATCATTATTCAGCTGTCAATCATTAATGATTATCTACGAGTGTTGTTAAGCTTTGAATAGTGGTGACTGAAATTTTTAAAAAAAGCAACAGATAGGTTAAACTCCTGCCTAAGGAATAGGATATCTTCAGTGACCAGCAGTATATATATATATATATGTGTGTGCATACATATATATATATATATATGTGTGTGTGTGTGTGTGTGTGTGTGTGTGTGTCTGTGTCTGTGTCTGTGTCTGTGTCTGTGTGCGTGTGTGTGTGCGCGCGATAGGTAGGTCAAACTGGAAGTGCACAGACAATTGCAATAATTGCATATTTAATCGTCTGACGATCGGTCAGAGCGTGAAACCATTGGTAATTGTTGATTAAAAACACGCAATATTAGTGGCTACCAGTTAGCAATATTAGTGGCCACCAGTTAGAAAAGAAAAGAAAAGCCAGTTTGACTGCCTTACATTCTCCTACCCAAAACACGTGTTGCATAAACTTTACTAAATGAACATTTCTTCACTAAAACATACTTTGATATTCATGTAAACTTAAAGTTATATAAATATTTTGTTATTTAATCATGTTTATTAAATTATTAGGTAAAAATACATGATAGTTAATAAACCCTCACATCGCCATGTTAAGAATAGCTTTCTAAATTATACCGTTATTCAGTCCGGTCCGTAAACTCCATGAGTACCCTTTTTTAAATTTATTTTCTTAGTAATTCTCTGGATTTTCTTTATGGGTACTGGTCACAACAAATAAACAGTTTGAATTATCTCCCCTTTTAACTGACTCTTCTAAAATGAAAGTGAAAATGGCATCTGCCCCAATGATACAGAAGCACAATTTTTTAACTTTTAATTTAATAAGAACTTTTTATTTCATTGTTATGTTTATAGTTTATGTTTATAGTTTATATTTATGTTTATAGTTTATAGTTTATGTTTATATTTTATGTTAATGTTTATGTTTATATTTTATGTTTATGTTTATAGTTTATGTTTATGTTTATAGTTTATGTTTATGTTTATAGTTTATGTTTATAGTTTATGTTTATGTTTATAGTGTGTGTTTATGTTTATAGTTTATGGTTATGGTTATGGTTTATGTTTATAGTTTATGTTTATAGTTTATGTTTATAGTTTACGTTTATAGTTTACGTTTATAGTTTATGTTTATAGTTTATTTTTATAGTTTATTTGTGTGTTTATAGTTAATGTTTATAGTTTATGTTTTTAGTGTATGTTTATTTTTTAAAGTTTATGTTTATGTTTATAGTTTATGTTTATAGTTTATGTTTATGTTTATAGTTTATGTTTATACTTTATGTTTATAGTTTATGTTTATAGTGTTACATAATTACTTAAAAATTACACGTTACGATAGAACTACAGAGGGGATTTATCATTATAATTTTTATTAACGTTAGTTACTAATCCTTCCGACTGAGGCATCTCTCCGAAACCACTCGAACAGTTCGAATTACATGCATCTCGTAATCGAAACAGCACGAAAGTTTACGAGAGGATTAATAGTGGTTTCTAACTTCTTTTTTAACACTTTTGATAATACAGTTTCTTGTAAAACATTTTGTAAAACATTTTCATTAAAACATTCTCATAGTCATTTTTTAAGCAAACATTCCAAACGCATGCCTTTAAAATCATTTTAATACATATTTTAAGAGAGTCACTTTAAACACATTTTCTGTAAAACATTTTCCGTAGTCAATTTTAAACGCATGTTTTTAAGAGTCATTTTAACATAGACATTTTTAAACAAACGACTTTTGAGTCTGGAAACTGCCCACCTATTACACATTTCCCCAGGGCGAATTCTAAGTAGTTTCTTTTAAATTCGTTAAACATTCTAAACACATGTTTTTAACAAAAGAAGTTACCTTACAGTCTCGTCGTGGGTTTGCTGGCCCTCATCTTGTTGCTGGCTCGTGATCGTCGTGGAGTATCTGTTTAAGGAGCATATTCTGTTCCAAGCACGAACACAAGGACATTCGGAGACGATTTTTTTAAAGAGAGATTTCATTATTTTTATTTTCACTTTCGATTGGAGAGGGTTCCATTTTCGGTTCTTTATTCCACTCTTTTTCTTTCATTCCCACTGTGGGACGTTGGATGCAGTTAGCTATTTTCTATCCAGTTTTGTTCATGTCTGGCGAATTTCTACCCGACTACACATTACAGAGGTACATGGCCAAAACATGTTGACTTTCGCTTCCAAAATCCCGACTCGAATCAAAACCCAACTTGTCACACCAAGCCACCCGGGCTAAGTGTGGCGACTGCCTCCGCCAAAATCGGGAACTCAACTCCAACTAAACTTTCACACAAAGGATCCCATACGTCAGAGACCCCTTTTGACCTTTCAACGGATCTCATAACTGCACTAGATCGTTTTTGTGTTTCACCTATGACCTCATCACCCTGTCATAGCAAGCGTCAGAACCTCTTTTGCACTTACTTTGTACTCGGTGACACCGTCACAATCCGCGCAATTCAGGCGATCTTTCGTAGTCCATACATGCGTCCCAATTTATCAATGCACTCAGGTGTTGTACTTATTTTACCTGAATTCTATTTTTTTTCACACATTGCACAACTAATACTAGTTGATCTACACACCTTCTGGAAACGCAGGGCATGCCATAATATAACAATAGTTTATGTTTATGTTTATAGTTTATGTTTATAGTGTATGTTTATGTTTACAGTTTATGTTTATAGTTTTTGTTTATGTTTATAGTTTATGTGTATGTTTATGTTTATAGTTTATGTGTATAGTTTGTGTTTATAGTTTGTGTTTATAGTGTGTGTTTATGGTTATAGTTTATGTTTATGTTTATAGTTTATGTTTATGGTTATAATTTATGTTTATAGTTTATGTTTATAGTTTATGTTTATGTTCATAGTTTATGTTTATAGTTTATGTTTATGTTTATAGTGTATGTTTATGTTTATGTTTATAGTTTATGTTTATGTTTATAGTTGATGTTTATGTTTATAGTATTCGCAGCACAAATAAGATCTCTTCGGCACGGCTATACACTTGCTCATACGAGGAATAGTGCACGATTCTCCTAGTGATGTTACCTCAAGTAACAACACTTAGCTGGATACTCCACCAGACTAGATGAATTTTTGTCCTAGAATGCGGTAAGACCAAGAAACCACAAGAAAGATATACTACAATATAGTTAACTGGTCAAGTGGGGACAAGGAAATTATTGTTCTGAACTTCTTTAATAACTCAACATTAGAGAAATAAAAGAGAACTTTAATAGAATATTTGAATATCTATGTATCTGATATAAAGATTAAATATTAGCCCCAGGTCGGGGCTCCTTGATTTCTGAGAACTTTGACTGAAATAAAATAAAACAAAAGAGAAATGTTTCTTTATTTTACAGTCGAATCATTTTGGATCTATGCGAAGAGATCCCTTTACCGAACTCATAAACAAAATAAGTAGGTCTCAAAGACGGTACGCTTCTCGTCTTTTACTGGCCGCGTCGATATGGTGGTTTCTTTTA
>OY744533.1:47276748-47291748 GCA_963556195.1 Sepiola atlantica | reverse complement strand
TCTCCATTTCTCTCTCTTTTTTGTTCTCTTTTTATCACTCTCTCTCTCTCTCTCTTGTCTTCTTTCTCTCTTTTGCCGTCTTTCTCTTTTCTCTCTCTCTCTCTACTTCTCTTGCCCCTTTTTTACTCACTCCTTTACTCACTCACTCTTTCTCTTGCCCTCTTTCTCTCGCTATCTCTCTTCCTCTATCTCTCTCACTCTCTTTCTCTCTTGCCCTCTCACTCTCTCAGTCTTACTTTCTTGCCGCCTCTCTCTGTTTCTCTGTCTCTGTCTCTCTCTGACTCTCTCTCTCTCTCTCTCTTTCTCTCTCTCTCCCTTCATGATATCAATTCTTCTTCTTTTTCTTAAGCGTTAATCCTGAGATACGGCGAGGTCCTCAATGATGAATTTTTGCCTCAACTTGTCACAATCACAGGCTTGATACGTGTGAAGGCCTGTTTAACAGAGATCTTTAAGCATTTATGCAGGATGTCTGTCCATCCAATCATCAGTCTACCCCTTCAGTCGCTTTCCGGCGACTTCTAACGCAAGGTGAATTTCGCGACGGTGTCGTTGTTGGCCCTCAGCCCATGTCCAAACCATCTGAGCCGCCATTCTACATTTTGCCCTAATCAATGCAATGCCGTAACGCTTCCGGATATCCACCTTGTAGACGTGGTCGTGCAGTGTAATTAGAGACATCCAGCGGAGCATTATCTTTACAATAAAAATTAAGATTCAAATTACAATATTAAAAATAACAATAACAATTTAATGTAATTTTTGCGGGAGTTTTTTGCTTTCTTTTTTATTCGCACATTGAACAATATCTTTCATGGAAAATGAAACAATTTTTTTTAAGAACTTAAATTCTTATAGAATCATTTGGTCACTAAATTATCAATTAAATTAATTGAACAACATTATTAAAAATTAAAATCTATTAAACAGTTACGTTAAAACGTGAACTGCCACAGACGGACGATAAATTGTATCATTTTATTTTATAAACTAGCAAGGCCCGTTTCCCAGCGTTGCCCGGGATAATCGAAGAAACCAAGAATCGAAAACCTCATATGTAAATTGACAGGAAAAGACCGGAATACTCTTTTCATCCAAAATGCTAAGCTTTATCAAAATATAGAAAATATTCGTTTAAATAGGATTTTGAAAAGTTATAGAATAGCAATGACATGTTTTATTTGCTTGACCGCGGTGTGTGTGTGTGCTTGTTCGTTGAGAAGGGGTTCTATGTTTATAATTTACCGGCATCGCACTTCACAGACAAGTCTGTCTACTTTGAAACTTCTTTTCTCCATATTTTAGCCATTCGATCACTTTATGAACTGGTGTTTGTGTGCATTCACTACACGTGTCGTGATCGTTAGCTAGTTTGTCAAAATTCGGTGCTTGCTTTTGACACTGCTATTAGCGTCAGTCATGTGGTCTCAGCCAGTGCAGTAACAAACAGATGTCTTTTCCAACTAAAATTCTGAGTTTTAAAACAAATAATGTTTTATTTTGTGAAGTTACAATGGTTTCCATACCGAACGACAAACTTGCAATCAGAATGACAGTCACTTCAAACCAAGCGCAAAACACAGACTGACCCACTTAAATTCCTGACTGTACTGAAACAAAACTTCCCAACAAGCAGGGTTCGCAGACTGCACGCCAGATGACTCAAACACACCCCTCTCTTCCTTGTTTTACTCAGAATATATATAGAGACATAACCATCACACAGTAAGCCCACTTGAAAATTATAAACATGAACATAAAAACCTACTGATCAGAGAGTTTATTATCTGGAGTGGACATACATTCTGTAGAATTTCAAGTCATCTGCTTTCTCAGCATGAAAACCCCTTTTCTAAGAAGTCATTATTTTTTCAAAGAGCGTAACCAATTTCTTGAATGGTCTCTTCTCTTAACTAAATATTTTTCACATTGCAGGTCTGCCGTTTGTAGTATGCATCTATGAACACACCCTAAACATGCAGTATTGTGCATGTTTACAATTTTGGTAAAAAATAATCTTGGTCTCATTAATCCATAAAACTTTGTTCCGGTTTAGAACCACGTGTGTCCCTCTCGATGATCGCTGCCAACCCCAACGTTGTGTGTGCCGTGGTTTTCTGATCCTACATCTTCTTATCGTTCTCGTCCTGGCCATGTCGTCTATTGGCAATCGCCGAGGGAGCAAGCACTGATTTACCACTTAAGAGAATAAAAGCAACAGTAACTGACGCGAAAAAATACAAACTCAAACACATTATGTATAGGTCCTACAGCCCTGGGTGAGTGTGTGATACCTTCGTGGAAAAGGGCCCTTCAAACGCTAACTTCACATCTTAGTTAACGGAGATGAAATTGTTTGTCGATGCTGTCAGTGTCATCGCTCGTCAGCTCATCTCATCACTTGCTAAATTGTTGCCGAGTCTTGCGGATCGATCTGTTCAACTCCGCTTTCTACTTAACTCTGGCTCTCAATCACTCAACTGCTAACCAGAAATCCTATGCCTGTATTTTGTCTCAGTCATCAAACCTCTGAACAATAGAAACTGACTACTTCCGCACTCGCACTATAAGCCACACTCATCTGACTATTCATAATATTTTCTATTGGCTTTGTGTGCGTTGATGTGTCATTTCCCATCATTGTCTGGGGTGTCGGCTCTCTACGTCCATAGTATCACACCGGAACCTTTGTCGCTAATCTCTGTACTTCGTTGCAAATTGGCCTTCCGATTCTTATTGCTGAGGAGTGGTTTGCATTTTATGGCATGGCCTCTATATTTCTGTTCTCAAAGTATTCTTAGTGCAGTGGTTTATAGATCTTTAAAGACTTTCATCCATGCGCTGTGGAAGTTGTAAGTGGAATCACTGTTTGAGGTTATTCGGTACAGTTCTCATAATGTATATTTCCCCCGAGGGTTTCTTTTACTATTTACTTTAATTACACAAAATACATGCTAAAATATATCTAATTTTGTGAATCGGGTTATGTTTAAATAAACTTCAATTCTAATTGTTATCATCCATGAGTTGCAATTAACTCACCCTCTTTCTACGTTGCTGTCTATTACTTCCATCCCCTCTCACGGTATGTTGTTTCACCACCCGCTCTTATTTATATGCTTTCTATTTACTACACTTTTCTTCACTTTCCTCTCTCAACTACTGTTAATGTCTTCTAATCCATCGATGTATATATCTCTTTATTTATAATATTACAGAAGTTCAGATCAACACGATGCCTTAGGTTTCAAGCTGGGAGAGCGGACCCGAACTAAAATTACCGAGTTTTCTTGAGTTTTAATTTTAAACCGCTCACTGGCCTTTGTCAGCCATATTGTTATCTATGGAGAAGTGGGTGACCTTCTGGAAGAAATTCACTGTTTTGTTTTGTTTTTTTTAAAATATTTTTATTATTTCTCTTTTCTGGTAGCTAATTGTTGGGTTCCTACTAAAAAAATCAAAAAGGATTCTGGAATAATAATAATTTAGTAAAGAAAAAGAAAAATCAAGTGTCTATTCCTGTATCGAATTCAAACAGGCTGTCGAATGCATTCTGGGAGATATCTTTGTTTTTTATGTATATCTCTATATATACAAAAGCTGAGTTAATAAACGTTAGTTTTCTTAATGTGTTCCTATGGATGCCAATGTTCGACTTGCCCATGCGATTTGTGGCCTTTTGCTGGAGTCAGGAGACAGGGGTGATGCTTGTCGTGCAACTGGAACACGACAGTCCAACATTTGAGAGTTTACATTCATCGAAAAAATAAGTTGATCTTGTTAAACGGAGATTATTTCCTGTTCGGTTGCTCGAAATTGGCTAACTAAGACATAATAGTAATAACCCAAACAGAAATAAAGAACGTTAATAATGAAGAATAATATGGTTTTCGAACAATTCGGTTTTAGAACACCTTTTCAGAACGAATTATTAATTAAAGAACATTAATATATTAATATATTATTAATATATGAATGAAAGAACACCTTTTCAGAACGAATTATAAAATTAAAGACATGAATATATTAATATATTATTAATATATAAATTAAAGAACACCTTTTCAGAACGAATTATAAAATTAAAGAACATCAATATATTAATATATTATTAATATATGAATTAAAGAACACCTTTTCAGAACGAATTATAAAATTAAAGAACATCAATATATTAATATATTATTAATATATGAATTAAAGAACACCTTTTCAGAACGAATTATAAAATTAAAGAACATCAATATATTAATATATTATTAATATATGAATTAAAGAACACCTTTTCAGAACGAATTATAAAATTAAAGAACATCAATATATTAATATATTATTAATATATGAATTAAAGAACACCATTTCAGAACGAATTATAAAATTAAAGAACATCAATATATTAATATATTATTAATATATGAATTAAAAACACCTTTTCAGAACGAATTATAAAATTAAAGAACATTAATATATTAATATATTATTAATATATGAATTAAAGAACACCTTTTCAGAACGAATTATAAAATTAAAGAACATCAATATATTAATATATTATTAATATATGAATTAAAGAACACCTTTTCAGAACGAATTATAAAATTAAAGAACATCAATATATTAATATATTATTAATATATGAATTAAAGACCAACTTTTTCAGAACGAATTATTAATTAAAGAACATTAATATATTAATATATTATCAATATATGAATCAGAAAACACTTTTTCAGAACAAATTATACTCGAAAACCGAGGTTCTATTGTACGTTTATGTAGACGACAGCTTCTCGAAATGTGTTTTATAGTCGACCTGCAAAATCGGTAATTTTTTTCACCGTCTCGTCTTTAGACATCCCATGCTCGAATGAGGTAGGCAACTTTGTTATATTGGTACTGGTGCAGATAAGGATCCAAGCTAACCCTAACCATAACCTTAACCCTAACCTTAAACCTAACCCTAACGCAAACCATATCTCTAACGACGCCAAGTCGATTTCAGTTTAGGTCCTCATCTGCATCTACACCGTCATGTTGAACTCTATGAGTAGTTAGAAGCTATTCTTGTAGCTTATCAATGGTATATATATATATATATATATATATATATATGGAATAAATATGAAACTAAAAGTAAGCTTTTAGTAAATAGAACCTATGGTGAAATGGTTTAAGCTCAATATACGAGATAGAGCAATTATAAAGATAGATGGACGAAGAGTGATAAACATGTACGAATGTCCAGATTTATTTCAAACTTCAGTTGTTCAATGCAAGGTATATTCTGTAATAAAATTATGTTTATTATTCTTTCCTTAAGCCAAGGCTTTTCAAAGATCGAGATCTTATCATCAGAGGAATTATACAAATAGATAAGTTGGCAGTATGAAAGCCAAAATTCAACATTTGAAAAAATATTATTAAGAAAATGGAGGGTGAAAAAAAAGTTCGTGTAAAAAAGATATGGGGTTTGTCCAGATGGTAATTGTCCGTTGATAAGGTGTCCAATGGTAGGAGATTTAGATGGAGAAGTAAATCCAATAGTGAGATGTTGAGTTCAAATCGTAGGTGGAGCGCACTTAAACGGAATTAAAATGAGGAAATCGGGCTATTTTAAACAATACTTCCTGGCCCGAGTTAGAATCGTGAACGAATGACATTAGCAGTAGAATTTTGAGGCAGTTCTGAGAAGTCCTTAAGTTAAAAACAAGGTCAAATTAGGAGGTGGGTTGGAAAGAAGGAAGGTAAGGCAGAAGGTGGGAGGGTTAGTTGAAGTAGCCATGGCTGCTGCTGGAAGGGAATAGGGGGAGTGGAGGAGGGGTTCTGGTGATAAGATTATTTTTTGTATATACTAGATCCGAAGCGAGTATGGATTTGGCCGTAGGTGAAGAATTAGGTCATTGAGTGTATATATTATTTGGAAAAGAAGATAGGGGGGGCGTGATTAAAACGTGTTTTGAGCGAAAGACAAAAATAATTTCCAAAGTTTAAAAGAGTTTCCGATGGGAAAAAGTTGGGGTTCCAATGAATGGGAATCTGTAGTTTAAATGTTGAAAATGTACTAAGCCGGGCAAAGACATAGTGTTACATAGTTAAAAAAGTTAAAAGTACTGAAGGGTTTAAAAGGGATTCCCAGTTGGTTAAGAATATTATTAAATAAGACAAGCCCAAAAGTAAAATTAGATAATTAAATAAAAATAAAAATATGCAGATAGTCATTTTTTATATAATTTTCCATTCTGTGTTTGGTGTGTTCGCATCTGGTAGAGTAAGATTGTGTATCATAGAATGTATAAAGAAATCTGATTTGAGTGTTAATATGAAAAACGCTACATGAGCGTTTATTACAGATAACGATTCTCCATAAAAATACACTGTCTGGAATTATGGCTTCTTATGACTACAAACACAACCTTGGCTTTTGTATAAAAAAAGCCCTAATTATAATGAATCGTGATTGATTGGTTTTCATTGCGGAATCACGACCATAAAGGGATGGTAAGCCCGTCTTTACGGATTAGAAAGCCTAACGTCACGCATGCTCGATACTTATAAATACTTTAGTTCCAGCATGTACTTGTTCTTTCTCACATCGAGTGTTTGAGCCCTTCTTGAGGCTACATTTGTTGAATGTAAATGTGATTTAATCTCACGATCTCTTTCAAAATGTTATTTTTTGTATAATTCTATGTGCAAGACCATAAAACAGTAAGTTTTAGAATTTTGGGTCAGTTCTTATTTTAACTTATGAGAAAATAATGCCATGCCTAACCGACACGGAAGTTCAGTAATTTGCTGTTTGACATATCTAAACATTTATCTATCTGTTTCGCTGACGTTTTCAAGGTGGGATAATTGGCATCGCGTCTCGTACACAGTTGATTTCGTGCCAAAAGCTTATTCTTTTGCCAATATTCCATGTTTGCTTCCCCCAGTGGAAACTACCCCACAGAGTGATGTGAAATTCATCTTTTCTTTATTTTATAAACTTAATACCTCTGTTATTGCTAGCTCTATGTTTACGAGTTATGGTCGTTACTTTCCTTAAGTTTTCTACAAGTTTACGAAGATTGCCGAACATATATGCTTTTTTGTTTCTCTCACTTTTGTTCGATTACGTGTTTGAACAGTGGAAGTTGTTAGTGACGTCACTGTTTGGAGTTATTTCGGTACAGTTCTAACAATATCTATTTCTTCCTAGAGTTTCTTTTACTATATTTTACATGTTAAAATGTATCTAATTTTAGGTATCGAGTCATGTTTAAATAAACATCTATTTTAATTGTTATTATCCGTGATTTGCAAATAATTAATTCTCTTTTTTACGTTGTTGTCGATTACTTTTACTCCCTTCCACTGTATGCTGTTTCAGCATCCGCTCTCATTTATATATATATATATATATATATATATATATATATATATATATATATATATATATATATACTCTTATTTATATACTTTCTATTTATTTTACTTTTCTTCGTTTTCCTCTCTCAAAACAATTTATGTCTTCTAATCAATCGATGAATATCTCTGTGTATTTATACTATTACAAAAGTTCAGATCAACATAGTACCTAAGGTTTCAAACTGAGAGAGCGGTCCAGACAAAAAATACCGTTTTTTGTGTGTTTATTATAAATCGCTCACTGGCGTCCGTCAGCTATATTTTGATCTATGGGATGTGGATGAATTCTGGTAGAAATTCGCTGTTTCTTAAATATTATTATTATTTCTCTTTGCCGGTAGCTAATTGGTAGATTCTTTCTGAAAAAAATCTTTAAGAGATAACACTCGGAATAAAAGACAAAATAAGCGTTTCTTCCTGGATCGAATTCAAACAAGCTATTAAATGCATTCTGGGATATATCTATGTTCTTCTTTTAAGTATATCTCTATATTAAAGCTGAGTTAATTAACGCTCGTGTTTATAATGTTATTTTCTTTTAAGTATATCTCTATACTAAAGCTGAGTTAATTAACGTTCGTGTTTATAATGCTATTCTAGTCATGCGGATGTTTGTCTTACCCATGTGATTTTGGTGTCAATTTGTGCGAGTCGTGAGATAGGACTGATGCATGTCGTGCAATTTGAACCCGGCAATCCAACATTGGAAGTTTACATTTATCGAAAAACAAGTTAATCTTGATAAATGGAGATTACTTCTTATTTAGCTACTTGAAAATTAAGTAAGCCAGACAATACTAGCAATGATTCAAATATAAATAAGAAATTTAATAATGGAAATAAAAGATGTAACTGCAGAATTAGCACACATCGTCCATTACAAAATAACTGATTGACTGAAGGCATCGTTTACCAAGCCATAATATTTAATTAAGAAATATTTTGTTTACTTATTTGTTGTCTAATAAGTATTGTCCTATAGCAGAGTTATGTCATCGATCTGTTTTAAATTTCGTAATTTGAGATGATTGTTTATTTTCTCTGTAATTGATACCTGGTAGATACGTATGTCGGCATAGTAAAAAATGATACTTCTATAGCACAGGAGATTTAAGTAATTGTTCGATAATGATGTTTTAGATTTGTATTTCCTGCTATTCGATGTGCTTTGTGATTATTATAAGTTTTAAATTACAGCGCGGTTTCTCCTATGTAGTATTTCTTGTTATTCGGGTTTCATGTTTTATTGAAAGAATCATGTGTACGTTTTCGCTCATCTGCCGTTTGGTCCCTCGCCAGTTTCTGTGGACTGTAATCAAATGTCAACTGTGCAGGTTATTTGAGCGGTTGCGAAAAGCGGGCAGCATAATTGCAGCCAACTCTGGTTTTCACATCAACAATTACTGGAATGCGGTTGAGCACAAAACGTAACCACAAGTGATATTTTAAGATCTTCATTTCAGCGTAATGTGTATTAGTAAAGTATGACACTTGTTACATTAAAATAAAAAAGGTGAAATTCAAATTAAAATTCCCAACTTTAAAATTTATAAATCTAAAGTTTGAATTAAAAAACGATGAACTTCAACTTAAAATAGCTCTACTTCTAATTTTAAAAGCCCAACTTAAAAAACGACTAATTTTAAAAAGAACATAAGAAATTCGTGAGACTGCATACCTTCGCTTGATAACGTAAGGATAACGCAAAGTCTGCTATGGCCTTACTTCTCCATATTGTATGAACTATTCTCGAAGTTATGCCATGGAAATGTTAATAAACCAAAAACTATTTATCTGATCAGGCTGTAATTTTGCATGGTGGTTACTGTAATCAAAGAGCATCAGATTTATACATCAAATTTAGAAAAATCAGAAGTTTAAATTCCGTTAAAATGTCGACTTAGACTGAAATTTTCATAGCCAAGGTCATGCACCATGCGGAACTTCATTTACGACGATGATGAGAAATGAAGTTATTACCAAAAGTATGACCTCCATCTTTTTAATGACCTTGCTCTTGACCTCTGACGTAGAAATCCCAAAATCAAATCATTACTAAGTTAGACCATAGCCGATATTTTGACCAAGTTTGGTGGCGATTGATTAATCGATATGGACGCTAGGCTGTACTGAAACAGACATACAAACTCGACCGAACACATAACCTTCTTGGTAGTCAAAGGTCAACTTTAAATTAAAAAAGCTAGAATCTTTTTATAGGCACGAGTCTAAAAACCGCCCTAACGGTAGCGTTTACTCTAGTAAAGATTTTATTTAAGCATCAACATTAGTATTGTTAATGTTATTACGTTCGGAATCGCAAATTCTATTTGTGCCAAAGTTGTTGCAATTAATTTTGAACCCATAAGTGTGTAGTAGTAGTAGTAGTAGTAGTAGTAGTAGTAGTAGTAGTAGTAGTAGTGTAGTAGTAGTATCATTTTGCCGCCCTTTTTTATGTCAAGGGTTCTTCATATCAAATTTGTTGGAATTTTTCTCAATAGTTATTGATTCATACGTATTTATGATCAACTAGTGCACACCCTCCATCAAAAATCACGGAAGAAATGATGCCTCGTCAGTGATCGCATCAATCAAAAAACTTCTAAATCGTTTAAGTGAAAAGAAAGAAAAAAGAAAGAAAGAATGAATAAACAAAAGATAAATATCAAACTGGAAAGTTTAAAAAAAAGAAATATATTTTATATAAACATTAGTGCGAACACTGACGAAGCATAATTTTTTCCGTAATTTTTGACAGATGGTGCACATTCGTATAATATATTACGTATATATATGTCCAGTATTTACTTCAACAGTGTCCAACACGTAAGTAGAACTTAGTAGAAAAATTAACCTGATGAGGACCCCCGGGAATGAAACATAAACGTTTCTGTGTAGATTATTTGCCATAAATATATTTTCGTACTAAGCACCCCCTTTTGAGGTTGAGAACTATCGTTAATGATATCGCCTGCTACTATTTAGCATAATGCAAAGCTCTTTGTAAATAAACAAATAGAGCACTGTCAAGTAGTGGTCAATGTTTATATATTATTTAGCAACATGATGTAATGGTTATAACTGCCGATTATCAACTAGATGGTTGCAGGTTCGGATCGCTGGGTGCTAGTCTAGCCGCATAAAAGAGATGAGCTACAACAAAATAGTCTGTCGTTGGATGACTACATATAAGTCCCTTGTCGTTAATGATATCATCTGCACAATGCAAACAGAGCACTGTCAAATGGCGATCAATATTTATATAAAAGTATTTACTATCAACTAGATTGTTGTATGCTAATCTATACGCACTGAAACGCTGTGATACATATGCCTATGGATGACTATGCATATATAAATGGAAGAAAGGAGATTATATATATATATATATATATATATATATATATATATATATATATAGACTTAGATTTTTCACTTATAAAATAGATCATTCAGTGAAGACCGGGGTTGTTCCAATAAAAACAAGCTCGATGATACTCGATTCCAGACATTTAATTTCCCTGATGATCTGCCAAGCAAGTAACTGCTTGGTAGTGAAACACGTGTAGGAAAAAACATTTAATTTGAATAAATAATACTTGTAAGAAAAAATATCTTTAATGGTGATCATTGGTGTCCTGAAAGGAATGCTTTGGTAAGCCTGCATAAAATCATATATATATATATATATATATATATATATATATATATATATTAAATCTCCGAAACAGTTACATGGTAAACAGCTGATGATCCCCGTGTTAATATTAGACGCTTAAGGTTTCCTGTTTTTGTTTCACTGTTAGATACTTAACACCCCCCCTTTTTTAAATTTTATTTACTTATGTTTTTTTATGAATTTTCCAACGAATGTTAAGTCTGCAATATCTTGGATTTAGTTAGTTTCTCTGGGAATTAAAACTGCATTTTACTTCTTTTTTTTTTCTTTTTTTTGTTAAAATGACTAAAAGCTTCTTTAGACTATATATATATATATATATATATATATATATATATATATATATATAAGTGTATTATTGTTATTGTTTTTTGCTGATTTAATTACAAATCGCTATCTTAGCGGTGATAGAGCTAGCTCCCTATTTAAATGCTTTTTACTGCATTATGTCCCCCCTCCCCCTTGATGGGATGTATATTATTATTTGTGTTTATTTTCATTATTTATTTATACATACACAAAAGTAATCGATGAATGCGTTTTTTAGTTTTACTAATCATAGTTTTACTAATCGACAAGGGTTAAAACCCACGGCCACACTGTGGGCTAGTAAGTTACCCTTAGACCACGTTGTCAAATGTAATGTGAGTTTTTAGCGCCTTAAGTCTAAGTTTTTATTGTGATGAATGAACGCCCGCTTAATTACATACCGCTATGATAGTTTAGCTTCTTATTTAAATGGTATGGTACGTATATTATTATTTGTTTTTTTTTATTTCTATTCTTTATTTTATTTATACACACACAAAGTTAATCCGTCAACACGTTTCATAGTTTTACTCATCGTCAGCACGGCTCGACTTTTGACAAGGGTTCGAACTCACAAGCACACTGACTGTGGCCAAGTAAGTTAACTCTAGACCACGGGTCCTTGTCAAATTTTACATCTGATTTTTAAATAGAGCCGTGCTGACGATTATTAAAACTAAGTAACGCGTTCGCGGATTACTTTAGTGTGCGTATAATATATATATATATATATATATATATATATATATATATATATATATATATATATATATATATATATATAGTGTGTGTGTGTGTTTGTATTTAGACAGCATGTTTCATTTAGACATACGTTAAGGTTTTTGTTTAATTAGTTATTTTTTCATCTTCCCGATCTTTCGGATAATCCTTTGCGTATTTCTGTCGAATTGTCGGATGTTAGCTCCGTAGGTGTTTTTTTTGTTCATTTTTTTTTACCATTAATTTCGACTGACTCTCTCAATCGTCTTCAGGCGGAAGGTTGAACTTGATTATTGATGTCTGCTGAGTTCGAGCTCGGTGGCAAATTTATATATTTTTAAAAGTACCATGGGTGATGAGATTCCGTATTTGGAACGTTTTCACGTGTTATGCGCGTGGCTAATTGAAATGTTCAATATTTAAATCATTAGACCTATGATTTTCCTTTGTTGGTTAACAATATTTTGGAGTGGGTTATTAACTTAGGCACTTAAAAATATTTTGACTTGATTCGTAATTATTATTTTTTATTGTGGGGCGTCCGGTCTTTATATACAATGCCTCTAGAATTTTCAGTCTATTTACGTTTGAGTTGTAATGTACAATTTTTGCGTTATTACCTAAAAGTTTTCTGAATTACGAATGGGGCCAGTTGTGTTGCTTCAAATCCTGGCGGATTGAACTTGAGTCGGGAAAATGTCATGTGAGCCTTCGGAAAAGTGTAGGAGTTTGGTGGCCAATGTTAGTTCAAATAACATTATTAGACAAGATACATTTCCTCATAGCCACTGAAACGTATTAATTGCGTTGGATCGTTATACTAGGTGTGTATATATATATATATATATATATATATATATATATATATATATATATATACATATATGTATATATATACACATATATATACATATATATATATATATATATATATATATATATATATATATATATATATATATATATATATATATATATATATATGTAAAAATACGTCAGGGAAAGGTAGGGTCCTTGTGTTACCCTTCCTCTAATTCTTTGGACTCTGCCATTGGCCAGCATTTGGTTGAAAACCCTAGCTGTGCCAGTGGCTATAAAATAGACCGTTTTGAGGTCTTGCATCGAGCAGATTCCAAGAACCATTTGAAAATATTAGAATCTGTCTCTATTGCTATGCGAAAACCTTCCTTGTGCCGGCAGAAGGAATTTGTAAGATCGCTTAATCTCTTTGGGGAAATTTGAACTCCTTCCCAATTTTTTTTTTTTTTTTTTTTTATCCCCTAACGTAGTGCCTTTTAATCGACTTTTAACGAAATCATTAAATTGAATTTTAATCGCTTCAACGTTAATTTTGGCACACTCAATTTCCCCATTTGCTCTTTCTTTCGACGTTATTATTAATTAAAACTATCGATTTTCTCCTGACGAGATGATAGTCGAAAGGGCCTTAGAGAGATTTCCGCGTATTCTTTTTAAATGTATCTATAAATTTTGTACCTCAAAACATTTATTTAAATATCTACGGAAGAGGTATAGTCACCAGCAAATAATTCAATTAAATAATATCATACGATTAAAGAGTCAAATTAGATCTATTAACCTTTCTGTCGCCTTTTTACATTCTTGTCTTAAACAGGATGTGGCTCCTCTTTATATTTCAAAACGTATAGCTGCGTCTAAAGTTAGACCCAGTTTTTCTATGGAACGTGCTTTTATGCGTGATGATATTAATAAGTTGTCTGAAAAGCGTGAATATCTTATTAGTACTCGTCATCGTCTCTGGTTTGCAGCTAAAAGCTTCTTGTCTTTTTTTTTATTTCTTCCGTTTCTGCAAGTATCTGTCTATTGGTGATGAATTTGCCAAGCAACATGCTTCTATAAAATATAATAAACAACTTGCCGTTCTTGTTCGAAGACGTTATGGTTGTGAAATAAATAATGGGAGCAAACATATATTTAATTTTTCGAACACTGTATTAACAGATATCGAAATTAAAGTTGTCTAAGGGGTTAGATTTTTGTATTCCCCCTACCCACATTAACAAAGAGAAAACCCTCGCTTCTTTCGAGGTTTTGTTTTCTCAAATTAGACATCACTCTCCTAGTTCTTTAGATAATGTTTCTAGAATGAAATCTAGGTTGGTTGACTTGGCACACCAATACAGTAACGCGTCCATTGACCACAGTGACTTTATTTGGAATAAAACGCAATTTCAAACCATAAAAGCGTTAAAATCTAATGAGGACATTTACATTTGTAAACCAGACAAAGGTGCTGGAGTTGTGGTATTGGATCGTAGTGACTACGTTAACAAAATGTTATCTATTCTTAACGACACTACTAAATTCTGTAGACTTGGCCCTGTCAAGTCTGCAGATAATACTTGTAAGAACGAGATCAAGATGCAGAAGCGTCTTCTTTCTTTATTTAAAAAGAAGGTTTTTTCGAAGGAGGTCTATGATAGGATCAGACCCTCTGGGTCATTGCGACCTAGATTATATGGTCTTCCAAAAATACACAAGGAGGAGGTGCCACTTAGACCTATATTATCTATGATAGGGTCCGCCCAACATTCTTTGGCTCAGTGGCTCCTAGTAATCCTGCAACCTGTGCGTGATCTATACATGACGCACTGCATCCCTGATTCCTATCGGTTTACTGAAGTTCTACGTGGGTTAGATCCGGATTCTGAGACATCATTTATGTGCTCTTTTGATGTCTCTAGTCTCTTTACTAATGCACCTTTAGATGAGACTATAACTATTTGTACCGACGCTCTCTATGAAGGTTGCCTGACTGCCCCTTGTTTCCCTAGGGAGATCTTCATAGAATTGATACTTCTATGTACTAAATCAGTCGAGTTCAGCTTCGATAATATTAT
>OY744533.1:47184248-47271748 GCA_963556195.1 Sepiola atlantica | reverse complement strand
ATTTTGTTTTTTGTTTACTTGATTTTTCTTTCGAAATCCTAAGAAACCAATGCTTACATAAATATGTATGAATCCGACATTCAGCGACTTTGTTATTTGTTTACGACCATTCGGGAAGGTTCTTTTCTTTTACTTTTTTGTTTGTTTGTTCTTCTCTTTCTTTTTCATTTCTTCCCCTTTCTTACGTTCGTTTTTGTTTATTACTAGTGGAATTCATGGGTGGAGATAAATTACTCTTTAGAAGGTTTCTGAAGAAAAATAATTTTAAATATTATCATGTTTACAATTTAAAGAAAAGTTTTAAATAATATTTCAATATGAGGCCAAGAAATTTAAAAAAACTATTAGCGCTGTTGTGTTCTTAAAAAAACTAGTTGTTGACGCTGTGTTTTTTAACGGCAAATGTATTTACAGAATCAAAACGAATTCCCTTTTTCTGTAATAAGTTTAAATTTAAAAAATGCCAATAAAAATAATTATTTATATATTTAACTCTTTTTGAATACATTCTTCACTAAGATATTATTAGTTTAATTTTATTTTATAAAAGTAAGGAAATCTATTTGAACATCTATATCGTTTTCTTACGTTCCAATATATTTCAGTTATTTTATAGAACTAACCGATAATTGCTCCTAGTGATCCCAGATGGAATCGAAAGAAAATTCCAATGGTGTCTTTTAGTTCTGTGAAAATATAACTCTTAATTAAACGTGTTTTAATGTTCTATTAACATATTGATTTATATAACACACAGACAAACAAGCATTGACTTGTATAAATAGAGAGAATGATTCTTTTCGTTTTTCTTTGTCATTTCTTTCTTTCTTTTGACATTTCGTTCGTATTTTTTGCGCTTCTGTTGTTTTGTTTTTCTTCATTTCTTTCTTCATTTATTAATGATTCTCCCCTTCTTTCTTCCCTTCTTTATTTGTTGCCTTTTTTCCTTTCTTTTTTTTCTTTCGATGGATGACTTTACTTGACTTGACTTATGTGCATAATCCAAAGAGCGTCACCAAATGATTAAAAAAAGATACCGCCACGTATTACGATCTTGGGCATGCCAGTCGCAGCCCTTATCTGGTCGGCCCATCTCTTTGGTAGGTGTCCTCTTGATCTTTCTTGAATGAGATCTTGCTTACATGATTTATTTACATAGTCTGGTTGCCGGGAAACATGTTCAAACAACGTTAATCTCTTTTTATTTTTCGAATACCGCCATGGATGGATCTTTCTGACGCCTGCATTTTTTCATCTTACTCGCAAAGTTACTCCAAGAAAAGTTCTTGAACATTTCATTTCAAAGACATAGAGCTTCCTCTTATGCTCTAGTGTAGTCCATATTTCACTTGCATATACAGCAAGCAATAGGAACTATCTATGCATTGTAAAGTTCTAACTTGAGATGCGTTTACATGTCCTTCCCGCTCGATATCTACATGCAGAAGATACTATTTCTATTCTTCTGCTAATGTCAGATGAGAATCCTAAAACAACTTTGCCAAGAAACAAAAAAACATGTGATGACTTCTTGTTCGGAATACTAGATGTTGTTGGGGTTCATAAATGTATAAATTCTCACAAATTACACTTTAACACCCTGGCATGAGAATGGTGCAGGCCACAAGTTTAGCTAAGCGCTACAAAAAACCGTGTCAAGCAACGATCCCATGATAATCCGGGATCAAATAGGGATATTATATAAGCACTTGTATGCTAATATTAGA
The DNA here is from genome assembly GCA_963556195.1 of Sepiola atlantica. NCBI lineage: Eukaryota > Metazoa > Mollusca > Cephalopoda > Sepiida > Sepiolidae > Sepiola > Sepiola atlantica. Next base: position 47,270,021 of record OY744533.1, on the reverse strand, counting down.
CTTAAAGTTAGTAAATCTAGTGTGCTGAGACGCATGGGGCAGTCAAGGTGTCGCTCCATTTGATGCCTAGAATCTTTCTAATGTGTTTGCAATCTTCAGATGCCAAATTACACTTCCATATAGCAATGTGGACAAAACGTCGTTGATCTTAATTTTGTTCTGATATATGCTGATAGTTCATTAAAGAACCTTAAAGTGATGTTAAAGTCTGTAAACTGACAGATAGAAAGTCATGTTGGGGATAAGGACATAACCAAAGCAATATCCATACATAAATAAACCAATTTTATTTACGACTTGTCATGACAACCAATAGTTACGAGTTAGTAGTTATAACAGTTCAAAGAAAGATTTGCTTTGTCTGTAAGAAGTAGATTAGAAAAGTTTATTTTGGCTGTTGCCGTGTGAGATTGCGTATGGCAGAGTGTAAGTTCAGTAGACAAGGCGGCGTTGTGCGTATGCATGTTTGTCTTTTTGTATATGTGCACTTGTGTGTGAGTTCTTTCTTTCTTTTGACTTTCATTCACCCCAAACAAGGTACATTGCCACTGAGACATAATGGACTACTGTGGTTGGGGGCTAGTTATATATGGTGCATCCTAAGTGGTGAGCTGGGCAGCAACATGTCTTTTCACATTAAATTTGATTTTCTGCATGCTAGCACAGTCGGGGAAAATATAAAGCAGGGAGAGAATTCCAAAGATAAGCGGTCCGAGTAAAGAAGTAATTAGAGTAGAAGGTTTTCCTGTATCCTCTACGGTGAAGGGGTGGGATTTTGCTGATTATCGTATTTGTCGTTGTATTCAGGTTGAGCGGGTACAAGTGCAATATTTGTCGGAGCACATTCCATGGAAGTAATTGTAAAACAACTACACGAATGCAACATTGCGGCGATGAGACAGGGGTTGGAGCTTGATAGACAGTGCGGGACCTATTAAGTTATAGTTCGTGCATGTTTATTTTGTTGTCTGTCGAGGAACTTTAGTCCAGCGCATTTAGGCTAGATTTTGCTTCGTCTGCAAGAAGTTTAGTTGCTATGAAAATGACTGACAAGGTTTCGTGATGGCAGATTTTGTCTCACTGCTTGCTGATTTGAGTTCCCTTAAATAGCTAGTACATGACAGGTATCCGGATCCCAGCATGCGTGTATTATACATGACCTTCTGGTTGGTTTAGATCCGAATTTTAGTAACCAACCAGAATTAAGTATTTCAATAAATCAAAATTAAGTGTTTTACAGAAATTATTTGGCTGCTGCTATCTGCTGGGACAGACTTCCACGGTAATATCTGGCTTCAATTTACGTTTAAAGCCAGCGGTCAAGTATTATGGTGCATTTGTGCTCCTAAACCAAAGGAAAATAATAATTTTCTCACACGCAACTGTCGTATAAAAGAACCGTTATCTCTGCTTTTAATTAAAATTTGAAGGTGAAAATCAAGTATTATGATTTATTTGTGCTTCCTAATCAAAGAAAACATTAATTTACTTGTACGCCCTTGCCGTACCAAAGAACAGCTGATAGTATCTGAAGATGAACAGGAACAGCTTAATGAGCTTGGCTGGGATATTCTCCACACGGTGGCACGTAAGTCGTACTCAAGTGTTGCTTGTTTCGCATAACCTGAGTAGATGGGTGGCATCTGATAATGGCGCATGTCTCTGCTTGGTTTCGGATCATATGACTCATTTCGCTGATAAGTGATCGATGTATAAATTCTCACAAATTACACTTTAACACCCTGGCACGAGAATGGTGCAGGCCACAAGTTTAGCTTGTCGACTTTCGGTTTTTCATTACAATCTTTGAAAATAATGCAACTCGATGTCCCCTCTTTTTCTGTTCCATTCCCTCTCTCGTACATTTTGCTAATCAAAATCATTCCAATTAATCAACGAATTAAGACAATGTGAAGCATCAAGATTTCCCAGATTTTGAAAAGTATGTAAAAAAAATGACACAACTATAAAAAAAATTGCTGATTTCGTCAGAAAAGTTTCCTTTAATGAAGCCTTTTCCCTGCAATCTGTGCACACACATACCGAGTCTACAATTCAAAACGCTGGCATTTCGAGAATACGTCAAGCGGTCAACACCAAACTCCTACAGGGCGATGTTTCGGCCGCCATAAGAATCATAACCTCCGACGACACGGTCGTTCGTCCATCGGAAGAAGTACTAGTCGCTCTCTGACTGAAACACCCACCGGCCCCAACGGACACGGACACTCCTCCTAGTTTCGAAGAGATTATCATCCAGGACATTTCGGTAGAACAGGTTATGTCCGTACTCAAGTCTTTTCGACCAAGCAGCAGCGGCGGCATTGACGGTCTTCGACCCGGGCACTTGAAAGACCTCACAGCTTTCCTAACAGCTTAAGCAAGTCTTCGCCTTCGCTCTGCTATTACTCGTCTCTGCAACTCATTGATTAACGGCCAACTTCCGAAGTTTGCACGTGATCTCTTTTTCTCTTCAAACTTGACCGCTCTCCGCAAAAAAAATGCGGCGGGATACGCCCGATAGCTGCCGCAAACACCTTCCACAGACTCGCTTCCAAAGTTGTCTGTTTTGAGGCATCAAAACATCTATCGCCCAGAATTTCAACCAGTTCCACTGGGCATCGGTGTCTCAATGGGCTGCGAGGCTGCGGCTCATGCCATTAGAGCAGCATTCAATTTCAGTAAGAAAGGCACTATACTAGTTAAATTAGATATGACAAATGCCTTCAACACGGTGCGCAAGGATCATTTTCTTAATGTGTGCCATCGTCGGGTCCCTAACATCTACCGTCTTGCCCACACAGCTTACGCTGAACCCAGTCTCCTTTTTTCTCTGGCCGTCGATGACATTGCCCAATCTTCCCCGTCACCGATCTACATTTGGTATCTTGACGACGCCACTTCAGGCGGCTCTATCGATTCGGTGTTCCAAAACATTGAACGGATCGTCCCAGCTCTGGCTGAAATTGGTTTGTTAGTTAACCCTAACAAATCTGAAATAATCAACTTGAACTGTTCCACGTGGAGTTTCCACGGGGAATAGATGGCCTACGACTCGCCCTGGGATCCGTCTCAATAACTGAACGGGTCAACACAATAATTATTGGGTCGCCTATCAGCTGTAAACGTGTAGCTGCATCCCTACAAGACAAGTCTACTAAGCTAGAGTCTATGGCAGAGCGCCTCAACATGATCGACGTTCATGCAGCACTGTTCCTGCTGCAAAACTGTTTTGCAATGCCCAGACTTCTATTCACACTGAGAAGTGTTCCATGTTACAACAAAGTCAAACTTCTGGAAAATTTCGACAAAATTTTACGTCACTCGGGCAGTGAAATTTGTAATGTAAATTTTGACGACACCGGTTGGCGCCAAGCCACTTTGCCGTTTCTGTTCGGTGGCCTTGGTTTGCGCTCTGCAACCGATACTGCGCTACCGGCATATACTTCCTCGACTCACGCTTCGGCAGGTCTCGTTAACAAGATTCTCTCCTCATATCTCGAATCCCCGTCTTCAGATCTTTTGACAGCCGTTTTGTCAACATGGACGTCGACAAACCTTCAGCAACCACCCGATCTCATACATCAGTCGTCCTGAGACGACATTCAATGTAAATCCATGTTTACCGAACTCGCCCGTAACAGTAACCAGCATAGAGCTGCCTCCCTGAGAACGTCGGCTTCACCTTACAGCGGTGCTTGGCTCAATGCCATCCCTTCAGCAACACTTGGAACCCTCTTGGACAATGACACTATCCGTATCACCGTCTCACAGACTCCGTTTGTGCCACCCACACCGGTGTCGCTGTGGTCAGGTCGTTGACGAGTTTGCCCTGCATCCTCTCTCTTGTCGATTTAGTGCTGGCCGCCTGCCTCGCCACTCTGCCCTTAACGACGTAGTCAGGCGAGGTCTCGATTCGGCAAGTTTTGCATCAGTCCTTGAACCAGTCGGCCTGAACAGGGGCGACGGTCGCAGGCCTGACGGGATGACTGTATTTGCTTTCCGAACCGGAAAGCAGCTGATTTGGGACGCCACTTGTTCCGACTCCTTTTCACCAGCAAGGATTGTGGAATCCGCGGTGAAGCCCGGACCGGCGGCTCTGCTCGCCGAAACAAGGAAGCGCGGAAAATACAGCTCACTCACTGACCGTTTCGTCTTCCAACCAATTTCAGTGGAAACGGCGGGTGTGCTTGGCCCTGAGACTGTTAATTTTTTTCAGGACATTGGACGGAGGATTTAAACGTCTAGGTACGAGCCCGGTGAGTCAGCCTGGTTGTTCCAACGCATCTCCCTGGCTATCGTTCGTGGCAACGCTATGTCAGTAACGGCGGCGTCACTTCTAATCGTCATCTGTTGACTCTCTCTTTCTTTCTCTCCCCCTCTCTATCTACCTCTGTCTGTATCTGTCTCTTTGCTTCTCTTTCTCTCACTAACTTGCCAGAGATTGTTGTCAACTTGAGTTAATAATAAAATAAAGATTACAATGTCTTTTTTAACTGTTTTCATTACTCAGTGCCATTTAAACTATATATATTTGAAAATCAGTTGCCCTTAATGGTAATGCATAACCGTACGGACGCACACGCATTCCTTTTTTTAAAAAGACAACGGATTACTTATTCTATCGGCAGAGACATTTCGTGTGAACTGACTTGAACGTTTAAAAAAGGAATGAACGCTTTACGCTTTTGAAAATTCCAGTTTTCTCAACGGTTTCATTTTTCTTTATTCTTTTCATTTCGTTTCAATGTTTTGACAAAGAGCGGAGGACTGCGCGAAATATCAGAATAAAATATAATATTTACAAAAACTATAAAAAATCATTATATTTCTAAAAAGTACATAAAAATATCTTTGTATCAACCTCAAATCGATCTATCATCGTCGGCTAGTGTCTGGTGGGTGCAGATCATATATAACCGTCCAAAGCTGTAGTGTTATATTTTTAGCTGGCAGTCAACCTTACTATGGTACTATGGTCAAGTTTTACATACAACACTTGATATTCCCAAACGGTCACACATCTAAATACTGACCAGACTCAACGTTGTTTAATTTCAGTGAGCTGACAGAAACAGGAGTTAGATAGAGAAATAGATGTTTGGATGGAAGGGTTTGAGTCACAACCTAAAGGTCAGAGGTGACCTCAACGCGGAAGTCAATGAAATCAAGTGACTTCTGGCCGGGGGGATTCTGTCTTTTTTTGGCTAATAACTTTAGCAGGCGGAAGCGAACGTGACTGTTCCCCGAGTAGCCCCAGTGGGTGTGGATTAGTCACGCACTATGTAGCTAGGGCTAACGAGACAAGCGATCTACCTCTCTGTCTTTCTTTTTCTCTCTGACGCCTGCACAAGTGGACTCTCGCTCTGGCGTGTTATGTGACTCTCTCCCCTCTCTCTCTATCACTCCTACTCTTAAGTGGCAGTCCACATGTTAAAGACTTTGTATGAACCCCACTCTGGGTTTATGAATGGTCCAAGGTATGTACATTAATAAATTTTCTTATAAACTAACATCAGCATCCGGGTGGTTTTATCTACAGACAATCAACAACCTGGACTCACAACGACGACGCCGGCGTATAGAGGATTTATACACCCATCGGAAAGTTAAAATATAACATCGGTGTGTCAATGTGATGATAGCCGTATATATTTGTTGGTGTGGATCCTAACTTTGATATGGACGACGGTCGCGACTTTGAAAATGAACCAAGACCCACGCTGACAATTTAAAAGGTTATAAATGGCGAGTAAGAAAAATGGATAAAACTTATTGCTATGAATGATGGAGAATGGGTCACCATTTAGCAGGTGCTAAATTCACCAAAAGGGTGTCCGAACGTCGGGGGTCATCTATTAAAATTCAGTTGTTTGCGTGTTCTACCGTCGAGGATAACATTTGTTGCGTTTTTGGTTGTTCAAACGTCGTGTTTTTAGTTAAGGCGTGATTTTTGTTTGATGATGATGATGATGATGATGATGATGATGATGATGATGATGATGATGATCGTTTCTGCGTGTCCTTGTAGGAGGTCAACCAATTTGTAGCGTGGATCCTGGCTTAAATAGGATATAGACGATGATCGCGTTGTGAAATTCACAAAGACCAACGTTTTTGTTTGACACCTACAAAATTAAAGATGGTCTCATGTTTAAGACAAATTATGCTTCATTGTATGAATTAATAAAGATTGCATTGAAAGAGCTGAAAGCAACTATACTATTTTCGTGTATCTCTTATTTTTTTAAATAATTTAAATCGTCAAAATACACACACACACATACATATATATATATATATATATATATATATATATGTAACTAAATGTATGTGTGTATGCGTGTGTGATGTCTGTGCGTTCTCTATAGAAAGAAAGATTAGAGAATCCATATAAAATCTAACAGTGTAATCTTATGTAAACTTTATGGGGTAAGACAATGGAAATGTTCCCAAATAGCTAAGTGCAACCTAAAAAGGCATAACCCCATTAACAATTCAAATATTTCCTATTTTTATTAAATTTAATCCTAATCTATAACATAGGAGGGAAACAATGGAAGTAGAAATTAAATCTGGAAGTACTCTCCTAACATAAGGAAGCTAAAAGGAACGAACCTGTTTTAAAACTTCGAATATATCCTATTTTAAAGAAATTTGTCTTATGTATAAAATTCTCTGGGCAAGAAAATGTAGTGGTCCCGAATTTCTATGTTACCCTCTATGTGTCGAATATCTACGTGCCCTTACCTGTAAGTGACCCATAAGAACAGAACCCCATTAAAACGCTGAATGCGTAAAAAGCGATTTAACGAATGTCTGAATTGTTTAGCCAGGAAAGTATCAGACTGAAAACATCGAATGCACGGTTTCGATTCTACCCCCTGATTTTGTATATAAAGGGCAGTTGTCTGTGTGTTTAGATGTTTGTATGTTTGAATGTCCAGCTAAAACTTTAAAAAATACGCAACATACATAAACAAACTTGGTATTATTTTGACCGGCGAATCTTCGGAGAATAATATCTAAAATTATTCATTCCGGGGGCTCAACTGGAGCAGATTTGACTTTGTTTAGTAGAAATTCAATGTAATTATGTATTAATTTGGACAAAATAAATGATACTATGTAGTAAGTTGTTAAAACTGAAAGTCATTCCTAAAATTCAACCGGAAATCACGGCAGATGGCGGGGAGGAGGAGAAATTCAAAATTAGTAGACGCTAATTCTGGGGATATCCAGTACCCTTCTTGTTTCGGTCGGTTTAGGTAGAATTCTAGGAAGAAAGAGGTCCATTCTCTCAGGCTTTCCCTTCTTACCCGTGCTATTCCTACAACTAATCCGGAAATGACGTCATAGAAAGATGGAGCAAGAAACAAATAATTAGCGTGATTTTAATAAGCTAACCACTTTTCGAAGAGTGAGAAGGCAGAGTCTGGGAGGGTGCACCTCCTAGAACTACAGATACGTCGGCATTCCCCATGGATGGGAGCTTCAGGCGATTAGCAATAAACTAACCACCATCTGTTTTCTTTGTTTTCCTCCTTCTTGTTTTTCTTTTTCTCCTTCTGTTTTCTTTTTCTTTTTTCTTCATTTATTTCTTCTTCTTTTTTCTTCTTTTTCGTTTTTTCTTCTTTTTCTTCTTTTTCTTTTTTCTTTTTTTCTTTTTCTTCTTTCTTCTTTCTTCCTCTGTTTTCTTCTTTTTTCTTTTTCTTCTCTTCAGTTTATTTTTCTTTTTCTTCTCTTTTATTAGTGCTCTGCAGGCTTTCTTAATTTTATTTGAGTGTTTTAGTAGCGCTCTGGAGGCATCCTGGGTTTTATTTTTTCATTCCAATTTTTTTTACAAACGATAGCGGAGAGACTTCGTTTTAGTAGTGCTGTGGAGATCTCCTTCATTTTAAAAATGCTCATTATGCTAGTTCGAGCAGGTGCGTTAAAATGAGATTTAAAAATCTAATTACTTTCATAATGGGTTTATAATACAAAGTGCTTAATACCCTGATTAAAGAAGGTAGTAACCCAAAAGCACCGAATAATGCTCAATATCCTTGATAGAGCAGGTCTGTTTAAACGCAGCGTTGCCCGGGATAAAGCACTTATCTGTATTTTTGTAGAATGTTGTATATTCCCGGGAGTCATAATCCAAAGTGCTTAATATCCTTTATCTTCATATTATTCTGAAATGGTGTGTGGGGGGTCAAGACACTAGTAATTTACCGGGGCCATTTGTTCTATCGGCATTGTCCGGGATTCAAAATTGTAACATTACAGTATCACTTTTGGTAAAGAATATATAGTAAATCTCTTCGGACTATTGAATTCATCAACATTAAGTATCTTCTTAATATGTTGAAATGGCGTGTGGGGACAAGAAATTAGGAATTGAATGTGCCCATTTGTTTTTCTCAGCGTTGTCCGGGATCAAAAATTATAAGATTAGAGCATTACATTTGGTAAGGGATCTTTTTATGACTATTGACTTCATCGACATTACGTGTTACCTTAATTTGTTAAAATAGAGAGGGGGAAAATTAGGAATTGATTGGACCATTTGTTCTACTTGGCGTTGCCTGGGATCAAAAAGTGTAAGATTACAGTATTACTTCTGGTAACTGGTATATATTACATCTCTTGGGACTATTGTCTTTATCAAAATTATTTATCTTCATATTATTCCGAAATGGGAATAGACAGGGACTATTTGTTCTACTCGGCATTGTCCGGAATAAATAATCATTATGAACATTATTTGTCTTCATACTTTGATTATAGCGATACCTTTTGCAGTTCTGTGAAGAAATCCTTACTAACATTACAGAATTAAAAGAGAACGGAAGAAAGATAAATGGACAGCTAGGGAGAGAGAGAGAGAGAGAGAGAGAGAGAGAGAAGGGGAGAGAGATAAGTTTTAATACAAAAATGTAACACATGCTAATTAACCCGTTCTTTGTTTGTTATGGCCCAAGGCAACGCCGGGTAGCCCTGCTAGCATATAATAAAAGAAAACACCTCTCTCTGTGGGCATGTCTGTTACTAAAAACGAAGCCATACTAGGGAGTGTACCTTTAATATAAGTGTATTCACATGTGCAATTTGCACGTGAACATAAAAGAAAGTAATTCTGCATATCTAGATGCCCCTTAAAGGGACTAATAACACTTTTCTAACATGTTACACAATGGAATTAATCTATTAATAAGCATTGGGTTAAGAGTATTAACATATATCTGAATAGGTCACCTCGGAAGATATCTAGCTGACAACATCAAAGTTGCTGTTAAAGTAAACTCTCATTAATATGATGTTGAATATGATGCTATCCAACACTCTAACTTGGACAACCACGGGTAACCCTGCTAATATATATATATATATATATATATATATATATATATATATATATATATATATATATATATATAGGTTAACATTAGAATGTATTTAATTATCGACAATATATTATCACGCTGCTTTTCTTTTGATTGACACTTAGGTCAAATCCGTAATACTCTTAAGTAAATTGATAATTTAGAACACGAAAATAAATTCCAATATTTAACTTTTAACACGTTCGCCGTTTTTCGCCGTTTGACGTCAAATTGAGCGGAGATATATTTTACAATAATGATGAAGCTATAAATATAGAGTACTCCCAAAGATGTGTAATTTGTAAAAATTCAGCATTCACTAACCGTTGGGATTTTAGCCAAATGGTTGAGGCGACACCCACAACAAGTGGTTCCTTATTCGAGGGCACCGGTTCCAATCCTGTACACGTTTCGTTTTCCTCTTTGTGATATTATTTATGGTAATTCCAGTTCTGTGGTTCTAATTAACCGTATATTTAACGGTTCTTCGCACGCAATAAAAGAAATAAAAGTGTCAATAAAAAAGCAGCGTGGTATATACATATATATATATATATATATATATATATGATTTATATGATATATATCTATATATATATATATATGATATATATATGATATATATATATGATTTATATGATATATATCTATATATATGATATATATGATATATATATGATATATATATGATTTATATGATATGTATCTATATACAAAATAAGGGTCCTATCTTTAAATTTGAATAACTTCCACAAAATAAAAGTTAAACTCACCAAACGTTATGTGTGTGTAGACTGACCCTTCCGAGATTTTTTAAAATAAACAAAACAAATTTTAGCCGAAAAACACTTCTTAAAACTTACAAAAACTAAAGTATTGTTTTTTACACTGTTTTGAGTTTTTTAAGCAAAAATAATGTTTTCTAAATGGGCGCCGTTGGCGGCTTCACACTTTTCGGCTCTTTTTAAAACATTTTCCATAACAGTTTGCAACATCTGAGGACTTATGGCTCTTATTTCTGCTTCATTATTTGCTTTCAGTTCCTCAATATTGTTTGGCTTATTGGCATAAACCTTTTCTTTGAGGTAACCCCATAAGAAGAAGTCAGGAGCTGTAAGGTCGGGTGATCGTGGAGGCCATTGAATTTCGCAACTGCGAGAGATAATCTGATTTCCAAATATACCCTGTAAAAGTGTAAGGGTATCTCTCGCAGTGTGTGCTGTGGCTCCATCCTGTTGGAACCACATCCTGTCAGGTTTGGCGGCAACCCACGGTTGCAAGAAATTTTGCAGCATTTCTCGGTAGCGGTCACCCGTTACTGTTACCTGATTTCCGGCATCGTCTTCAAAGATATAGGGGCCAATTATCTCTTCAGCAGTAACGCCACACCACACCGTGCACTTGAGTGGATGTAATGTGTGCTGCTGAATTTTCCTTGGGTTCTCCGTACCCCATATTCGGCAATTTTGTTTATTGATGAACCCATCAAGATGAAAATGGGCTTCCTCCGACATTATTAGTTTTTTGAGAAAATCGGGATCATCATTGGCCAAATCCTGGAGTCGCATAGCGTACTCAAGTCTTTTTTCATTATCTCGAGGTTGAAGTTCTTGAACTAGCTGCACTTTATATGGAAAATATCCTCTTTCTCTTAGCATTCTCCGAAGTGAGCTTCGAGAAATGCCAAGTTCTTTTGATCTCCTCCTTGTGGATGTGGATGCATCCTCATCCAAACTTCTCTCCAATTCCTCGAAATTTTGAGCTGTTCGTACAGTACGAGGCCTACCACTTCTCGCCATGTCGGATATTCCTTGTTGGTCCCTAAAACGAGCAATAATTCCTCGGATTGCTTTTGCCGAAGGAGAGTTTCTGGTGTTGTAATGACGCCGATAGATGAGTTGAGTCTCCGAAATCGACTCATTGGATTTAAAGTACCACTCTATGAGGGTACGTTCCTTAGGGCTAATACGGCTCATGCTTGCTTCGGAAGGGGTCCTTTACTTATTCTAAAAAAAATAAAAAAATCAATAAATAAAAAAGTTATGAATTTTTTAAAATAGGACCCTTATTTTGGCCCACCCTGTATATATGATAGATATAATATATATATATATATATATATATATATATATATATATATATATATATATATATATATATATATATATAAGAAAGGGTATTTAGACATATTTTTTAAACCATTGTTTCGTAATAGTATCATATTTTTTTGAAAAAACCCATAACAATGGTGGTGTGAAATAAATAAAATTTATTTTAATCTTAGCTTTCGAGAATATACTTCTCATTTTCAAAGAGTGTTTTCTGACCAAAAAGTATATTTCCATCGAACGATGAAAAAAAAAGAAAAGAAAAACACTCTTTGAAAATGAGAAGTATATTCTCGAAAGGTAAGATTAAAATAAATTTTATTTATTTGACACCACCATTGTTATGGTTTTTTCAAAAAAATATAATATATATATATATATATATATATATATATATATATATATATATATATATATATATATATATCAAAATTTAAAGGGGCTTACATAAATAAATCTACAATCCACAATTCATACTGACATTGAAGAGTCCAAAAGGAAAAAAAACAGATACTGATGATTTAAACAGACGAACAACTCGGCTTTATGTTATAATAAAACTGGGTAAAATAAGCATTTCATATATTTATTAATCAATAACAGGTCGAATTCAAAATACCCCTTCCCCACCATACCACCCCAAATACTCACATCTTAGAGCCGGCACATAGACACAGGCAATACACATGCTTAATAGAATATAAAATAATACACAAAAATCTTGATAGGCACGCAAATAAGCATACTCATATTTCACTACTAAATCTTCTCACATATATACATAAGTTGATCACGTGAGCCATTTAACTTAGAACTAAAATATTAACATGCAGACATACACATGCGTCACTAAATATATTTTACATTATATATCCCACACACAGATAAACTTTTTACAAGTAAATACATTTACGCCATTAACAGATATAAACGGATACAGCTACAGTGATTATTAGACTTTCATAATTACCACACACACTCGCTTAAGAAATATAACAAACTAAGAAAGATGGGGTCTTCATTTCAAAGCATTGGTGGGTCAGTATTATTAAAATTGAAAATAGAATCCTTTATCAATGCAAGATTAATTAATTTTTTATTTACTTTAATCTTATTAATTTCGGAATAATATTTCATCATCAGAGTTGACCAGTATTTGGCCATAGAATTTGAATTCATAACCGCCAAGAACATCTCCGCTGATAACACCCATGAACAATGACATTATATCAAAAAACAAAAAAAAGTTTTTTATTTCTATTTTTTTTAAGAATTACACAATACTGGTCAATTCTGATGATGGAATATTATTCCGAAATTAATAAGATTAAAGTAAAAAAAATAATAATAAATTAATCTTGTATTGATAAAGGCTTCTATTTTCAATTTTAATAATAACCAAATAACATATATTTCTGTATTAAACCTCTGCAAAAGTCAGAATAAATATTTTGAACTATACTAAAAAATTAAATTACCTCTTAACTATATCATATTCATTCATTTATTGCAGCAAATAGAAATTACGTTTTTTAAATGCCAATGAAATGAATTAGATAGGCTTAATAAATTTATAATTAAGTTAATAAAATATTATAGATAAAATTCCAGTTAACTGCAACAAATAGTTACTATAATGTGGTGAAGAAGTAACTGAAATATGTAAATTAAGCACTCGTCATGTTTCTGTGTAGCTTACTTTCCATAAATATATTTTCATACTCTCACCCTCTTTTTCTTTGTTTCTATCTCTCTGTCTATCTATCTAGCTAGTTATCAATCCATCCATCTCTGTCTATCTGTCTGTCTGTCTCTCTTTCTGTCTCTCTCTCTCTCTCTCTCTCCCTCGCTATATATATATATATATATATATATATATATATATATATATATATATATATATATATATATATATAACAGGAAAATGAAGATACAATGTAGTCCTTTAAATTGGAACATATCATGGAAGATTGCTGCTCGATATACGAGATAGAGCAATTACATAAACAAGTAAATATGAGAATAAAAATTGTACAAAATACAATATCTATTATATAATCAGTTGTTCAAAACAAGGGGTTTCAAATAAAATAAATTTATAATATAGAAAAAAGTTGTTATGAAAATTTGTAGCAGCAGGTTAGAAGAATGGTAAAATTCAGATTGGCATCAAAAATCGTAAAATCCGTTGAATTTTTGGAGAAGCCACGCCGTTAAATGACCCAAATGATCCAGTTGGAAAAGGTTGCAATATGAAAGTTTAGAATGTAAGTTGTGTATCGAAAGCCAGTAGGAAAACTTCCATGGACTTTTCAGAGATAGTTTTTATGGAGTTGAATTCAAAATAAGATAATAGAATATAGTTTCAATCCAGAAGCAAGCCAATAAAAGCTTGCGTTGAGATAAAAATCGGGAATCTGAGTGAACTGTTACAAAAGCAGAATTTGAAATTCAACAGATTGCGGTAAATAAAATAGTAAGGTAGATGTAGTTAGAGGGTGTAGACGGATGATATGAAAACGGTTATGGGCTGGGAACTGCATAGATACACGCCAGACTCAGATGTCCAAAATAGATTTTAAAGCCAAAGGTGAGTAAGTAGGATAATAAAGTGGGAATGGTTGGGGAGATAGACAAGTGACGGAGTTGTAATAAGTGATTGGAGGGCAACAGAGGTTGTATCAAAGGGAGAGTGGAGTGAATGTAAAAGCTAATATTTATGAATTAATGTTAGGATTGGCAAAGGATTAAGACTGAGTTCAGAGGTTAGGGAAACGAAACTAAAAACTAAAAGTCCATATGAAAATGACAAAATAATTAAAGTATCAAAGATGACAATTGAAAATAGAAAAAATAAAATTATTGTCAAACGTTTTTGAATAAATGAAGAATAATGAAAGAAATGATATTTTAATCGGGAAAGAAATCGTATGAAAGAAGAGGACGGATAAGAGTATTTACAAATATTAATAATATTAAGAGGGATTAGCATCACGATGCTAGGGAGCTCGATATACAGGGGTAAGGGTTAGGATAATCGTAAGTACCTAAAATGAAAAAGATTAGCTTACAATTAAATTAAATAAACTTAATTAGAGTGATTAAATTAGATGAGAAAAATATAACGGGGAATAGAGCTATAAAAGAGTATGCTTTGACTAAAAAAGATAGAATTTATATTTAGTAGAAAGAGTATGATATATAGATTCAAAAAAGAAAAAAACGAAAACGTATAAGAATAAAGAATTAGAGAGAAAAGCAATAAGAAATTGGTAAAATTTAAGATAAATAAGGGTGACATACTTAAAGGATACATAAGTGTTGAATTTTAAAAAATCGGGGTGCCTAAAGTGCAGGATATTAAAAGGGAAGGTACGTAAAGGTCAAGGGTTAAAGTTAAAAGATCAAGTATTCAAGTTAAAACTATCAAGATTTAATTAGACGGTAAAAGGAGAGTGAATATACTTATAGCTAAAGACTGGTATCAAGATTAATGGGTTAAAAGACCCTCCATACAGAATTAAAAAGACTTCTAAAATTAGGGATGCAAGGAATATGTGTAGTCTTAAATAGGTAGTAAAATAGAGGTTTAAATAGGACCAGGTTAAGACATTGTTTTAGGTGATTTTAAGGTAAGGCAATTAAACTAAGTTGTTATTGTACCGGTCACTTGTTAGCTGAGAAAGGCTTAGTTATTGGATGGGGAGGGGTATCAGTTTGGGCTATAAAGTTGATATATATATATATATTTAATTATGCCTGCATGTCGAAATCAAATTCGTTTCAAGAATTAATAATGTTTGTACTCTTGGCAGTAGTAATTATCATAACGGCTGGTAAAACCTTGATCCTGGGGTATAGGGCCTAGATGTTTTCAAAATCGACCAATGCAGAAAGTAAGGAATGTTTTTACGTTTAAAAATTTTGATTACATTAGTTAGGGAATCCCCTGCAATTCGGAGGTTATTACTTTTACAAAGAGATATGGTTGGATATGCAGTTTTTTATTGGGAAAGCACTGGCTCCTATGTAAGTATGTATTTTATATAGAGTGATGATTGCATTGGGTGTGCTATTAATAGTAGTAGATGCGTTCTGGGTCTGTATGCTTAAGTTTTGATTAGAGGTTAATTTAAAATTGTTTGATTAGGAAGCTAAACGGGGTAGAGAAGTTTGAGCAAGATTGTTGTTAACTGGTAAAGAAAGGTGGTTAATGCTTAGAGTAGTATATAGGGGTTTGTGATGCGATTAAGGTTGCGAATGTGTAGGGTTTCCGCGTAAGGGGTTATACGTGTACTGATGTTACTTTGTAGGTTAGCGTTGTGAGAGAATTTCTTAACAGTGCAGACGTATATAACGTCTCTATGTATTCATTGACTGTTTAGCGGGCATTATCTAGATGTCTGGTAGTTACAATTAATAGTAGGGGCTACTGGGGGTATAGGTGTCTGTACTGATTGATTTGTTCATTGTTAGAAGTAATAATAGTTTATGCTATGTTAGGCATTGTAAAATAGGAGATTTTTATAGAATTTTTGTTCAGGATCATGCTATATCTATGTGGATGCTTAAAAGATTTTTCTATAATTTTTAAGACATCTCTAGCGATATTAGTTTCAACATTGCTATTGTAGGGTGGGTTTAGCCAAGGGTTGTCTTTTCTCCTAAGTCGTTTATGTGGTCTAGGTTTTTGAGGGTCAAGTTTTTGTCATTGTTAGTAGAGTTCCTAGGTCTGTTTTTATAAGCGTCATTATTTTTAGAAGCTGTTATATTTTTCTGTTTACTATCTTTTACTGCCATGTTATGCATAATTATGCTCAAAGATGTTCCCCGGGTAATGGAGTTGTTTCTATATGTAATTTTATCATTGTTACCTGAGTTAAGTATGGCTTAATTGTAGTAATTCGAATTTTGGTCGAAAATCGATTTATTGAGAGATAGTTGAGATATTCTGTTGGGGACTGCGGGACTATTGATTTAATGATATATTTGGGGCTGTTGGAGAGCTTATGAACTTCCAATAGTGTTACGGTTGGGTTTATAGTACGGGCTAAATGATTCGGAAATAAGGTTTAACTTTAAGTCAAAGAAGTTAGATGTTCTCTTCTTGGGTTCTAAAGTGATATATAGTTCAAAGCTTTTTTTTAAATATGTAAATCCTTAATGGTTTTATTGTATAGTCTAGGTATCTCTCTAGAAACAAAACGGTCGTCATCTCTGTACAACCCACCCTGTAAATGTACAAGCTCAACTTTAAGTTCCCGTAATAACTACCAAATCAGTGACCCGAGCAGAGTCCCAAAACTCCCATAGTAATGTTATAGTTATTAGGTGTGTCATTTCTTTCCAAAGTTTATTATCGAATTCTACCAGAGATCTTCTGGCAAGTATTATTAATCTAATCTCCATATCGGTAAGATCTGATTTTTTTAGTGCTTTATTATTGGGGGGGGGCAACATCTTAAACCTAATCTTAAACCTAATCACACTCAATATCTATTGAACTATAGTTAAAAGAAGAGCGTTCTTTACAGATTGCGGATGATTGGACTTATATGTCCAATCATCCGCAAACTGTAAAGAACGCTCTTCTTTTAACTATAGTTCAATAAATATTTAATAGTAAATATATTTGTTTAAAATATATATAAGTAAGTTATATGTTGGTTCATTTTAAATGCTCATGTATAGATTTATAGTTAACTAGTATGTAAATAATATATTTGAAGGTAAATTTATGAAATTTAAATGAATTGAGTCTAATTATTTTCCGCGAAAACTGACACTAAAATATTAAAGAATGCTAACACTTATAATTATAAAGAATGCAGTACCAATATGTTCATAATTGCTAGTATAAATTATTTATAGCTAGAATTAAAAATCAATAAATATTATTAACCTATAGATTTAACTTAATACTTAAAAAACAAGGTTTTGGGTTTGTTGGGTATAGATTTCTTGCGGTTCTCCTGCTTTCTTGATAAGTGGATAGTCTTATTAATAAAATGGTTTTGTAAAATATTGAATTATTTTGCTAAGCCCGACATGTTTAAAGTATTTGCATGTATATGATACTGGGACAAATTAATAACTCTAATTATAGATTAATAAATTGTTAATGGTTATAATAATACCAAATCTATATAAGCTAGATATATGTAGATTTAAATTTAATGTTCCCGTCAAAATATTTTGAACAAATGCAATATAAAATACTACCTTAGACTCTGTTAGATTGTAATCTTTTCGTCTTTTCATTAGTCATTCCCATTTGAGTGAATATTGTTAATAAATCTGTAAATAAGTCTTTCAAATAGAAACACATATAAAAGAATCAGAATCTATGACTTTTTTCCTTATTTTCTCAAAATATTCTTTAAAAATAGTCTTAATTTTTTAATTAGATATATTGTAAATTAGGCATAATCACGTTGACACACCGGTTCCCGATAGATCACCGAAGTTAAGCGACATTGAGCCTGGTCAGTACTAGATGGGTGACAATTTGGAAATAGCAGGCGCTGTGTATGTACACCTAGCTATGGGCAAATAGAATCGCCAACTCGCAGTGACTAGCGTGATGACTATGGTAAAAAAAACTTAATAACAGTCACCAAGAAAGGGTTGCTCCTCCAGGAGTGATCAAAACCCTGATAGTGATAGTACATTAGAGATAAGCGACCTGTATTTTAATACGTATTAAAAAAAAGAGATAACTCTTTAAAATAATCAGATGGATTACTGCCCTTGAACTTATTGTTCTTCGTTTGGAGGTTAAATCGCCGATTAGGTTTTTTAATGTTTTTACTTTCCTTTATTAGTTTGACTTTTATTTTTATTCTCATTTATTTAAATAAACTAAATTACGCGTTATCATTTTCCGTATTCATCTATGGATTGCTAGCTAAATCCTTAATTCTATTCCAGCACATCAACTATCCTTGTTCTTTCGTATCTTTAAACTTTAAATAACTTTTTCTCTCTTTTACTTTAACTATATTTTTATTTTATTAGCTTATGTAAATTCTTCTTAATACATTTTATTAAGTACTGACTATTCTGAAAAGGCACATAAGTAATTTATGTATTTTCCGTACTCTGATTTTGAAAGCAAGATGGCGTCTAACAACGTTTAAGCAACCCATGTTTTCCTTTGAAACGCTGTGTTATGCATTCTACTTCAATGTGGGTGTTTGTTTTTTCTGTTGTTGCCTCGTGATGTTTCTAGACTCTATCTTTGACTTCTGAAGTGTTACATGCATGAATAATTCAGGATATATATATATATGTATGTATATATATATATGTATATATATGTATATATATGTATATATATATGTATACATATATATATATATATATATATATATATATATATATATATATATATATATATATATATATATGTGTGTTATATATATATATTTTCCTGGTTGTTCGTATATGTACGAAACAGACCGTCACGTTATAAAGATCTTTTGAATTTTTAAAAATGAATAAAGAAATTATCATTGCAATTTAGCATTCTATTATGTTCTGTTGTTAAAAATTAACATTCATCGAGCATTTACTATGAAAGTTTTGGTTATTTATTAAAAATATATACATAAATATATATTTTATACACACACATATGAATGATATGCATATATGAATGATTTTTACATACATATTTAATATTTGGGCAAAACCGAGAAGGTCGGCAAGTAGAAGATAATTCACCAGTGTGTTCTTTACATAAAGAAATAAAAAGAAAATGCATTAAAGAAAGTCAGGTCACCTTATAATTACGATGGTTACTCTAGATTACGAGGCTCTACATTTTGAGATGCATATGATAGCTAGTTAGGATTGAATCGATTTTAAAAAGCTCAACAGGTTCCTTCGCTATTCGTTATACTGTTCGCGATGCTGATCTATACATGTAATGTTCGTAGAATAAATTCGATTAGCTCATTTTACATAACATTGCCATGACAAAATCTAATAAAATGTCTCTCTTTTTTATTTTCTATTTCAGGTAAGTGCAGATTCATTATTACATTTGCTCATCTGACTGGGGGCCTCGCCCAGGTAAGTTTATTACTAAACTGTTTAGTTAACCCGGTAAATATGAATGACGTATCACAAATGGCTGCTGCTGAGAACTTGCCGCATGGCTGCCAGCAGCCATGTTGTCAATAAACTTTAATATGGCGGACAATTGAGGGATGAGAGTTACACACGAACTGAGAGAAGGATAGAGTAATACGTAAGTTTTTAAAGAAATAAAATACAATGAGATGCCGATAAACGTGCAAATTGCATGACGATCTCCGCTCGAGGATTTGCATTTTTCCTGGTGTCTATATCACAACTAAAATTGAATTAAGACCCCAAACGTTCGACAGATTGTTACATTCAATTGTTAGGGCAAACGATATATATATATATATATATATATATATATATATATATATATATATATATATATATATATATATATATATATATATAAAAGAGAGTAGTGCTGTATTAGTGCAGTTCCAACTAGAGAAAAGTATATATGTAAAGGAGAAAGGCTACCAACATTTGTAAAATGTTTTTTCATTTATTTATTATTTTATTATTTTATTATTTTCTAATTTTCTAATTTTAAATAACGCGTTTCAAGCGGTGATCCGCTATCATCAGATATGTAAATCGATTTGAAGAAATGTCTTTCGGTTTGAAAGAGTGTTGTTTCATTTGAGGAAATGTGTTATTGTTTAGCGTTTTTGCGCATGTGTCGGTTTGCGGGTGTGCGAGTACGTGTTTTGATAATTTTATATCTTTTATTTTTTATTTTTCCTGCTTGTCTTGCTCAAAGTCGTGTGTGTTTATTAAGTACGTGTTATTTTGACCTTTATTTTATCGGTCATCTTAATTTCTTGGTGTGTGTAGATTTTCCTTTGAAATTTATTACTTTTTATTGCCCAGTCTCCAAAATGGCTGCTGTTCCCTCGTGTATGTGTGCGTGTATGCGCGCACGTGTGTGGTCAGTTCTGAATCTTGTGCATAGGTGAGCGACACATACACTATACACCATACACACACACACACACGCACACACACATATGCGCGCACACACACATAGGCGTATGGTTAGATAGATTGATAGAGAGAGGAAGAGAAAGGTTGATAGAAGTGTGGTTCGTATTGTGTGTTGTTAGAGTTATGATCTGTTCAATACTGGATTGAATTTAAATATTAAGTTTTTTTCTTGTGTTAGTAAGTAGGTGTAATCTTGGCTTTGGAAAATTGGCATTATTTACAATTTTCCTCGGTTGCATGAGTCCACATGTTGGGAGACGAATAATTTACGCTTTTCTTTTATTTTAATGTTGCTTTTATGTAAAGATACTCTATTATTACATGTTTTGGTCGCACCTATATAATCTTCGTTACATGTTGTACATTCTAGCACATAGACAACGTTATTGGAGGTGCATTTAAGGTCTTTTTATTGTGAATGTTTGTGTTGGGTGTTTAAATGTGTATGAGTTCCCCTCTATTATTATGTCACATACCCCACATCTTTCCTTGTTGCATTTTGTGACCCCTTGTAGTGTGTGTTGGTTGAGTTTGGATGAGCTTAAAATTTGTTTGAGTTTTTTTTGGTTGGCGTTTGCTTTTTATTATTTTCGTTGGTTTTAATATGTAGTGTAGTTTGTTGTTATGGTTGAGTAGTTTAGTTTGTTGTTATGGTTGAGTAAGGTTAGGTTTCTTGTTATTTCTGTGAATAATTCTGGATTGTTTTTGTTGTGTGTAGAGATGTATGCTAATATTTTTTCTTTGTTTCGCTTTTTGGTGATTCGTAATTGTTCTAATGGAATGTTTTCTGCTAGTTCTATACCTTTGTGTATTATTTGTAGCGGGTATCCTCTTCTTGTTAAAGTTTTCCGTAGTTCCTCAAGTCGGACAATCCGGAGGTCTTTGTCACTGACTATAGTACAAATCCTGCGTGCTAGGGAGTAGGGTATAGATTTTAGGCAGCTTTTGGGTGATGGCTTCAAAAATGGAGATATTGTTGGGTGTCTGTAGGTTTGTGGTAGATGTCTGTGATTATGTGAGTGTTTTTAATTTTCATCAGAACATTTATGAAGGGTAGTTCTGTTTGACTGTGTTCAATGGTGAATTTAATCTTGGGGTGTTGGTTTTGTATTATGCTGTGTAATTTATTGATGTCCCCCATATGGGTCCCCAGAGGATAAAACAATCATCCAGGTATCTTTTCCAAGATTTTATGAAGAGAGTTTGAATTTTCTGTCCATATATTTCTTCTATCTGTTCATACAAGATCTTATCTAGGTAGGCTAGTGTTAGGGTGGCATATGTTGGTGCCATTTTGGTTTCCATTGCTGTACCTAGAATATGGATGTAATTTTTGTTATTAAATTCAAAGGAGTTATTGTTCAGAATAATGTCTATGCGGTCCAAGATTAATTGTTTGGTGAATCTGTGATGTAGTATTTGTGGGTGTTTGTCCATCCAGTGTGATATTGTCTGTTTACCTAAGTTATGGGGTATGTTGCTATATAAGCTGCTGATGTCAAATGTAACTAATTTAGTCCTGGGATTTACTATTTGTGGTAAGGAGCTTAGAAAGTGTATGTTGTCTTTTATGTAGCTCTTGACTTGATCGGTGAATTGTTGTAGTAATATGTTAATTAAGTTACTTAGTCTGCTTGTTGGGCATGATGGTCCTACTACTATGGGTCTAAATGTATGGTCACTGGGACTCGGGACACTAATATATTCTAATGTCTGTATGTTGATAGCAGTTTATCTCATTTCATTTATTATCTTAGGTAGTCCGTAGAAGTTGTTTGTTTTAATCATGAAGTTTGTTAGGAAATCTTTTTCTTTCTTAGTTAGTATATTATTGTATGTCGTGCAAAGTTTGTGATTTTTGAAATGGTGTTGTTATCAATGTTGGTGCTAATTGGTTTGAATTAATCTTTGTTTTCTAGTACCTCTATAATGTTCGATTTATAGTAATGTTTGTCCATGATCACTACCACGCTGCCTTTGTAAGCTTCTTTTATAATTATGTTATTATTATTTAGGATGTTATCTAGTGCTTGGTTTTGTTTAGATGTTAGGTTACTAGTAGGTTTAGTTTTACTCGTAGGGTTGATGTTCCAGAGGTTTTCAAGGTAAGTGTTTAGTTCTTTCGTATGTTGTGTTTGTTAGGGAAATATGTTGATTTGCTTTTCACTAATGAATCATCTGTTTTGTTTTCGTTATTGTTTAGTGTTTCTATTCGTCTAAATTTGCGTTCAAATTCTTTAAGGTCCTTCCTCAGTTCCGTGATATTACTTTTGGGAGTTGGGCAGAATTTGAGGCCTAATTTTAGTATTTCTATTTCCTCTTTTGTAAATGTGTATGTGGATAAATTGATAATTTGGGGTTTTAAATTGTCTAATCTGGGATTGTTGTCCGGGGAGGGATTTCTAAAACAATGAAGATGAGTGTTGTTTGTTCCGTTAATTTGAGGAGTTGTTGAAGAGTGATTGCTTTCTATATATTCTGTGTGTTTTAGTGGATTGTGTTGTTTTTTGGCAAAATTGGTGTCATGCGTGTTGTTATCATTGGCGTTGTGCGTGTTTTTATAAGGCTTTATTTTTGTATATTTGAATGTGTTGGGATTGTGAGTTAGTTGTTTCGGGTTGAGGTATCTTGGTAGAGGTTCTTGATGGTGGACGTAGTTGTGTGGTCTGTATTTTTGTGTAAGTCTATGTCTGTAGGAATTGTTGTATGGTTGTTTTTTTTTGATGATGTGGGTAGTGTTTGGAGTATTTCGATTGTGTCCATTGGTGTGTAGGGTGGTTATAGGGTCTGTTTTGTTGTGTGTGGTAGGGTAGAAGGTTGTTGTATGAAGGTTCCATCTGTTGGTGTGGTGGGTGTGGGTAATTGTTGTAAGGTTTACTTGAGTGATTTTGGTTGGGGTTGTTGAGTAAGGGTATTTTGTGGTGGTTTGTTTTTGTGGTGTAGGGTGTATGATAGGGTTTTTTATTTTATTGGTTGGTGTGGGTAGGTTTGTATTGTGTTTGGGCCGTATTCGTAAGGTTTGGTGTATGGTTGAGTTGTATGTGTGTTTATGTTGTATTTGTTGTGTGTATGTGTGTGAGTGTGATTGCGGGGTGAGCTTAGTGAAGATTTGGATTGAAACTGTTTAAAATGATGTGGGTGTATTTATGTTGTTTCCTTATGAGTAACTGGGTCTGTTGTGTAAGCATGTTTGTGTGTGGTATGTGTTTTTCTTCTTACCTCTATTTTGTGTTATCCACTGGTTTTGTGTATGTCGTGTGTGGGTGTTTTCCATTGGGTCTTGTTTTGGGTTGTTGTTTTGGTTCATGTATGATGTTTGTTTTGTCTTTTCTTTATCGGGTAAGCTTCTTAGCCAGGATATTTTTCTTTGGACAATATTCCTGGATTTTTCTTCCTCCTCTTTGCATTCTGATTCCCAGAGTTCTGATAGGAATTGCTGAGTTTCCGTGTGGCATGATTCTTTGATTTCAGTAGAAATGTTGTTATCGATTTCCGTGTATTTTTTTGTGAAGTGTATTTTGTTGTCTTCTTGTGTGTCGATTTGGGCTCGTAGTTTATTCAAACTACAAGCCCAAGGGCTTTTTTTATTCTTTGTTGTTCTTCCATGTCCTATGGGGTTATTTTTTCTCGGGATTTTTTTTGGGATGAGCTGTTCCTCCATCTCCAAAAATGTTCTATAGGTGAATGCGGTATCACTACATTTGATTGCATGGTAGAAAGCCATTTTCCTTAGTTTTAGGAGGGCTCCCCATATTTGGAGGTGTTGTTCTTTCGTTTTTAACGATTCGTCCTGGATATATGCTAGTCTGTAGTTTTCTATGAATCCGTGCTGGGGTGTAAGTAGTTGTATAATTGTCTCTTTAATGTTGTCTTGTTCCTTGTTTTGTTGATTGGATAAAAGATCAAGTACCGTGTCCACTTTCTCGTTGAGTTTTCGTAATTCTTCCTCGAGAAGTTTTTGTTCGTTGTTGTGGATTTTCTGGAGTTCCAGTAGGTCTTCCAAGGATTTGTTACTTGTTGGTGGCATTCTTTCGTTGTAGTTATATATAGAAAAGAGGGTAGTGCAGTATTAGTGCAGTTCCAACGAGAGAAAAGTATATATGTAAAGGAGTAAAGCTACCAACATTTGTAAAATGTTTTTTCAACATTTATTTATTATTTTATTATTTTATTATTTTATAATTTAAAAATTTTATATAACGCGTTTCAAACGGTGATTAACATATATGATTATAATCAGATATGTTAATCCATTTGAAGAAATGTATTTCGATTTGAAAGAGTGTTATTTCATTTGAGGAAATGTGTTATTGTTTGGCGTTCTTGCGCATGTGTGGGTTTTCAGGTGTGTGAGTACGTGTTTTGATAATTTTATATCTTTTATTTTTTATTTTTTCTGCTTGTCTTGGTCAAAGTCGTGTATGTTTATTAAGTACGCGTTATTTTGACCTTTATTTTATCGGTCATCTTAATTTCTTGGGGTGCGTAGATATTCTTTTGAAATGTATTACTTTTTATTGCCCAGTCTCCAAAATAGCTGCTGTGTCCGCGTGTGTGTGTGCGTGTGTGTGCGCACGTGTGTGGTCAATTCTGATTATTGTACATAGGGTAGCGACACATTCATAACTATCGAGTAATTAGTTTAGGAGTGAATCATATACATACAAATATATAAACATATAAACATACCGAACTTTACATACACACACATACACACACATACACACACACACACACACACACACATATATATATATATATATATATATATATATATATATATATATATGTATATATATACATGTATTAAATTGATTCTTAAGTACAAGCGACATACATAACTAAGTTTGAATATAAACACATGTTGTACTTATATTCTTATGTTCTTAAAAAATATGTTATATCAAATCGATGATGTAGATTTTAATATATATATATATATATATATATATGGGGGGAGTGTAATGTATAACACTGCCTTTTGACGAACAGCCGTGTTTGCGCAAGTAAGACCATTATTAAATGAAATGGTTTTATGATTATCTATGGCGCTGGGAATATAAGAGTTCGCATTTTCCATGGATTATCTCATATTTCCAGTCCCGTAAATAATTATAAAACGGTATTATTTAACCATAGTATCACTTATACAAACATCAGTATAAAACTGATTTCGCAATCTAGTGGGTGTGATCTCTTTTCTTCCGTACAGCTCTTTACACACAGAAAAGATTTTGCTAGCCTCTCTTGTATCGTTATGGTTATGGTAGATGCTCGACTCAGCTCCCATCCCTGGGCCCCTCTATAAAACATTCACAGCAAGAACTTGCTAGCTACAACCAGAGCTAAGAACTTTCCTCTCTGTCTGTGTCTCCCTCTCTCCCTGTGTATCTCTCTCTGTACAAGAAAAACAAGTGGCACTTCCATGAACTAAGTTTTTTTCTTAGCACATCTCATCTTTGTTGTAGTCGGTTAGGACGCAGCGTCATGGTATTATTATACCATGACGCTGCGTCCTAACCGACTACAACACGGTCGTCTTCAAATATAATGTAAACAAATACTTGCTAAGCCGTCCTTTTAGATAATCAATTCCGCTTAAGTAATCTCCTGCCCATTTCACCCATTTTTCCCAATCCTCTCGTGGTAGCGTCCATCATTCAACTGACGACCTCTTTAACCCTTATCCTCGAGTGCCCCTCCCCCAGGCCTTGATAAGCGGTGACCCATTAGTGAAAAAAAAATGCCCACCAAAAAGCCATGTTATGCATTAACAAAAATGATGAACGTACAGAATAGTTAACAAAGCCCTCCCCCTTTCATGTTAATGTGACCCAGCTCTTCTCATCATCAGTAACCACACCAGTTATCGTCGCTCTTATACTCATATACTTTTTTCGCGTCCCGGGCTGATTACTCCAGCATTGGTTGATGTGGCATCGGCGAATTTTTTGCCGTACTCACGTGACGCCAGACTAATGAAGGCAACCCTTTTGTAAGAAGTTTCTTTTGAGATCGTAACGACTTTCTCAACCGGAGAGTTGCGTTTGTCTAATCAGAACATGTGTGGGTTGTTGTCCGGGCGGCTCACCAACGAAGCGAAGACAGGTATATGTAGAAAAAAAAATTGTGAAATAAAACAGACAGTTCGGGTATTCATAAAAAAAAACTCTATAATATTCTTGATTTTGGTTTTAGATAAGAATATGTGTTCTTCCTCAAAACTGGTATATATTTAGGAACTTGAGTCTTTCGAAGGTAGAAAGGGGGCAGTTGTCTTTGCTTCTGGGTGTGACTTGAGGTTTGCTAACTTAGACTTTGCAACTCGCAATTTAGTGGATGATCGGTTCGAAAAAAAACTTTTCTTTCTAGGTTTTTAAAATAGTGATTCGCTCGATAAAAGTGGGTGTGGCAGGCGTACGGCTCTCACAACTTCAACTCAAATTATTCTCTCTATCTCTCTTTCTCTCCCTCCCTCCCTCCCTCCCTCTCCCTCTCTCTCTCTCTCTCTCTCTCTCTACTTTTAAATTCGGATCTCCTCCCCTATCTCCCTGTACCGCTTGATTAACGAATCATCAGCTGCCCCCTCACTAATCCTCTATGAAGTTCTTTTCTAGAAAGCCGCGAAACTTCACTGGACTGAGGCAGCTTTTTGAGTGCTGCTCGACACTCTCTGAAAAACTGCGATTCACCCCTCGGCCTACGACGGCCCTTAGCCGAATGGTCGTGGATAAGGTCAGGGAAAGCACTATAGACTGCGGGGTTCCACGCAGATTCCTTTGTAAATGTTCCACTCAGGAAAGCCAGTCTCTCGGCGTCAAGTCAGGCATCCCCAAGCCTCCCTCACACGGACGTTGAATACAGACGTGGCTGCAAACCCAGTGTCTGTTCCTGTCCCAGAGAAGTGAGGACAGAAGGCACGGGAGGGCCTTGAGGCGGTTTACAGGCAGAGGAAGCACGACTAATCGGTAAAGGATCAGAGGGAAGACTTAAGTGGCGCACGCCTCCGCTCAACCCTTTAAAAAGAGTTTCCTTCAAAGCCAAGTGTTAACCGACGCTCTGACCTTTGACTGTACCTCCGACCAATTCCGATCGAGCTGGAGGCCCGGTCTGAACCACACGCCAAAGATTCGAACCGGGCCATCTTTCCAGCAGAAAGGAGCTTGAAGGGTTGCGTTACTGTTCCAGGCACCCTACCGCAGGCTAGTTGACTTACTACAGTTGATCGTTTCGTAATGTGTGAGCGCCTCTGTCACCCTCTCGATGTCTTGGAAGCACGACACATAAACGATGATGTCATCGGCGAACGCGTAAGCCCTGGCTCGCACTCCGCCAGACAAAGCGATTCCGTGTAGGATAAAACTTGCCTCCCCACTCCTTAGCTTGCGAAGTAGCGGCTCCAGTGCAAGGATGTAGAGCAGGGGCGACAGCGGACAACCCTGGCACACCAACCGGGAGATAGCGAAAGACTTCGAACGCCTTCCATTTACATGTACTACTGTCGTCTGCGAGTGATAATGAACGGAGCTCCATTTGCGGAAGTCCGGTTTAAAACCGGCGGTCTCTAAAACAGATGCCAAGAAGCGATGGTCGACCCTGTCGAAAGCTTTGGACTGATCCAAATTGATCAGCGCGGCTTCCGTGTTGTCTTCTATCACCTCTATGATCGTACGAATCAGGTGCAAGTCATTCTGAATCGATCTCCCCTTCACATCGTAGTTCTGCTCAAGTTCGATCAATTCTCCGATGACACCCTGCAACTGGTTCGATAAGATCTTGGCCAAAATCCATAACTCTGTGTTTAGCAGAGTAATGAACCTGTAATCCTCTAGTTCCTCCCCACCATGCCTGTCCCGCTTCTTTAGCAATGTGATCACTTCCTTGGTGACTTGACCTGGGATAAAACCCTCGTCAAACCAGTGGTTGAACACATCAGTCAGAATCGACACAAACATGTGCGACAGACTCAAATACATCTCGTAGGGATGACCATCAAGTCCCGGCGATTTGTTACAGGCGACTTGCTTCAACGCAGCTGAGACCTCACGCTCTGTAACCCTGCCTTTCCAACCAGCTGCTCTAGTTGCAAAGGGGCGGGGAGAGTCAGTCAAATAGTTGCCAATCTCCTGGACCGGGGGTTGGCCAGTTGGGTATAGCGCTCCTCGAAATGCTCTCGAAATCCCTCACAGATTTCCCGAGTCGACTCCACGGCACGTCCATCTGGGTGCTTGACTTTTCCGATGTACCTATCCGAGCCACGCTTTGAAACTTCCCTACGCTCATCTGCGTCACAGATCACGGCTTCATTGGAAACTTTTCTTAGCCTAGCCCCAACTACTTGGCCTTCGTAACACTCGCTAGCCTCGCGTCGTACGTTCTGCTTAGCTAGTTCTATGCTTACAGTATATATATATATATATATATAGAGAGAGAGAGAGAGAAAGAGAGAGAGAGAGAGAGAAAGAGAGAGAGACTATAAAAGCGTTACCCGTTTGGTCATTCATTGGGCTCTAGTTCAATTTTTTAATCAGGAAAATGTAAATTTGCAATGCCAGTTACACATAAAAAGAAAAAAGAAACCAAATCAAATTAGGTATTTCTGCTCGCTATCTCTCTCTCTTTCTCTTTTTAAATTACGAGTAAAATATTATGACTACAATGATTGTTTTGATCCCGTAGAAAAAAGTTTCGCATTTATGTTTACGTGTTTCATTCCAGCCTTATTTTCCACAAGTTGACATCCGTATCTTTTTTTATTTTTAACATGGTTCACCCCAAACAAGGCAGGCCGTCACTGTAGACGTAAGGGGCTACTGAGAAAAAGAAAAGGAGAGAAGGTTGGGGGGTCATCCTAAATTGGGATCTGCGCAGCAGATGTCTGTTTACATTAGTTTTAAATTTCTGCATGTCAGTACTGTCGGGGAAACAGGGGACAGGGAGGGAGTTCCAGAGGCCAGCAGCACGAGGAAAGAAGCTATTTGAGTAGAAGGCTCTCTGGCATCTGGGAACCTCCACAGTGAATCAATGAGATTAAGTTGATTGTCGAGTTAGTCTAGTGAATTTACGTCAAGGGGGCACCAGAGTAGCCAATTCATCGGAGCATAATCCATTGAAGTATTTGTAAAACAAACATAAGGATGCTACATTGCAGCGATGGGACAAGGACTGGAGATTGGAGATTGGTTGACAGTGAGGGACCTATTAGGTTGGCGACTCTTTTTTGGACCTTGTCAAGGAGGGAGAGACTAGTAGATGATGCACCAGCCCAGATGTGGCAACAATATTCCATGCATGGGCGGATGGTGGCTTTGTATAGATACAGGATAATGTCAGGTGTGAGGAGTGTACTAGCACGGTAGAGGGAGCCAACCTTCTTTGAGTCAGCCTTGGCAATGTCTTCAATGTATTTGTTCCAATTCATGTTACCTATGAAGGTTAGGCCGAGGAGTTTGAATGATGAACTCTCAGGTAGGGTGTTATTTGCCATGGCAATCGGTGGTTG
The DNA here is from genome assembly GCA_963556195.1 of Sepiola atlantica. Classification (NCBI taxonomy): domain Eukaryota; kingdom Metazoa; phylum Mollusca; class Cephalopoda; order Sepiida; family Sepiolidae; genus Sepiola; species Sepiola atlantica. The sequence goes on along the minus strand of OY744533.1, from coordinate 47,239,968 downwards.
GAGAGGCTTCTTGTAGTTGTTGAAGGAAAGTAGCTTTGTCTTTGCGGCATTAAAAGTTACCAACCATTTATAACCCCAATCCACTACAGCCTGGAGGTCATTTTCTAAAGATTCAGCCATTGCCTCGGATATGATATCGTCTGTTTTACCAACATGGCGAGAGTAAAGCGTGGTGTCGTCAGCAAATAAACCAATCTCTGACTCTATGTCATCAGGCAGATCCTTAAAATAGATCAGGAACAACAAAGGTCCAAAGATAGATCCCTGGGGTACACCTGCATTTATGTCATGTTGCTTAGATGAACGGCCATCGAGGACAACCTGGATTTTTCTTTTGTTTAGGAAGGATCTAATTATATTAAGTAATTGCCCAGTAATACCGTATGAGCGTATTTTCAGGAGAACCCCTTTGTGCCAAACCTTGTCAAAGGCCTTGGATATATCAAGCGCTACTGCCCTAGCTTCACCTGCCTTGTCGAGTGTATGATACATGCGTTCAGAGATGACCGTTAGGATGTCTACAGTAGATCGTGCTTGTCTAAATCCATACCGGCTGTCAGATAGAAGTTTAGCATTAACTAAGTGCCGTACTATTGCTAGATTGATTAATGGTTCAAGGATTTTGGCAAAGATCGGCAGTAGACTGTTAGGGCGGTAGTTCTGAGGGTCGGTTCTATTCCCAGAACTCTTGTAGACAGGTACCACAGAGGCAATTTTCCAGCTATCGGGGAAGCAAGATTCAGCTAGGCATTTATTGAAGAGTTTGGAGAGGACAGGGGCCTGTCCAGCAGAAAATTTCTTTATTACTATTAAAGGTATAAGATCAGGCCCACAAGCTGTAGAGGTGTCAAGGTTTTTTATGATGTCTCTGACCTGGGATGGGGTGATGACCAGGTTATCAAGTGTGACTTCGATCCGCAAAGGGAATTCAGGGAGGGGTGGCTATCTGAGTCTGAAGTAGAGTTAGAAGCGAAACGCTGGGCAAGTAGTTCAGCCTTATCAGTGGCCGTGCAAACGACATCATTGCGGTTTGATAGTGGGGGAATCGTTGATTGATCATTATTCACTACACTATTGTAGATTTTCCAGAAATCGCGAGTACCTAGTTTATGTGACTGGATGCGTTTTTTTGTTAACTCATTATACCTTCTCTTCGCTTCACCTATCACGGCCTTGCATTTATTTATTGACTCTATAAATTTATGTCTGACTTATGGCGGCCGAATTTACGGAATGCTTGTTGCCTCTCGGAAATGGCAGCTGCACATTCTGAAGTGAACCATTGAGAAGAGTGGGGCTTGCTAAAGAATTTTCGCATGGGGACATAGGCTTCAATGCCTGCTTTGACCCATTCAGTTAATTCGTTTGCACACTGGTTTGCAGATAGTGAGAAGGTTTCCCTCCATGGGGCGTCACTGATGTGATCTCTGATTGACTCGAAATCAGCCTGCTCGTAGTATCTTGTTGTTTTGAGCAACGGTTCATCAGCATTTGGACGACTTTTTAGGGTGATATGTATCATTAGCACAATGTGATCAGCATTCCCGAGTGGGCTATGAGCTTTCGTCACACAAGCCTCGGGCATTGACGTCAAGAAGAGGTCTAGAAGTGAGGCTTGCTGGTCTACTCGATCGGGGATGCGGGTCGGAAAATCGACAGTCTGAGAGAGGGAGTGAGCTAGGGAGAAATTATACGTAGAGAATCCCAACCAGTCACGGTGGTGTGCATTAAAATCCCCAAATACATGTATTTGGGCATTCGAGTCAATTAAGAGTGCTCTATCTATGCTTTCAGAGACAGAGTTTAGCAGGGTACAGTCCTGGTCGACGGGGAGCGGTATAAGAAATATAAATAACTGACGCTGTGATGTAAAGTCAATCTAAAGCACATGTAGTCTTGGTCATCTGATTTTCACCTATGTTCTCTAGTCAGGGGGAGGGTGTTCCGAACATAGACTCCTAGCCCGTGCATATGTTTGTCAGAGTCTTTACGGTAGAGTGGGAGGTAGTCAGTCATTTCAAAATGGTGTGAGGAGATTGAGGATTTAAGGCTAGTTTCACTAAGAGCTAGGATATCCGGGAAGTTTGTCGGGAGAAAGGTTTCTACGCCGTTGATGTTGGTTCTAAGTCCACGGATATTTGTGAATGCGAGCCTCAAAAGCGGAGGCGAAAGTGTTTTTTGTTGGGTGTCTGGTTTAGGTTTGCTTTTATTTCTTTGTAATGACATGTTTGGTTTAATTATAGAGTGGGTTGGCCAAGGTGGGTACTTGTTTGGTGCCAATAAGCTCACACAAACAGTCCATTAGTCACGACCTGGTCCATGGGGGTTGTGGCCTCGGGAAAGCCCACCGGAGATAATTGCAAGGTCCCTGTCCATGCGCGACATGGCACATACAACTACCCACGGTATTATGCAACTGATGATGAAGCAGCCATTCTTGGCGTTCTTGGCGTTCTTGGCGTTCTAGGCGCTACCCAAGAGTTTGGGCTCCTTCATATCAGTCGGAAACAGCAGCCAGACAAGCTGTCTAACCTGTACCCTCAACCTGTTGGAGCAAGAGAGACCCATACTGGTCATGTAAGACATAGTAACGAAAATCTTTCCCCAAGTGGCCCAGATAGAGAGAAAGAGGACGGCGTTATTTGTCCTAGTAAGGAAACAAGGCTAGGCACTGAGTGTTTAGAGGCGTCCCAGCGCTGGTACCTCTGCGCCTGATTATAAACAAAGAAGGAGTGCAAGGGCCGGCGATAGGCAAAACCTATCTACTCTTTAAGCAATTGAAGGTGGTCGATCAGCACTAAGGATGCCTCCCTCCCAACGGTTTACTGCCACGGAGTAATTAGCTGGTAGCAAGGTTTTTTTTGTCAGAGATTTCCTTCTCTTAGATGGATGCCCTTACGAAGTGTTACGGGTCCAACACTCCGAGAGGGGAAACGATAGCCTGCGCCCGTGTACTAGTCGGGTATTTCATAGCCCCAGTAGGTTAAAAAAAATAATTTTAATTCCATAATATATAATATATATAACATATATATATATATATATGTATAGATAGAAGTTCATTGTATACGAAAAAGGGAACATAAAGTTGAAGATAGGTTTCCCTCTCGCAAGTAAGTACAAATAAGAGAATCAAAAGAAAGACAATATAGCAAGAATAACAGTAAGAAGTACAAAAATGTAAAGAAAATATGATTAAAAAATGGACGAGGAGGGTTTTGAAGCAGGAGGAGGGGGCATCGAGATTTGCAGCCTGTTAAGAGCCACTAGTTTGCTATTTATAGATCAATCGCTACAAGATAGTTGGGACTCAAAATTAAGAAGCAAAGAGAGAAAAAAGGGAAATAAAATTTTAAAAATTACATAAATAAAAAATAAAATAAATACACAAAGAAAAGGAAAGAAAAAATGAAAGTTTAACAGGGTTAATACTAGCTTGTTTCGTAGCATTTTTTTTAGATTAGTAAGAATGCCAAATACATTTAAAACGGTAAAACAGAAAAACTTAACTGAAGTTTCGAGAAGACTTTCAATCTGCCAAGTGGATGGGGTTTTATGAGGACGGGCTACTTTGCAAATGCCCCTTTCAACGAGAGCATATCGAGTACATCTTAAGAAATGAATGCTTTTGAAGCAGGAAGGGGGGCATCGAGTTTGCAGCCTGTTAAGAGCCACTAGTTTGCTATTAAAATTTCACACACACTTTTGCTCAGGCGAATTGATATCTTCTTTCTTTTCATTTCTTTCCGGTATTATTTGCAAGATAAATACATTTGTATAAAAATTACAAAAATGTTAGTATGTATTTATTTATATAAATAAAGGCTACTGTTTGTTTGTTTATTAATTTATTTATTTGTTTATTTATATGAATACAGGGGAACGTTTGGTCTCGTGTTTACAAGAAACTTATGAACGAAGTGTTTATTATTTTAAAGTTTACTTTCAAGTATTTCAAGTATTTCAAGTGACGAATTTGCGAAGTATCCATATAAAACTGTGTACTTCTTTGTGTTCATTCTTGTTTCTCACCGTGCACAGTGGATGACGTCAAGAAGGCGTCGGGTACATTGAATGACGTCACAAATTCGCAAATAGATGTATTATTCTAAATGTATCATTGTTTTTTTAATTAACTGATAACAGTGGAAAGGTTACAAGAGCGCAGTGGTCACTTTTTAAGACATAAGAAACTACTGTAAATTATGGGACATATATTTATAGGGGCGTCCTTAGTAGGGAGTTGTGTAGCGAGATGTTTATTCACATTACATTTAAATTTCTGCATGTTGGTACAGTCGGGGAAACAGGGAGTATGGATGGAATTCCAAAGGAAAGCGGTTCGAGAAAAGAAGCCGGTTCGTACTATAGATTCGGCGTGTCGTGTTCGAAGTCTGCTGGACATATTGCATCACTTTGATATCTATGAGAAAGGTATGAATTCACATGTTTTCGCTCTGGCTATGATTTAAATAGTAGCGTAAATTAGACTCTCAAGCCTTGATAACGTAACTTATACAGGAGAAGGAATGCGACAAAATAACACTAATTGTGGTAGTAATACATAGACCAGGACTTTAAATGTCTCTTGTCGCTGCCACCTTGGGTGGCCAATTCTAATCGACTTGTAAATTACATGAGCCAAGCTTGAATAAGATGTAGACGATTGCTGTGTCTTAGAAATGTACCAAGAGCCACGCTGGTTGTTAAATGCAATAAATGTTTGAAATCGATAAAAACATGAAAGTTGAATAAAAGAGATTAAACATGTTTAACGACGAACAAAATATATTTATATACAAATATCCAATTGGTTGAAAGCTATTTTTTGTGTGTGAAAAAATTGTTCCTTTACAAAGCTGAGTTCTCATATTGCAGAATGTTCGGAGTGAGAAAAATTACAAATTTTAGAAGTGAATGCGTCTGTACATTTGTTTTGTCAGTGTGTTTATGCGTGTGGCAGTATAGGAGGATGGAGAATTATGTGTGTTGCCTTTATCAGTGTGTTTATACGTGTGGCAGTATGGAAGGATAAGGCATTGTGTGTTGCCTTTATCAGTGTGTTTATGAGTATGACAAAGTGTGTGAGTCACTTTAATAGGCATTGTGTGTTTGCTGCTTTTATCAGTGTGCGTATGCGTGTGGCAGAATGTATAAGTGAGTTGGGAATAGTGATATGCTCCCCCCCCCTCCCGCTTCAAAGGGCAGAAAACCTAGCATAGCGTAATACTTTGTGTTGGCTTGTTCTGTCTCTTTCTCTACCGTGTCTACTGAATGGAATGTTGAAAATGCAATGCTTTCAGCAAAATTAAATGCTTAGTGATCGGCTCAAAAGAGTGATTTTTATTTTGGGCGCGAAAAGAGATTTTCGGGCGCATAGAATGATTTTAATGTGCGGACATAAACGCACGCAGGGTCTTTTTTCCTAATTTGGCTGTTTTGTAAATATATCTCTTGGAGCAGATTTATATTAAAATATAATTTCTTATTTCTGAACTACGTTTTGAGTTTAACTTGTGCGTTTTTACACACACATATGGTCAATTAATAAGATTAGGATAAATGTCAATGCTATAGACTTACTATAAGTTTATGTTGTGGTATGATATCCTTCGTCGATCAGTAGCGTATTAGATGTCATCACATCTTTTTATACTCATACTGGACATGTCTACTTACGATTGGTTATCTCAGATGGAACCGATAGCTTGTCTGGTTCTTGGACTATAAGTCCTTTGGGGCTATCACACCTGTCAGCATTCTTGACAAACTGCCAGGAAAAGTATTAAAAATTTCTTAGTAATAAATCGTTGCCTAAAAATAACAATAAATGTTCTACATTCTATACACAAATTCAACAATCTATCATTAAAAAGTAAAAATATTTATTTCAGGTTTAAAATATTAAGAGTACATTTTATATGATGATATATCTATGTATATAAAAAAGTTTGGTTGTATATATCTACAAAGTTAGGTATGTGCGTTTAATTTTATATATATATATATATATATATATATATATATATATATATATATATATATATATATATATATATATAATTATAATTATAAATATGTGTTTTATCTACACGCATATACTTTTCATCTTTTCGGTAATCGTCAGTAGAGATAATTATTTATACCGGTCACAGGATTCGAAACCCCTGAACGAGTCATGTTATAACCAAAATTCCGACGCCTTAACTCCCTCGGCAACTATGAACAACCTGATTGATCAGCGAGAGTTTAAACTTGTTATAGACAGTTGTCGATAACAGTGTTCAACTACTACAGGAACATGCATTAAAGCTACGATGATAGCAGTGTTAATATTTCTCACTACAGTGCCAATCCTAGATTAGGGGCGACAAATGTATATATATATATATATATATATATATATATATATATATATATATATAATATTTATAAATAAATATTAATTATTTATTACCTACATACATCGATGTTTCATGCTTACGCAATCTTCAGCGCAGGAAGTTAATTCTCAACGGTCGGCGGGCCCAAACTCCGATCACAAATCGCCACTGATTCGTAGTCAAGAGCGTTAACCCCTCGGCCATAGGGAATTAGCTAATAATTAAAGAGGAATTTAACTATGTAAATAGCGAGTCGGCGGCTAATTTACACGAGCAGTGAAAGTGATCGACAAACCGTGTTTGGACTTGCATGAAGCTATTTGTACTGCTTGTTATTAAACTCACTCAGAGTGCCCGGTCTTTAGTGAAGGGGGGCTTATAATAATATTTATAAATAAATATTTATTATTTATTACCTATATATATATATATATATATATATATATATATATATATATATATATATATATATATATATATATATATATATATATATATATTACTATTTCATGTATCCACATAAAATTTTATAAGATATAAGTTTATATGTACCAATTTTCAGTATTTATTTCAACAATGCTAGATATGTAAGTAGAGCTAGGTAGTAAGCTATGAAAATATATTTATGGCAATTAAGCTACACAGAGGCTTCCGCGTTTCATCCCCGGAGGGGTATCTTCAGGCTAGAATGCATTTTAGCCTGAAGATTCCCCCGAGGATAAAACGCGGGAGCCTCTGTGTAGCTTAATTGCCATAAATATATTTTCATAGCTTACTATATATATATATATCTATCTATATCTCTATATAAACATATGTGTGTGTATACATATATTTGTATATGCATATATATATATAGAGAGAGAGAGATGGAGAGATAGATAGATAGATAGATAGATAGATAGAGAGAGAGAGAGAGAGAAAGAGAGAGAGAGATACAAGGGAATCTCCTAAACTAATGAAAGGATCATTATGAATTTTAGAATAAATATTCTGAAGAATGCGGTGAGTAATATGGGCACATTTTTATTATTATTATTTTTTTGTAAATGTTAACATTTAGTGGTTGCATATATATTAAGGTTCTATTTTTTTATGAACGATCATTATGAATTTTAGAATATATATTCTCAGCAACCCGGTGAGTGACATGAACACATTTTTTTCTAAACTTTACTATTTAGTGATGCGCTCATTTAAATTCACACCGCCTTTAAAAGAATTTTTAAATAACTTAGATACAAAAAGTTAATAGCAAACAAAGGAATTGCTCTACATCAAATTTTGAGTACCATAAGTAATATATTTTTTAAAGCGTCAATAATATGTATGTTCTTGGTAAAATCCTAAACTATAGAACTTATGATGGAACATTAAGCAACAAGGTATTTAACATGGGCGCATAATTATTATTTTTAAACTATACCATTTAGGCGGGTGCCACTGAAACCGTACTATACCCCCACCTCACATACTACAAAAAAGAAAAAAATATTAAAATGTAAAATAATGTTATCTTTATTGCGTTTACCCGCACTGTGACGAGTATTTTACTCATATTTATACATTTGTATGTACATGATTCATTCTCAAACTAATGAATCGATCATTATGAATGTTTTAAACACAGCCGTAAAGGTAAGTGATATGTTTATTTTAATGTAGTTTTATGCAAAGAGGGTAAAAAAGAAAGTTGAAGACCATCGTGAAAATTCAGATTTTTGCGAAATTTTGACAATACGTATTAGACATCAATTAATAAGTATTCCCAAAATGTAAAATTCTTTAGAGTATTTTAAAGGGAGTATAATATGAGTACACCTTCCTTTTTAAAAATACACTATATCATATATATTTATCACATATATTTATCAAATATATTTATCAAATATATTTATCATATATATTTATCATATATATTTATCAAATATATTTATCATATATATTTATCAAATATATTTATCATATATATTTATCAAATATATTTATCATATATATTTATCAAATATATTTATCAAATATATTTATCATATATATTTATCAAATATATTTATCATATATATTTATCAAATATATTTATCAAATATATTTATCAAATATATTTATCAAATATATTTATCAAATATATTTATCATATATATTTATCATATATATTTATCAAATATATTTATCATATATATTTATCAAATATATTTGCATTGAATTTGATCTATAGTCATTAAACAAAACTTCAAATATATATTATTTTGATAAAATTTTATCATATGTATAAACATTTTCAAAAAAGACAATGGAAGTGATTCCGAATCTCAACGTGCCCCTCAATGTGTTGGATCGTCATGCGCCACCTCTATGGGTGGTTATAAAATTTCAAATATGTATATCCGATTTTAATGAAATTTAAACCATTAGTTTAAGACTCTAATTCGGAGAGTTTTCTAACAGTTCACATTCTTCCTACTATATTACGGGGCGAAACGGCATCGGTCAGTAAAAAGACAAAGTAATATGGTATTATGAGCAGAGTGGAAAGGTACATTGAATTCCGAGAAACGTCGGTGTTTCCTGCTACGCTAAATTAAAAAAAAATCTTTTTGCAAAGAATAAATATACTACACAAATCATTGATATGTTTTTACTAAAGAATCACGACTGGTCAAGGCCCAGTGGCCACTTAAGGATACAGGATAATACGTTTCAGATGACCGGTGGGACAACAACGTGATGATTGCAGAATTTGATTATTTAGTAGGACGGCTTAACAAGAATTTGTTTATATTGGACTTGAAGACGAAAATACTCAAGGTCGGAAGAGAGAGAGAGAGAGAGTCAGGCTATTGCTGCTCTTCGAAGTGTTGCCATAGATGATGGTGTCGTCTGCATAAATGTCGACGAATGATCTTTGACGAAGGTAAGGAAGAGGGTTGGGTCCAGAATGGATCATTGGGACGTGCCAGCGTTGATACTATGAGTTTCGGACTTCTGCCCATCGGCGACTACTTTTATAAACCTATCAGAGATAAAAGATTTGATGATTGAGAGGACATTTCCAAACATTCCATAGCTAGATATCGTGGGAAGTCGAACGTTATGCCAACCCTATCAATAGTCTTTGATATGTCAAGAGCTATTGCTCTAGAAAGAAAGCTCCCGTCGATAGATTTACGTATCCTGTGTGATATTAGAGTCAGCAGATTAGCTGTTGATCTCGCATGGCGAAAACTATATTAATTGTTTTTGCTGAGATAATCGACAACTTCTCGATTTATCACAGATTCAAGAGACTTACTCATGATGCATAGGAGACTGATTGGTCTGTACTGAGATGCAGAAGACCGATCTCCAGTATTTTTAAATACTGGACAGACTGACGAAGTTTTCCAATGTGTTGGGAAGCATTTCTTCTTTAAGAAACGTTTGACCAGCTTTGTAAGAATAGGAGCTAGTTCCGGTTGCAGTTTTTTAATCACGATAGTTTGGAATGTTGTCAGGGCCAGTTGCTTTGCTGGCATAAAGATTCTTGATACATTTAGCAACATCCCGGACAGATATATGGATGTCGTTCAGAGTATTTTCAGTCTTAGAGGGAAATTCAGGAGGAAGACGGTCCTGATCGCAAAGGGTGAAGTTTAATGCAAAGTTCACTGCAAAACGTCTGGCTTTATCGGATGTTGAGGAAATAACCTCCGTTCCATTAATGGTGGTAGAAATAGAGGTGTTAGATCTGTTCAGGACCCTGTTTTTTATTCGCCAAAACTCGTGGGAACCAAGCCTATGCTCAGCTACTTTAGACTTAACGGATTGGGTATATGACTCTCGAGCGTTTTCTATAACTCTTTTGCAGTGGTTGATGGCAGTCCTAAAGGCGGCTTTAATTTCAGAACATCTAGTTTGTTGAAACCAACTGAAATGGCGGCGGTATATTCAGGGTGTACCACGGCTAGCTGTTTGGTTTCTGTTAGAATTTCTTGGAGGATATAAAGCTCTCTATACCAATAGTTAACCAATCAGTTAAGTCAGATGCGATAGAGAACACATTTTTATTTCAAACATTGAATGCAGGGGTATTTCATATGTGAAAGATCTAAGGTTGTTGCAGTCAGCCATCGAGTATCGATACATTGTGCGATGGAGAGGGGCATCAGAGGTCTTGATGCACTTTGTTCTGATCTTAATTGAGACAACTGTGTGATCAGACGATCCCAGCGTAGGCAGAACGGTGGATAAGCACAGTTCAGAGCAAGTTGTCAGAAATCATTGATATTAACATATAATGATGTCAACGGTGTAAATAGTTTGTTGTATTTAATACATCAACTCAATAATGTAAACAAGGCCATCGAATGTATTACGTTTTAAAGATCTTTGCTCAAGACATTGGCTTCACTGGTGTGTATCTTTCGTAAAATTTGGTTCCCTCTCTTTATTCTATGGACTGGAAAAATTTCTGCAGAATACGTACCAAGCGAGGTATTTGATTTATTAATGTGTATAGGATAGGCATTCGATCCATGCCAAATTTGATTTGCCCAATTTTTACAAACAAACAAAGATGTCATGAGTTCACTCTCTTATGGATGCAATTAAACGATTAGCGTTCATGGACTGCAACGATAGTTTAGTATTTAACAATGAACTATTTAGCACCCATGGGCCAGAAGAATAATTAACCATTTAGAAATTTACGAAGTATTACTCATGGAGCAGAAGGATAATGAAGAATTTAGACATTAACTTATTAGCGCCCATATACATTCGCAACAGTGATGTCTCAGTTTTCAGTACACTGAAAATCTAGGGTGGAAGGATACAATCAGTTTAATCTATTATTCAATCAAATTACGTTTTGGTAAGTAGTCTTCATGACCAACCCACATTTATATATATATATATATATATATATATATATATATATATATATTGGTACAGAAAAATTAGTACAACATTCGTACCGTCGGTTTCAAGCACGGAAGGACTTAGCCATCCGGCTCTTTTCAGCTTCTGTTGTCAACAGGACAACAGAAGCTGATGAAAGCCGGATGGCATAGTCTTTCCGTGCTTGAAACCGACGGTACGAATGTTGTACTAATTTTTCTGTACCAAAATAAATAAATATTGCGCTCTTAATTGTTAATTTTTTAACTTTAATTCTTAATTAATCGAGCACTCTGCTGTGGTTTTTTCCTGCTATATTCTAAAGAAGTTATATATATATATATATATATATATATATATATATATATATATATATATATATATATATATATATATATATATTGTATTTACTAATTTTTTTATTTATTAATTTTCCAACGAATGTTAAGTCTGCAATATCTCGGATTTAGTTAGTTTCTCTGGGAATTTAAACTGCATTTTACTTCTTTTTTTTTTTTTACAATGACTCAAAGCTTCTTTAGACTATATATATATATACATATATATATATATATATATATATATATATATATATATATATAAGTGTAAATGCTTTAACTATCATATAAAATCAAGTAAAGTTTTGTATATGATTTTTATCAAATATAATATTTTATTGAAAAAAGATTTTTGGTAATAAATAAAACAAAAAAAAATCGATAAATAATTGGTTAAGCATGCCATCTTTAGGTTAACGTGTAAAGGATAAGGCATTTATAAAAAGTAATGACAAAGTTTGTCTATATTTAATAGATCAACTTTGTTTACGTCTTCATGGAATAACCAAAAGTGAAGAGTTAAGAAAAAAAGTCAAGAACAGTTCAAGTAGTCTAAATGAAGAAAGTGTTGTTTTGTTCGACTGTGTGTGGAGTTGTTGTGAGTAAGTACGTGAGGGGGGGGATAAACTCTTCTTAGATTTAGGGGTTCATGACTGCGACTTGTGTACTTTTCTGAGATGTCAGTAGTTAAGAAGCTGCGACTGTGTAGCAATTAGTAAAACAGTGTTGTGGATGACATAGGTTCCTGCATTTGGTATGCTCACTTATATCGTCAATGCGAACAGGTGCTCGACTTCCACGGCAAACTATTTCTGATTGGTGGATGTCCAATACAAGCAACCAATTGGGATTGAGTATTTTGAAAAGCATTTTATTTAGATACTGTATATTACATATTTCAGCACCGCGGTTTCATCCAAAAGGGCAGATTTAGACATCTTTAGTAAATTTCCGACAGGGAATGGCGTCAATATTGTTGACGCCTGTCGGGCGTGACTACAATGATTTCAGCTTGCCAATGATTCCACTGGGCACGGAAATTTACTAAAGATGTCTAAATCTGCCCTTTTGGATGAAACCGCGGTACATTGCTGAAATATGTAATATAAAGTATCTAAATAAATTATATATATATATATATATATATATATATATATATATATATATAGAGAGAGAGAGAGAGAGAGAGAGAGAGAGAGAGAGAAATAAAAAAATAGAGAAGTTAGTGCAAACACTGGTGGATCATAATTTTTTCTGTCCGCTTGGCGGAGGATTTACACTGGTATCTAAATCTATAAGTAAAGAAGTAAAATTGTAATTAACCTGGTATTTTCAAGTAGTCAGACTAAATCTTTTAGGAAAGGCATGGAATTGAACATCTGCTAATTCTATTAGCACCTACCTCTGCAATGCAATGTTCTACACAGACCCACCTTCTCCATTCTGCAAAAGTCTTAACTTTTATATATGCACTGAGTTGTAAAAAGGAAATTCTTAAATACCCAAGTGTTATCTGATATGCAGCACCTCACCGAGTCAGTGGTTAATTTCGCATTTCGCATTGGCTGGATGGCGGGAACCACATGGTGGTTGGCGTTAATTCATGTTTCAAACAGGCATCCTCGAGCTTTGATACTGTGTGAAATCTCTTTGTAAACACAATTATGCGTTATACTGAAGCTGTTAGCTACTAAAATGGCTGCCAAATTTTAGCGATTAGTTTTGTCTGATGTGCCAACCGGTGAAAGGGCATATTAATCAACCGTATTATCTTGTTTTCTGATTTTGCAGATTTCTTTTATTTTTATTTTTTAAAATATTTTTCCCATTTTTGTGGATTAAATTGTATTTTTTTAATTATTTTGCAATTAATTTGCTTTCTGTTTTTTTTGGATTTCTTTTTTTTACAAATATTAATTAATGAATCAACTAATAAATGATCAAATCAAACCGTGTTCATAAAACATGTTGCCATCCGGACTTAAGGTTAGTGGTTGGATTAAGGGAACGTGTTTTTTTGTAAGAAGCAAATAATAAAATCAAACAGTTTTTATTAAAATCAAATTTAAATTAATTACAAATTAAACATGATACTAATTGCGTACCCAGTATAGAATTCTGCCGAAGAAATTGTCTTAAAGATGCCATGAAATCAGCAAAGATCAGAAAACAAATTAATATTTGTAAAATAAAAATTAATCAACAGTTTAAAGGCTTGAACATCACTTTCTAAGTGTAGCAATATTTAGATGTGGGATTTTCCACATTAGGCTCGAGTAAGAAAAAGTGGAAAATTCAATTAGAAGTTCAAAGATTAGAGTTAGGTCTACGTGTTGGGATAAGTCTTTCTCTTTTGCGAGAAAAATAAGTTGACTAGTTTACGTTGCCGGTGGTCGGGGGGGGGGCGGGTGCTTTTGGCTTGCACAGGTCGAAATCCAGGAACGATATTAACTCTGCTTTTATTACTCTCGCCGGATGTAAATAATTTGCATATCTGTCAACTAAGGATTATTTAAGAGCATTTTCTTTCTTCTGGCGGCAGTCTGGGGTTTATTTTCTTAGTTCTGTCGACGGTTACTTGTCATGAGAGTTCCTGTGTTCACTTTTAAAGAGTTAATTGCAAACAAGGTCAGAACCCTTTTTCTTTTGGTACTCGACTCCAGACAGAGTTGGGGTCGCCATTTAGCAGTATTTCGCAACGTTCTACACCCGACCCTACTCTGATCTACAGCCAACCCCTTGGCGTCGAAGATATTTTCGACACTTTTTATCAACTAACGGTGACGCTTCTCCCCTCCCATAATGAGGTAAGCGACATCTTATTTCTTTTAATCACAAGCCGAAAGAGCTTGTGATTAAATAGCTTACTTATAATGGCATTGTACAATGAGGTCGGCTAAAATATGCCAACAATAATGCACAACTTTAAACTAACGTGCTCTCACACTTCTGAACAAAAATCACATTGACTTTTAATCCAAAATTCACAACATCTTATGCTATGATAGTCAGGAAGGATTAAAAAAAATAAGATATCAAACGATACTTAAGTTGGCAAGTATCATAAACTTATTTTTTCTACTGACATCAATTATCTCATCCAAAACCATGAGCTAAGCGACATCTTATTTCTTTTAATTTTCAAATTACACTTTGTTTAATTATTTATTTATTTTAACTGACATCAATTATTGGCAACACTTTTTCTCCACTTTCCTAAGCACATCTTATTTCTTTTAATTTTCAGACTACATTGCCCGGATGTTGAATTTCATAAAATGATATTTTTGACTCTTATATTTTTTGCAGAAAGTTCGTGAAAACAATGAATGAGTAACGCCCAGCATGAGAAAAAGGCAGGGTTTAAACTAACAATTGCTTACGTCAATTTCTTTTTAAGCTCGAGCAACACGGCTCAAGAGAATTCTTTTCGTTCCATCTGAAAACAAATAAGATTGGTTTATGTTTCGGAATTTTTTTTAATGAGGATTTACGATTTGGATTATTTGGAGTATTCGGACTACTGTCCTCATATTGGACTTGTGGCACAACAAATAAAAGTGCTAAGCAATAATTAATTCATGAATACAAATAAATGCAGCATGAAATTAAATATATCATCATATAAAAAATAAATAATCCTGTGATCGTGTCAGATGCAGACAAACATCAATCATTAGGGACACCGCCGTAGCTTGGGATTCACGTATAAGAAAGAGAAGAAGAGTTTTAAGCAACAGTCTTCTCGGCGTTGGCGGTTCAATCCTCAGTACGGGCGATACTAAGAATACAATTAAGAATTACTTAATACTTCTACCCGGTCATAGATGAAGGAACGAGAACAAACTACCCCGTGGATTGAATAAAGAGTTCCGTTCGAAATTCCATACAGATTATCGAGTTTGAGATAAAGATTCCCGATTTCAACAAGAATAATCTGACGAAGGGCGAAGAAAAACGTTGTGAAAAAACATCTAAGATGAGAACAGTCGTCGAAATAGTCAAAATAATACAAAAACATTGGTTCATGCGGAAAACAATCGACATTAATTTGGAAGACTTAAAACTGACGATTTGAACATTTTCTTACTCATCTTGTCAGAGTGTTAACGTTTTGTTATGATGTTTTATTTATAGATAAAACATCATAAGTAACGTCTTCCTCTTCATTTCAATTGTGTTTGTTTAGAACGTTTACTATAACTACTTGTTTTTGTCTTCACATCGAACTGTTACTTGGTGAATTTTACATGTATTTTGGTGACGCCCACATGGAAAATATATGCAATTAATATGTCGTCCTTCGGGGAATGTTTTTGATAAAATAAAATGTTTCTTATCAAAATAACGCTATTTTAATTCATATCCCCGTCCTATTTTCCACCTATTTTCTTTTTATATAGTGGGCTATTTTCTAAAAATCGAATTTATCTAAAAAAAAAAAGAGTATACTTTCGACGAAAAGAAGAAAATCATGAAATAAAGAAAGGGGTAACTGAAGGAAGGTAAGAAAGTAAGATGTAATGATAGAAAAGGGCTTCGATTTGTCGGAATGACGTCATCATATCAGCCATTTAGAGGGAAAAAAGAGGAAATGAAGAAAAGTAAAGAAGAATAAAGATACTACAAGAGAGGAAAATTGCAAGAAAAGGGTGGGCAAAGTTTACAAGTCGAGAAAGGCAACAAAAAATGTATTTACATGAATAAAAATAAATGTAGCATGAAAATAAATATATCATCATATAAATAATGAATAACTAAAAGATAAAATCCCATGGAAGAGAATATGATCCCATAAGGAAAATGGCGCAGAGGAATAGCTGAAATAAGACGACAAATGGCAAAAAAAAACAACCCTTGAAATAGATTGAAAATTGCATATATCGGCATGAACAATATTTGTCTATCATCGTTTGCGTTTCTACAGGTTTTTATTTATTTATTTAGATGCATTCATGAATCTCTATAAGTGTTTTCTGTTGGATACAGAAACAAACAAGACGGTAATTCTTAAGATACATCCATTCAATCTCTTTTTTGTTTTCATTGTAAACTCGCAGATGCATCGTGGTGTTAGGGTTAGGGTGTTTATCAGCTACAAGTCTTTGATAAGCTAATGAACCTGTTATCTTATTCACTAATTTTCAAATTCGTCCTCCAAATAGAAAATCTCAATTGACTCCTGTTTTCATCCACGTTAGCAATGTTGACTTAAAGATGCATCATAGTCGTCCTTATAAGCTACAATTCTGTCGCTGGCATAATATTTCTTCTGGATATCCATATGTACAGAATCTCCGGTCTACGTTTTCTTTGTCTTTCTCTTTTCAATTTTCTTTTCTATTTAACAAACTGAATTCACGGCGCGTTTTTGGTTTCACCATAGTAAACTGAATTGAGTATCAAAAAATAGTACAATAGTCTTAAATTAATAGAAGTAATGATATAGTTTCGACTTTAGACAGACAGATTCTAAAGACCCTATTGGGTATGGGGCATTCTGCCAGATATTTACATGCTATTTCACAGACTCTAACCGAGAAATCTTTTAGGATTCTAACCGTCCCTTTAAGTGCAATTATTTGGATCTCTTTTGCACTTGGTTCCCCGGGTATACTCGTCAGGTAAATTTAAAAAAATTCTTTTTCATGAGTTCGGTGGTTCTTGTGATTACTGGAATAACTGAAATCAAATCCTCTTCAGGTTCACGTTTCTTCTCATGGCATACATAAACCTTTGGTATTTAGTTCTCTCCTTCCTCTCAGCTCTGTTTAGACCGGCATTATTGGGGACACTGACTTCAACTTGGGTTGCTCGTGTTCCCCTCTTCTCCCATATCACGATGTCAGGTTTAACACCTCCGTTTTCGAAGTATGTAACTGTAGAGATTGCATAGTCATAATGGGTGGAGTGTGGAGTGTAGCTTATTTCCAACAGTAATTTCTGCTATATGTTTCCAGGACTGGCTGCTACACTCGATGTTCAATTTTTTGCAGATAGTCCAGTAGTTATGAAAATGTTATTTCAAACTCATAGCTGACAGATAAACGGACGGTCAAAGCCTCTTATTGAGACACGTGGACGACGATGTGGAGACGATAAGTAGTTTCATTATTAGTAATGTAGCAGCAATAATATGCTCTCTTTGGTCGCATATTATTTCTAGCATATATAGTTTTAGTGTTGAGTTTGCTAATGAATAGCCGATTGTGACAATTTCTTGTTGACTTATGCCATTCCCCTATCTAAGGAGGAGGTCACTCCTGTGAGGATAGTTTCATGACAACAGAACAGGTACAACTTAACCCCTTAAAGGATGGGGTTAATGCCTAGGAATATGATTTCATGATAACAGAACAGATATTACTCTACTCCCACAAAGGAGGAGGTAATTCCTTGGAGGATGGTTTTATGACAACGGAACACATACTAATCTACCCCTACAAATGTGGAGGTAATATTTATGAGGATGGTCCTATGGTAACAAAACATATACTACACCTCTCCCCAAAGAAGAGGTGATGCCGGAAATGGTCTCATGAAAACACAACAGGTACTACACTACCCCCTGACTTAGCATTGAAATAGTATAGTAAACTTAATTGAGCATTAAAGTATAGTACAATTGTCTGAATTTAGTAGAAGTAATAATATAGTTTCAGCCCCAAACAGACATATATCAAATATCAGATTTCGACTCCATTTTGTTATGTTTATTTTTGGTAGTAAGAATAATCGGTCTATGTTTCACACTTCAGTTTGAAATGTGATTTTCATCGCTAGACGCGCATGTTGAATGGATGCATCTTCAAAATGTTTTGAGTGGACAGAAAATGTTTGTTTGTTTGTTCATCGAATGGTCGTCCTAAGAGGATGAAGGCTTTTCTGCAAACAAGGTAATAAAAAAGACGAGGCAAATTGACGAGGATGCAAAAGATGAAGAAGGTGAAGATTAAGAAGCAAATGAAGAAGAAGAAAAAGAGAACACCATTATTTAATGATTGATATTGGACGTCATTCTCATTTCCCCAAGGCCAATAAGAAATTATCGACTTTCCAATCCTCGGTGCGTAATTTTTACATAAATTGCAAAAACTTATTCATTCATTCTTATTATTACTCTTGTTATTAACTATTATTATTATTATTGTTATTGTTATTGTTATTATTGTTGTTATTATTATTATTATCATTATTATTATTATCATTATTATTGTTATTATTATTATCATTATAATTACTACTACTAGTGGAAACGTTGAATTGTTTTTTTCTATGTATTATTATTATTATTATTATTATTATTATTATTACTAGCGGGGCTTGTAGAAATTCCACAGGTGTATCCTTGTAAGAGTGTGTTTCATATGTTCGTTCTATGAACGTCCGGCACGAACGTAGACCGCACACTATTATTGTAACACCTTTGTTCAAGCTAAAAATACTTATCTAAGTGCTCTGATTAATATAGTTATTTCAGAATATATTTTTTTTGGGGGGGCGTCTACCTCCAAAACCATTGTAGAAGTGTGTGACATATGGCATATATATTGATGTCCGGCATAAACGTATCATCTTTAGACAGAACAGATCCTATCCCGAAGGTCAAGAAAGTGTATTTTAATTTAACACAACAGCAACAGCAGATGAAATTTGTGAAAAATACTTTGCATTACATCTGCAGCGATTGGGCGATCCCAAAGGGATGGGGCGTGATATTGTATGTACATACGAACATTATAATTACTTCATTATTATGATGTACTTACTAGGAGTTCTCACACAGTCTTCTTAAATTATTATTATTATAATTTGTAATCACAATAAGTTTTCACACAGACCATCGTTAATGATTGCTCACCAACAATAACCAGTGGTATTTCCTGGAGTCTGAGTGACAACAAGCCTCCACAGATTTCCAGTATTCTTTACATCTTTTCGATAACAACCGCAAATAACGTTGCGGTATCGCAACAGCCTCTTATCATTGATTTCTCGCTGGTAAGGACCATTGTCTTCTCTGTTCAGGGAATAGTAAATTTGCTCTCTCAGTTGTGCCGTTAGGATTTTCCACATTGTTGGTAAACAGGTTATTGGTCTGTAATTGCTTGGGGTCGTTCCCTTCTTGGCGTCTTTTTGTAAGAGCGTTGTCCTTCCTTTGGTCATCCACTCTGGTACGTCTGTTTTATAGATACATGCTCTCAGTTTCTGTGCTAGCCTTTCATGTAAGGTCGTGAATTTTTTTAACCAGTACGCATGTATTCCATCGTGTCCTGGTGCTTTCCAGTTTGCCATTTTCTTTAGTGTTGTCTTAATAGTTTCTTCATTAATTTCTGTTTACGTTCCTTCTTCAATTTCTAGTAGTTTATTTTTCATGTTTCTCATTATTATTATTATTATTATTATTATTATTATTATTATTATTATTATTATTATTATTTAATAACTAGGAGTTTCCACACAAGTCATTATCAGTGATTGTTCACCAGCAATAAGTTGTGTTCCCTGGAGTCTGAGTGAGATCTAGCCTGTTCAAACCTCCAGCACTCCCTAACTTTTTCAATAACCATTGCAAATCACTTTGCGTTATCACAACAGTCGTTTACCATCGATTTATCGCTAGCAATGTTGGTTGGTCTTCTCTGGAATTTGATTGGCAATAAGCTTCCCCAAGATTCCAGTACTATCTGCACCCTTTCAGTTGAAGTCTGGTTAATGTGCTCTCCCCCTCTGTCTTTTCATGCTCCTTGATCCTTCATGTCAGTTTTGTGTTGGTAGGGGGATGTCTGTTTGGGGGATTTCTGGTAGTTTCATTTTCCTTGGTCTCGTGTGATTTTCTTTCTATTATTAATGGATCAAATTCAATGCAAATCTGAAATATTTGACTTTTCAAATGGGAGGTTGTGGCCATAGTCTGACCCCTGAGAACCCTTTAAAATGCTACAAAGAAAAGTAAAATTTGGGAAATATTTATTAATGTATGTCTAACACCTACTGTTGAAATTTCGCAAAAATCGGAGGTATCTGAATTTTCATGAAGGGTTTCCACACCCCTTTTACTCTCTTTGCATAACACTTAATTAGACTAAATGTAACCCATATTACGACTACTTACGCCGAGCATCTGTGTTCCAACATTCACAATGATCGGTTAATTAGTTTAAGAGTGAATCCTGTTTATCTAATTGTATAAATGACAAAAGTCTTTTTTTCATTCATCATACCTATATTACATACAAAAGGGCTCTATGTTATTTAAGTAAATAATACATTTAACTCGGAAATACTGTATATATACTAGCGATCAAAAATCTAAACAGAACTTTCTGTACGTCTAATTAGCATTGTTGGATAATTACTATGAGGATGGACGCATCTATTTGAGACGGGTTTTACTTACGCGATTTGTAGCGGAGTCATCCCGTGCAAGCTGGGCGATGTGTTTTCCACGATTTGCGGTGACAATGACGAGACCGGAGGGTCAGAGGTCAGGTCACAGCTGCGTGTTGATCACGAGATTTCGTGACGTCAGTTTTCCGCTGTGAGCAAATTAAATTGAGATTTAGTCAGTTCTCACTTGGAAGCGACGAGAGAACAACGCACAATCATGTAGCTATTTTTAAGAAGGGATTTCGAATCCCAATATAAGCAAGGTAGGGCCAAACGATGTCTTCCTTTTCCTCTCTTGCAAGTGATTACGTGATTAACTTAGCAAATTTAATTAGCGTAACCTCTCTCTCTCTCTCTCTCTTCTCCAACGAATATCTCAATTGTTGGCTAATTAGCTAGTAAGTGTTCGAATTTAAAAACAGTAAAATCTTCGTTGTATTTATTTGAAGTGGAAAGATTGATTTCGGTTACAGAAGGAAACCGCTGGCCGAAAATGTGACAGCGACACAAAGCGCAAAGAATGATGGCGACGACAGCGGCGGTGATTGCGGTTGAAGACAACAGGGAAACGCGTCTACTGCTGTGTAGACAAAAAAGCATACAGCGGCAAGAGAGTGGTGGCGGCGACGAAAACGGATAGCGCTAATAGTTCCCTGCAATTCGACACACGGCTAGGCGAACGGAGCAGAGAGAAGCGGCATATCGTCCCATTCGTAGCGATGCCGTTCGTACTGGCTCAAGAGACGAAGGGTGCTACGACGACAAAGAGATTCCGACACAACGTATATTAAGAATATTAAGAACTATATTATAAACTTTATTATAAAACCAGTCAATGTAACAGCATAATTATTTTTTAAACTGTTTATAATAAATTACTGTTTGGTCTTATATTTGTCTAATTTTAGTTCGCTATTTTCTCTACGTATGCAATAGTTTTGTCGATATTAACAGTAATTAATTGAAGTGATTAAATCATAAAAAGAATAAATTACAATAACGTTTCTTAAAATACGTTAAATTATTTTCAAGGGAGGTAATTGGAATAGCAAACTGTTTTTTGCAATTATTTTTGTTGACAGTACGAGTACAACAATAATATTGCGCACAGTAATATTTTTCTGATAGAAAAGTCTAGAAATGGAAAAAATTCAATTAAGTACCAATTGTAAAATTAAAATTTGCCGACTAATTTAAAAAATTTAAATTCCTTTATTTTTTATTTGTTTTTTAAATGTTTCTACATTTTCATCGTCCTAAAGTATCTTTTAAAAAAAACATTCTATACGATTATTCGCTTTGTAGTTTTAAAATTTCATTTCAATTTAAGATGTAGTAACAAAGTAAAAATATTCATAAAGATTTAATTTCATATCGATTCTATTTTAAAAAGATATTTTATCTTCCTTTCCTGCATGTGATTTTAAGAGTGTTTTAGAGAAACAAACTACTAAGTTCTCTCAGAAAAAGAATCGATATTAAATTAAATCTTTATTAATATATATTACTAGATCTTAAATTGCAATGTTATTTTGAAATTACGAATCAAATAATCGCATAATATGTCGGCTTTTTGAAAAAGGAATTTCGAACGCTAAAAACGTATACAATGTAAAAAAAAAGCATTTCCCACAATGGCAAAGTTGGACATAAGGTCGATTTTTAATGTAGGTAATCCAGCTACCTCAAAAGAAGCACTCTGGATTGGAACAAAAATTAAAATTGCCTCATACTAGAAGGACTTCTCCTTCACTGCCTGGGGACAGAATAGATAAAGTGTAACATCTGAACAGATACTACATTTTGTTCTAAATAGTTATATTGCCATTGAATTATCACAATACAGTTTTCAAAAGGAAGTTACAGTTGATTTAATTTTAAACGTTTTGCCATCTCTTAGCTTAGTTTTTTTTTAAATCGCTTTGTTCCCTCACAAAAGATATTAAAAAAACAGGCACACAATTTTTATTTGAAATGAGGTTAACTTATTTCTTTCCTCCTGGATGGAATTGAATTGGAATTTTTTTACTACAAAATTATGTTTTTCTTTATTTGTTTTTAAATATTGCTTCAAACATTATATTTCTGTACCTTTAAATTACATAGCCTTTTGTTTTAAATCCAGTATTTTCTAACAATGGAAAAAACGTTCAAATTAATATTTAAAAATGTAAACATGACTATGTATTTGAACTATAGACCCTCACACGATCATCGATGAATTGCTACCCGGAGGGTGAATAGGTTTTACTAGTATAAATATACAAACATGTACACATAAAAATAGAGATACCGAGTTCTGTTTTTGTGTGAAGAAACTAACAACCTGTTGTCTTATTTTTATTTCATTTTTGAAAATGTTTTTATTTTAATCTTTTATCTCTCTACAAGACATTATGTAGCTTTTATAATTGAGCTTGTGTGGGTGTGTGCGTATGTTCGTGACTTATAGGTTCCAATACTACTCAACATAATTGCACCTAATTTGGAATAAAGATTCCTTGCACTGTGTCAAACGCGCAATAAATAACAAGGTTATTTGTTACTTTATGGTGATAAAGTTTCATATCAAGGGAGATAACTTATCTAAATTAATTTTTAGATTTTTTTCAACAATTGATTTTAACAATGATTTCAACAATTGATTTTAACCAAAAAAAAATGTTCATGTTAAAAAACAATGAAACAAAAAAATTAAATGAAGGTATAGAAGAAAATGGGATAAATGTTTATTTTAAGGTATTAAATTGTTGCCTCTCATAAATTTAACGATTTAGAGTGCGGGATCAGTCTCGCATATAAATGTAACATAAAATGATCTCATTTCTGGGTCATTCTAGCTTTTGGGGGATTTAACATAATCGTCTGTTACAAGGCTGCTGCAAAGGAAGTAGGCTCCCTCTACCGTGCTAGAAAACTTCTCGTGCCTGACATTATCCTGTATCTCTACAAAGCCACCATCTGCCCATGCATGGAATATTGTTGCCACATCTGGGCTGGTGCACCATCCACCAGTCTCTCCCTCTTAGACAAGGTTCAACAAAGAGTCTCTAATCTAATAGGTTCTTCACTATCCACCAAGCTCCAGCCCCTGTCCCATCGCCGCAATGTTGCATCCTTGTGCTTGTTTTACAAGTATTTCATGGAATATGCTGCAATGAACTTGCTTCTCTGGTGCCCGATCGACATAAATACACTCAACCAAAACAGCTAATGAAATTGCATTTTTAGTGTTGTATTACTTAGTTCTCTTTGCTTGTCTCCCAATGAGGGCAAAGCTAGACACAAAGTCGATTTTTAATGTGGGGAAAATCCAGCAAAAATGGGCACGCTGCATAAGAACAAAAATGAAAATTGTCTCAGTTTAGAAAGACTTTTTCACTACCCGAGGACAGAATAGACAAAATGTAACACCAGAACAGATACTACACTTTCTTCCTGTTGTTTTCCTTTATTTCTTCAAATAGAAAAGTTGTTTTCCTTTCACTAATCAATTAAAATGTTTTAAAAATAAGTTGAGAGAAGTTATCTCCCTTGATATGTAACATTGCCACCCAAAAGTAAAAATAGGCCAATGTTAACATTTTTATCCTACGAATAATATTAATCAAATGCCTATGTGTATATCTTCACCGTCCCCTTATAATATAGTAGAACGTCTTTATTGAGCTTTGCCAGTGACAGATCATCATATGAGTAGAAGTTCACTCATATGCAGGTCAGATTTGAAGATGCGGATGGTGGTCTGACATGGTGTAGATAATTGCATATTGGAGGAAATTAGGACGTGAATGGGTAAACACTGGCAATTTCCTGAACTTTATTGATGCAGAGAGTAATTTTCATGTAAGATGGCCGAATTCGTTAAATATGAAAAGACCGAGATAAGTATATATGAAAAGAAATTAAGATGGAAAGATAAGGAAACGATCAAGATAGACAGATAAGGAAATGATCAAGGGTGGAAATAGATCATACAACTAGTACTAGTAGTACTACTACTAGTACTAGTAGTAGTGGTAGTAGTAGTAGTAGTACTACTACTACTAGTAGTAGTAGTAGTAGTAGTAGTAGTAGTAGTAGTAGTAGTGAGAGGAGGAATAATAGTAGTATTAATAGTTTCCCTCACCGGCATAATCACGTTGACACACCGGTTCCCATTAGATCACTGACATTAAGCGATGTTGATTCTGTTCAGTATGAGTGACCATCTAGGAATACTAGTATGCTGTATGTCAGAGGCCTCTCTGCTTGTTTCTACTCGTCTTAGACATCTGTTGTCCACTAGACTCAAGCAATGACGGTTAAGGAGGTGTGGTTGGAGATTACACAACCCTTTTTTAATGATAGACTTCCCGGGCAGGCACCCTTATATGGGGTATCCATTGTCTTTCGAGAGTGAACAAAGGCCTCCAGTAGTAGTAGTAGTAGTAGTAGTAACGATAATGGTAGTAGTAGGAGTAATAGTAGAAGTAATAGTTTCCCTCACCAGCATAAACATGCTGACACAATGATTCTTGTTAGATCACTGAAGTTAAGGAACGTTGAACCTGGTCAGTACTAAATGGGTGACCATATGAGAATAGCAAGTGATGTATGTGGGAGGGCTCTCTGCTTATCCCGGCAGTGTTGTTAGTTGTCTTGGACTTTTTCTTGCCACTAGACACAAACAGTGCCGGTTCAAGAGAGCTGTGATTTTTAATGTGCACAACCCTTGCTTCACAATAGACAATTCACGCAGACACCCTTAAAGGAGTAATCCATTGTCTCTAGACTGAACGGAATCCTCCCTTACCTTGAGAGACCCAGCATATCAAGAGTGCTTCGAACCGAATTTGGTGCAATTCTGTCGAGTACTTTTGGAGCCTATGTGACCAACAGACGCACAGATCTCTATAGAGTGATGTGATTCGTTGACAAAATAGTAATAAGCAAAAGAGTACACGCTCGCTAAGATGTTCTAACTTAAGTTTTCTTGTCTTTTTTTACAGTTGCCATACTCGAGTTCGAATCACACGTAAATCTAACGAATTTTTTTAAAAACTGGATACGTGTTTTATAAAAGTAACGAAATACCAATAACATGATAACATAAAAAAACATTACACGATTTTTTTGAATGTGTGACCCTTTTTTTTATAACTCTCCAAAAAGTAGATGTAAAATGGTATTAGGCATTAGTTCAAAGTGAATTATTTTTACTTAAAAAATTGGAGTTTCAATTTACTAGAGTGTAACGAGTTCTAGCAGTGTAACACTTTTTCCATATATAAATATCTGCCCCCCCCCGCAAGCTAGATTGTATTCCTACTAGCTTTAAAGCGGTAGAAACTACATAAAGATGGAAATTGAAATACACAGATACTGTACAAACACTGCTCAATAAGTGGGTATAAACTAGTTTTTAAAAACATTTTAAGGCAGCTCTTAAGGTAGAAAATGGTACTAAAAAATTTGAAATAATTTTAAATTTCCCATTTCTTAGTATAATGTTCTTCCTTTAAACGTTTGTTTACATTAGAACCTTCAGTGTGTTATCTCTTCGGAAACACGACATATTTCGTCCTTGTAATGAAGGCGGGAAAAGTAATTGAAGTGAACCTGAAAAAGTCTATAAGTTTTATTTGTAAATAAACGCTTCCATGTGTGAACTTTTCATTCTACCATATTCACGTAACCGCGTGCTACACACACCGGCATATCAACACTAATCGTCGATAATATCAAGACGAATTTTAACTTGACTGCGATAAATATGTCTCAATCAAGAAGGATTAAACGAAAAAAGAAGAGGAAAAAATATGCTTATACTTCTGACAAGGATGTATACACCGAAAGTGCTCAAGTTTTTTTAGATAAATAAATTATTTTTAGATAAATAAATTATTTATTTTAAAAAACATTAAAAAAATTGCGTTGTCCAGGTTTTTCAAAATATTTTTTTCAAAATATTCTCCTTATTATCGCCATTTCATCAACGCTTCCATGTGTGAACTTTTCATTCTAAATACTTTATATTAACAATCATTTATTAATTTAAAAAAGGCTCAAACAATTTTTGTTTTAAGTTAAGGCAGTTTTTGTAGAATATGATACTCAAAAATCAGAAAACCGAAATAATTTTAAATTTACTTTTTTAAATATAATTTTGTCTTTAAACTTTGTTTTTCATTCGCATTTTCAGAGTGCTACATCAAAATCCAGGTTTTAATTCATTTTTAGGTTGAAAAACAAGTTATTTTAACTTTCATTGGCCATACCTATATTGATAGCATTGTTATGAAATATTTGTTTGTTTTTTTAATTTAGTCAACATTTAAGGAGAAGGTTTTTAAAAACTTTTGTTACATTACTTCCCCCCCCCCTCAAGGGGAAGTCTAAATGTCTCACACGGGCTTCAAAATAAAATACACGGACGTCCAAACACATAACTCGATTCTCCTACGTTCAACTGCAGAAATACTCCGTGATTAAGGCAGGCAGTCCACGATCGTCTTACGGGTGAATTCTCGCTGGAATTCAAGTTGAATATACAACACGCGGACAAAAACTGGTTAGTTCAAGGCAGCACATATCTTGCGAGAGCGAGGGGGTGGGGAGGGATGAGATGCTTATGAATAGATTTCACTACATCACTCGTCCCCGACTTTGGGGAGACACGTCTTCTCTCGTTGAAATCTTGCCAGCTAAGAGCGATGAAACGGAAAGGAGAGAGCATCGGCCGGAAATCACGTGGTTTGTGCAACTTCCGTTCGGTACAAATTCCTCCGATCTCTGGTCCTTTCCTCAACTCGTCTGCTCCTATCAAACACTTCCAGCTGAGATCAGTTTATGTTAATCTTACACTGTAAATGCTGCTGATTTTTTTTTGAGTTTTGTGGATACTTGGGCAGCATCCCTCCATATATCGTACAATCAAATAGATAAAACAAGGAACAAAATTAAAACAATATGTTCGAAATACTATTCATTTATTGTGAACTTAGAAAAGCTAGCTCCCAGTTGCATTGTGTGCGTAAATTTGCAGCTATTGCTCCAAGAAAGTCTGAAAATAATGTATGCAGGGGTGGGGGAAGAAGTTAAGAGAATGTGTTTCATATACATTGGATTTTGTGTGTGCATTAGGTGCACGTGTGTCAGGCGAGACGAGGAAGAAAAAAGAGTGAGAATCTCTTTGTATTTCGGTTTTTATATACCGTGATCTTAGCGACCTCTAGCGTGGCGAAAAGAGAGATAATTAGGTCCGAGCGTCTTCTGGTGTATGTATGTGTATCAGTGTGTAGAAAGGATAGATAATTCGACAAGTTTTTCTTTTTTTTTTAGTAATCTGCTGATTAATCGATCTAATAATCCGAAAATTAATCCTCGAAACATATCAACTCCAGTTTGATGTTGCTAAAAATTAAAACGCTAATTTTAGAAAAATTATCATAATTTTTTTTTTAATTAGCGTTTAATTAATAGTATTCCGAAGAATTTGAAAAAATGTGCTCATATCTGTTAATACGATGCTGTAACTCCAGTTGTCTATCCCACCAGTTGTCGTTCATATTTTGTCGTTGGTTCTAATCGGTGATTCATACGACGGGTACACTACCGCATGACGTTATGTTTTTAGATCACAGAAAACAGCTCATCTTCAAACGATGTTGTGGTGCGGGTTGATCGATAGACACAAACAGGGTATCAAAGAAGAAATTTGAACGCAGTCATAATAAAACAGTTAATTGGTTTATATAGAGAACTAGAATACTCGTCTCAGGACTGGTAAAATGAATTCCCCAAATAGAACAGTTTCGCACCACTGTTATGTCTCCTTATGATGAATAACATCAAGATATAATGATATTATACCTTATGTCTATAATTCTTATTCTAATTTTGATTAAAATCTATTACGTGATTTTGATTCTAGAAAATGTCTACAATTTAAGGCTTCAAGAGTCTTAAGTAATATTGAAATTCAAGGAATCTTGCTTTATTGATGTCTATGGATCAAATTTGATGCAAATCTGAAATATTTAAATTTTCAAATGGGAGTGGAAGCCCTTCAAGAAAATTCAGATTACTTCGATATTTATGTGAAATTTCAACAATATGTATTAGACATCGACTAATAAATGTTCCCCAAATTTCAGTTTCTTTGAAGTATTTTAAAGAATGGGGGGGGGGAGGCATAATCAAATATTTCAAATGTTTCAGATTTGCATTAAACTTGAGCCATAGTAGTTCTACACTAATTAAGGAAGGTTTCAATTTCTTATTATAACCTCTTAAGCTTCAACCTTACATGTTAGACATTTTAAAGAATCAAAAGCATGCAATGACTTTTGATTAACATTGGTATAAGAATCCTAGACATCGGGTTTAGTATCATTATATATTTTAATCTTCATAAGGAGACATAAAAGTGGTGCAAAACTGTTCGTTTCGGTGAATTCATTTTACCCGTCCTGAGACGGATATTCTTCTAGCACGTACATAAATACATTGTAGCAGTAGAGACGAAAACAAATACTTATCAGCCTCAAAGCGTATTAGATGATTCGCGTGTAAGACGACCTTTTTCCAGATAGAAAAGAACTTGTGTTTTTATTTACCTCCTCTCCAGGAGGTTAGGCACAAGGCCAGTTTTATCTTACTCCCACAGCGGTAAGATGTGACCCAAGGTCGGGGCGGGAAAGTGGGACTTGAAAAGACAGCGCCCGAGAAGGTGAGCACTCTGGCCATTAAAAATTGCCTGGGCAGCCCCGTCGGCATTCCCCGGTAGGGGCGCCTCAGGCAGTAAGCAATAAACTTACTCCTCCCCAAAGAGGGGAGGCAAAGCCTGGGAGGGTAGACCTCCTAGAACTGCACAGGACAAACCCACAGACCGGCGGAATCAAGCCCCGAAGGCCAAGACGACATCGGTCTATAGGGTGCAGTAGCCATCGGAACAGATACTACACTTACTTCCTAGCCAAAAGGCCGAGAATTGTGTTGATAATAATGGCAGATTTCTATAGTTAGAACTAATTTGGTAGCGTGAGCAACTAATTTGCCTGTGTTGAGACTAACTGACTTCACGGAGGTGTTTAAAGGCAGACGGTGAGTTGAATTTGGGACAGCTGAGAGAAAGTGTTTGTGTTGGAAATTTGTCAGTGTTATCACGATATTGTTTGAAGAGGGGCTCCTCCTGAAGTTTGGGCCGTTACTGTAACAACATAATCTATTTTCTTATGTACACATACTAGTTAAAGTACCCATCAACACCTTTCTCTTCTGCACGCCACTTCAAATAAAAAATCTTTTTTTTTTAGTTGCAATAAAATAATTAAAAGAAATACATTTTAATCATTAGAATAAAAATTATTATAAATGAACACGTGCATTATTCAGGTTAATGATGATGATCGATATCGGCGAGGATATAACTGAAACGCTATAACAAAAAAAGAACAATTGTCTAGTGTTAGATTCGAACCCTTAAAGATGGCATAAAATATTTTCAGTGAAGGCGAACGCACAGCCACCGATCAAATGAAAATAGTTTGTCTTTTTAAACTACTTAAACTGTTTATAATTTCAGTGTAAGGATAACAATTAAAAGATCTATTTTAACTTTTCGCATGAATCTAAAATAGTTCGATTAGCTTAAAATAAATAAAGTAACATACATAAAAGTTCCATTTTTAAAATAAAAATGATGATTTGACTAAAAAAACAACCTGGACTTATTTTTATATGCATATTTAGTTTTCTTACTGGTAGTAAATAATTATCTGCGTGGAAAGAGAACGCTAAAATATGTCGGAACATTTGTTTCTAATGTTATTTTTATGTAACTTTAATTTTGTATGATGAGTTTTAAAAAGGTTTTAAAAACTTCATAATATCGATAAGGACATCGGATCGAAGGCACTGACTTTAAATCTTACGTCAACCACTTAACTGTGATGCCGCGACATGTATTCGTTTGTGAGGAATTTGTATACGTAAAGTTATTTGTTCATTTGGATGTGTATAAATAGGAACTTAAATTCAAACTGAGAATTTATAAAGGATCTATAAAGTTTTTCAGAATAACGTCGCTACCTGATATGTCCGTTATTTGCACTCCGTGAACTGGCCTGGTTGTTTTAACGGTACATATACAGTCGTTTTTGTTCTGACCTGGTTTGCGTCTAACTGTTGATTGAATACTAGTTTGGGTGCCGCAACTGTTTTCTTTATATTGAGGATGACCGGCTTTCGGGCTTGTTGTTTCATATTAGACGGGTATGTTCTTGATTGGTTCAGCGGCACGAACCCCTGTTGATGAAGTTATTAAGGGTCAACCATGCGAGCTTAATAGAGAACACCACTTTTTATTGCTCTTGACAAAGGGAAGAGTCTATCAAGCACGTGTACGTAGTGTGATGGTCAATGAGGGTTGAGGTTATGCGTTGCATGGAGAGAAATCATATGTGAATGATACAATGGATGTGTGATGTGAGTCTTACAGACAGGCTTAGATCTGATGACCTTAGAGGAAGATTAAATCTGAACAGCATAGGGAGATGTGTGCAGAAGAGGAGAGTTCGATGGTATAGCCACGTTAAAAGAACGGATGAGCGTGTTTAAGTTAGTAGATGTAGAGAAGTTGAGGTAACAGGGCCAGTTTAATGGAGAAGGCGATAGAAAAATATGGGAGGAAGTGATAAGGATGAACGAGTCAAAGAAGGGTAATTAAAACTCGCCAGAGATAGGTTAGTTTGGAAGTCAATTTCTAAAAACAGTTCTGCACATGCCAGCATGTAAAACGGGCGTGACACTGACACTGACGATGACGACTATGATGACGATGACGATGACGACGACGACGACGACGACGACGCTGCTGCGTGACTTGTTTTGGCTTGTTTTTGTTTTTGTTTGTATTTTTTTCAATTTCGCTTTTTTTGTTGTTGGAGCGTCTGTTTATACAAAATGTAATAGTATTTGCATTTATAAAGACATAATTTCAATTATAAGGTTATATCCCTTTTTATTGGTCCAAAAATATTAGATGTTGTGATAATAGAGATGAGAACTTATCGAGTTCGAAGTATTTGTCTTGTCCGGCGGCTATTTTCAATAGGGGAAATGCGCATGTTCAGGGTTGTGCATTTTCGTAGGTGTTTGTGATATGCATGCGTGAACACCGACATGTTTTTCTGTTACCTCTGATAATAAACATTGTTATCGGTTTAATAATAACTAAAACATAAATAAAGGACGAAGTATAACCTTTAACAAATTTATTTAGCAACTTACAGATTGAATGGTAATGTAGGAGCCTCTTGACGCGGTATGATTAAGATCTGTGATGCGAGGCACTTTTGTTTATATCCCAAACTGTCATGGTCGACCTTGTTTACTGCAAGGACAGATAACTCTCACTTTTTCTGTACAAGGGAAATAACTCAGTATTATTTATTTTATTTTAATTTTAAGCTGCGCCTAACATTTTCAAAGTCGAGATACAACAATAGTGAGGCAGACGGAATAACGCGGTGGACATGAACAGACGAGAAAGAGATGCGTGCAGTTGAGAGAGTGTTTTGTTTTTCGAAGTTGTTTTAGTGTTGTTTGAATAACAGTTATTTTTTAATTTTAGACTGACATATTCTGTTTTTAAGGATTTTTTTTTGGGGGGGGGTACAAATTTTAATTCTATAAGTCAAAGAGTGTATCAGCGTTATCACGGAACGCTTGATCTTATAGATACAACTGATAAAAAGGAATACTTTTGTCGGCTCAACATATTAATATTTACTTCCTTTGATCCATATCCACGTTATCTCTCCTGAATTATACTGGCAACAAGAGAATGAACTCTTTAATTTTGAAGTAAAAAACGAATTGCACTATGTCTATTCAAGATTGGAAATCAAGGTTTCTCCTCTTTCTTGGCAGTCGGCTCAAACGATAAAAACGACAAAATAGAATATAATATTCTGTTACACTTTGGTTAATAAACCTTTATGAAAAGATATTAGCAGTGTCAATTTTAAGGTTACAATTATAATTTACGAACAGGAATACCCGACGTTGTCCGGTATTCAATAAGTAACACTTTTTTTTCACTATGCTCATAACACCATATCACTTTCTTTTTGTTATTGCTCCCGTTCGCTCCGTAATATAGTCGGAAAAAACAGACATTTTTGAAAAACCTTTGAATTAGTATCTTATACATATGGTTTAAATTGCATTAAAATCAGATATACGTATTTGAAGCTTTAAAGAGTAACTGCAGTCATAGATCCCTTAGAGGGGATCATAGAGATTCTTCACATTGAGGAGCACGTAAAGATTCGAGACCACTTCCATTGTCTTCCTTTGATAATTATATATATGATTTAAATTTCATGAAGGATATATTTGAAGTTTTAAGTAAGGTTCTGTCCCGATCGCTCTCTTGGTCGGGGGGGCACTTAGAGATTCGGAACGACTTCCATTGTCTTCTCCGGAAAATTTTATACATATGATTTAAATTCCATAAAAATAGGATATATTTGAAGTTTTAAGTGGAGTTCTGCCCCATATACGCCTAAGAGGGTGGGGACACTTAAAAATTCGGGACCATTTCTATTGTCTTACCCTGCAACTTTTACTTATGAATACACTTTTAGGTTTCATGTAGAGTTTCTAACGTTTCTTTCACACACACATTGGCATATATAAGGACATAGATTATCCGTCTTAGTCGAGAGTTTCAACGAGTGTTAAAGAAAAACTTCCTCTTCACACTCACTCTCGGTTTTACCACCTCACCTTCCGCTCGCTAGAAATTTCACAACTAATAATAGATTAAGCGATTGCCGCGTAAACAGCATGTTTTCTTAGGTGACGAGAAACGTAAGAATATATTTCAAACATGGCGTGGAGACTAGACTAAGTGTATTAGTATTCCTACGTTTAAAGTCCTTCAACATACCTCACATATATTTATGTGCATGGAAAAGTAGTCCATATAATAATGTTACATAACCTGGCTAATGTTCACAAATTCAATAAACTGCAGTATATGTAGCTCTTACCTACTATCTCTCCCACCCTCTCTCTCTCTCTCTGTCTCTCTTTCTCTCGCTATATATATATATATATATATATATATATATATATATATATATATATATATATATATATATATATATATATATATATATATTTAATAAGGCTGCTTGCAGTGTGCAAAAAAATGGAACGGTTACAGAGATGAACAAAATCAAACAAATGGGCAATTTGGGGCATTTTTGACCTCCCTTTGACCCCCTGGGGGCGCGAACCAGAATTTTTCTCAGGTCAAGGATGCTTATTTTATATCCAGAACAATTGCCTCTACATTTTGGCCAAATTTCAGAAAAATTGAATGGATGGATAAAACGTTATGGGAGAAAAAAGTCATTTTTTGCCATTTTGGAGGCTTTTAACTCCCTGGGGGCGCGAACCAGATTTTGTCCAAGGTCAGCGATACTTATTTTCTATTAGGAACAATTGCTTCCACGTTT
Organism: Sepiola atlantica; assembly: GCA_963556195.1. Classification (NCBI taxonomy): domain Eukaryota; kingdom Metazoa; phylum Mollusca; class Cephalopoda; order Sepiida; family Sepiolidae; genus Sepiola; species Sepiola atlantica. Next base: position 47,205,468 of record OY744533.1, on the reverse strand, counting down.
TGGCCAAGTTTCAGAGAAATTGAATGGATGGATGAAAAGTTATGGGGCAAAAAATGTCATTTTTTGTCATTTCGGGGACTTTTGACCCCCTGGGGGGCTAACCAGATTTTTTTTTTTTAAATCGGAGAATGTCACTTTCTAACCTGACCAAAGTTACAACTTCATGCTAAATTTCAAAGAAATTCAATGGATGGTAGCGGAGAAAAATCTGGACGGACGGACGGACGGACGGACATGCCTCAAGACATAAGTCCCCCGATTTTATAAATCGGGGGACCAATAACTGAAGACAATAGTTTTTTCCAAACACTTATCTATTTATTTACTGAAATTTGACTGAAAATTTTACTAATTTTTTTTTTTAATGAAAAAATCAAACAATTGGTTTTTGAAGAAAAATATCGCACATATAGTCTTGATTTTGTCCATCTCATCTTTCACTGATACGTTATTTCCGTATAGCAAGCAGCCTTAATTAATACCTATGTAGTCTTTTACGAGAAATGCCTCAAACAATACCCTTATATATATATATATATATATATATATATGTGTGTGTGTTTGTGTGTGTGTGTGTGTACACTTCAATTTGCCAAATCTTTTATCAGGACTTAATTTGGAACGTAACCGTATTTTTTCTTTCCTGTGCGTTTTATGTAACATGTGTTTCACAATTTAACAATATATAATGCTACTTTCTGGTGATTTACAAGGTTGGACTAAAAGAATACACTTATCCTATTTTTTGCCATGAAACACATGTATGGAATAAACCTTCAATTTGAAAAAAATACTTTTGAGTGTAAGATGAGATAAGAAAAATAAACCCTCATCGAGGTACGGAAATAAACAGATTATAAAACCGAATGAAAATTATGGTGTAGGATTAATTCCCCATGGTCAGTGAAATAAAGAATTTATATATATATATATATATATATATATATATATATATATATATATATATATATATATATATATTATCTAAGGTTAAGATTGGATTCTAACTCTTCCTGATGAGATCTCAGTTTATAATAGCTGTTGATCGGTAACATCGAAATGGCAGTGTCGCAGATTTTGTACATGTCTGTGTAAATAAAAATAATCATATATAAAATCTCTATTTGATATTGTGAACTCTTTATAAACCCGGTTGAAATTCTTTGGATTACTACCCTGTGGATGTTTTACCTGGATTATTATATATATATATATATATATATATATATATATATATATATATATATATATATATATATATATATATGGGCGGTACGTTGTTTTTTTGTATATGCTACTAAAATAAGCGATTAGATTAGTCCACAGTGCTCGGAATAAACATAAAATACAACAAAGTAAAAAATGAGATTCCTGCAGGATTCAAACCTGTGCCGCAGAAGAGGAAATACCGAACCGTTTATACAATTTCAGCTTTTTCTAACCGTTCGGCATCTTAATCAAGCGGTCTAAGACTCCGGACTTCAAACACTAGTTCGGCTAGACACCCACCTTCACTACTATACCTACTCGCCGCTTAGGCGTCGCTCTTTAAATAAGAATAGTTAAGTGTATTTCTTTCTCTACTGTTTAAAAAAGAAGTAGAAATGGATACTTAAATGTTCTTTAAATGACGTTGACTGACTGGTGGGTAGGTATGGTGGTGAATGTGGGAGTCGTACCGAGCGAGTGTTTGAAGTTAGTGATGACCACGACGAGTTAGTGGGTGAGTAGGTGGAAGTGGGAGCATCAAGGGAGATGAAATGCCGCTGACGAAAATCCTACCGCTTAATTTTTTTAATTCGCGTTTTTATTTTTTTTGGGGGGGGGGGGGATTCAGATTTATGTGAAAGTGGAGGCATCAAGCGAGGTATTGACGTCAGACAATCGAAATTTCTACTGCTTAATTTTAAGTAAAGACACCGAAATGCTGTGAAGATCCACATGCGTACTAACTATTTTAAATACTTTTTATTTGAACATCGTACTGCGAATATCCGGTTCTCTATACGTCACTACAGAGTTATCATTACTCTCAGATAATAAAACTGTTTAACTAAATATTTTACCAAAAAACGAATAACGCGAAAAATGCACATATTGCGACAGTAAATTCAAAGCAATGTCCTTTGAATCATATTCAAGTTATCTAATCTAAATAATACTGACAACGAGTGAGAATGACTCTTCGGTTTTGAAGTATGAAAAAGACTTGTACAGCCGTAGTGCAAGATTCGAAATCGAGATATGGTCTTCTTCTTGTCTGGGCTATGAGGCCAGCAAACGTGTCCGCTTGGCTATAAGTTTTTATATGATTTTACACCACTGTTGTTGGGCATTTGAGGCGGGACTCCCAGATAGCTGGCTATTCAGGCATGCCACTTTCTCTACTGGCTGTAATATTTATGTATAAAATGGTTCCGAGATTACGCAAAGTAAGTTGTATTTTATTTTACTTGCCCAAAACATTCTCTGTATCGACCCCGGCAACAAATGTTATTGTATCTAGGGACATACAACGTAGGAATTGCGTGCGTTAATGTGCAGCCGTTATTTGTGTATCATGTATTATCTTACGCGTGTCTTTCGCAAACCTTCTGTAAGAATACACACACACACACATATATATATATATATATATATATATATATATATATATATATATATGCAGCCGGTTTTTTATCATTGCCGTCCCTTCATCATTGTCTTTTTCTCCTGTTTATTTTTGACTCTCGTGTGTACACAAGAAAACACATATCCAGTATAGCGGCGCCCATGATGGTGAAAGAGGTTCACATGTGCGTCGCTATCAAAACGTATACAATAGAATATCCCATTTTCTCATTTTATACAGACATGTTAGTAAAAAAAAAACGTTCGATTGATTGATTCATTTTTTATGAATCAGATGATGCTATTGTTGGTATTGGTTTCCCGATATCGTTCTAGTTAGAATTATTTTTAGAAAGACATCGGATACTTATGTGAGGAACCACGTGCAGGTTGCCAACATCCCAAGTGAAAATGTTTCTGTGGAACAAACTAGATCTGAACTTGGCACACCCAGTTGTCAGTCCGTGCCGTTAACACCTTAGCCACCGTCATTTACCATACGTTTGATGAATATTCTATATAATAAAGTAAAGTCGATTCCCCCTATTTTATCAGACATTATAGCTCGGTAAACACAAGCGATGCATAGAATTACGCTCTGGTTGCGTTTTATGCAAAGAATTGATGCGTGTTTTCGGAAAATATGCTTTGTTTCTTTGGCTTTTAGTAATTTCTACATTTTTCCGGCTTACCTTTCTCTCCTAAAAGTGTCATGCATACAGGGAGTCGGAGTAATTTCCTCTCGCACGCTTAGACTTACTTATTCTTCATAAGATATTTTCGCCGTAATTTATTCGTTTACCCAGTTATTACTATTATTTTTTTATCTATTATACTTTTACTAACAAAAGACGGGGCGCTCTTTTCAACCTACACGTTCTACTTCTAGGGCGTTTTGATTAGTTTATTCCAGAGATGTTCTTTTACATTCTAGCTTAACCGAATAGCCGATTACAAAAATGATCTGATCGTCCATCACCGGTGACTTTCATGATTCCCACTTTTTACTGGTTTTTTTTTCGTTTCTTTTTGTTTTTACTTCTGATGCACTTTTTTACTTCATTCATCATTTGATTTCGCATACGCTTTATTTGACAACATACCTTTAATTCGCCGGGTTCGCTGAGAACATAAACTTACGTATTTGTAAGAAAAATATTTTGAAAAACCTGAACAACGCATTTGTTTTTGTTTTTTTAAATAATTAATTTATTCTAAAAAGTTTAGTACTTTCGGCGATATACGTCATTTTCAAAAGTATAGGCATTTTTTTCCTCTTTTTTTCGTTTAATCTTTCTTTATTTAGACATATTTGTCGCAGTCAAGTTGAAATTCGTCTTGATGTTATTACGATTGGTGTTGAATGCCGGAGGTACTCTAGTTTTTAGAATAAATTAATAATTTTTTTTTTTTTAAATGCGTTGTTCAAGTTTTTCAAAATATTTTTCTTATTGCCATTCCGTCAAAGTTTCAAGTGTGGCCTTTTTCATTTTACTTATTTGTGTTTTTTTTTCATTTTACTTATTTGTGTGTTTTTTTCATTTTACTTATTTGTGTGTGTTTTTTCATTTTACTTATTTATGTGTTTTTTTCATTTTACTTATTTGTGTGTGTTTTTTCATTTTACTTATTTGTGTGTTTTTTTCATTTTACTTATTTGTGTGTGTTTTTTCATTTTACTTATTTGTGTGTGTTTTTTCATTTTACTTATTTGTGTGTTTTTTTCATTTTACTTATTTGTGTGTGTTTTTTTCATTTTACTTATTTGTGTGTTTTTTTTCATTTTACTTATTTGTGTGTTTTTTTCATTTTACTTATTTGTGTGTGTTTTTTCATTTTACTTATTTGTGTGTTTTTTTCACCAACCATCATTTCTCCATTAGAGAGTTTACGATCATACATCGACTCTTATTCTAGAAAACGGAATGCGATTTTTCGAACAGTAGACAACCAAACATTCCAATTCAAACATGGAGGCTCATATTTATATGTTCGCTCAACACTTACAACTCAGATGTTCTTTTTTTATACTTTATTAAGCAAAAATCGTTTCTTTTTACTTTCAGAGCAAACTACAAAACCAACCAATTACAATTCTTGCAATTGCGTTTCAGCAAGCCATATGCTTCGCTAGGGCCGAAAGTTAATAATGAAAATAAAAACCTTGCAATGTGCACCAAAGATTCAGAATTTTAGTTTTGTGATTATGATTTTTCCAAATAATAAAGTCAGCGGCAGCTTAGATAATAAATCGGTCAAAACGCCGAGGCAGTAACTTTTACGCTGTGAAATCTACATGAGAGGGGGTAGGCGCTAAACGTTTCAGACGTGCCAAACCTTCTAATCAAATTCTTAACACCCCCTCCCCAATTTATTTATTAAACTATATTTCTTATGACGCAGTCAGCTAAAATTTCACCTATTAAATCAGAAACCTTTCGAATACACATAGACACACATGCTTCAAAGTAACCATTAGATACATACATAGAAGCTCTAAATGAACATTTGCAAACACGCACACTGATTTATACAAATATATATATAACCATGTTAACACATATATAAATTTAACACACACTCAACTAGAAAAACATGTTAAAAAACAGAAAAAACTGAGCTTCTTCGCTTAGCTTTTCTTGTGTATATTATAATGGAAGTACAACGAATTTAATTCCTATTCCTATTATATCCTATTTATTTATTCGTTGCTTTTTTAATCATTAATTTATTCATATTAACTGCATTTAATGAGGTATTTAGATAATTATTTATCAAACCTCCCCATTTTTTCATTAATTTATATTTGAACGACACGATCAACTAAGGGATAACAATTGAATTTAAAACATCTCCAATAATAATAGATGTACACATACGAGGCCTGTCTAAAACGTATCCGACCTTAGGCCAGAAAAAAATATGATGAACACCATTCCAAAAGAAGACTTCCATAGGTTTTTTCCGGTAGTGGATGGATCGGTGTGCTAAGTGTGTGCAAGCACAAGGGGCCTACTTTGAAGAGGATTAGGGTTCTAATCCTGTCACGTATTTGAAATATTTTTCTGGCCTAAGGTTGGATACTTTTTAGACAGGCCTCGTACATGCATCAGAGTGACCACACAGACACAAATAAACCTCTGTAAAAACCTATGCAAACGCGCGTACAAATATACATAAATATCTCCATAACTATATTTAAACAAATATACATCTAAACATACATTCACGAGGATAAAAACATATCGTAAAAAAAATATTATAGCATTGAAAACCCCAAAATTCTTCATTTGCAATTAGCTTTTTCTTGTCTATATCATAATGGAAGTAACACAAATGTAATTTATGTTCCTATTATATTCTTTTTATATGTAACTATTTACTACGGTTTTTTTAAATTTATTTATTTTATATTAACTTCGTTTAATAAGAGGGTTAGAATGATAGTTATTACTTATATAGTGAGAATATTATTGTTATGTTAATTTAGATAACATTTTTATAGTATCTAAGGGTGATTTTTTAGGTTTTATTCATAGAAAGTTATAATATATTCTATTGGTTGCTACTATATTTATTCAAGGCGAATTGTCGGAAATGTCTACAAATAACTCCCACAATTTATCCCTTTCTGGAATGACCGCTACGTTTTCACTAAGACAGGGAAGCTGTACCTGGTCTTTAAGTCGGTGCTTGTTCCTCCCACGTAAAATCTTTTTAGACTAGGATTATCTTCTGGGTATACCGTTCCTATAGAGAGTATACTCTTGATTAATATTAAAAATATAGGGTTATATAGAGATGATGGTTTATATATAACTAGCGGAACCCGTCGCCCGGCGTTGCACGGGAGAAATTAGTACCTATTGCATGACGTCGAATAAAAAAAAACGGCCTATAGTTATTTCTCCACCCCCACCCCCTATACCGTGTTGGCGAATGTTTAAAATTTAAAAAAAAAAAAAAAAAGTGGCAGAGTTGAACGGGATCGAACGCTGATACCGTCGATCAGTACACCAGCCTTCTCACCCAAAGCGCCACGGGTTCGAGTTAATAATACATGTGAAAATAAGCTAATAACGCAAGGGTTGTTTATTGACATGCGTGTTATGTTAACATTTAGATTCTGCTGACCAAATGGAAAGTTAAAAAATGACACGGTGTAGGTCATTTTTTGATGAAGTAAATTCATTTGGGCAATTTTTCGATAATATGCGTGTTTAAGGTGTATGATTTAAAAAATGTAAATGTATCCGCGTCTACCAGTATCTTGATGCTTATTGAATTAAATAGGAAGTCGATTCGATCAAGAAATGTTATCCGCCATGTTGAATCATTAAATGTTGCAGGAACTGTTTTCGTTAATTTCATTCGCTTAATTCCGGAATGAATGTAAATGTAGAAGGTAGAATTAGATAAAACTTAATCTGATATTCGCGAATAATCATCGGAGTGTAAGGGAGCGGTTGTTAAATTTTTGCGTATTGCTTAATATTATGTAGTAAAATAATGCCAGACAAATACGAAATAACAATGGGTGCTTTATGAAAATTATACTGTATTTATTAGTACCCGGTGTCGATGAGTGTAGTCACAGTACAGAATTGTTAGGGAGAAAAGTTTTTACTACCACCTATATGGAGTTGGTATTTCGGAGAGTCGTGGCGGCCGGGCCGAATGTAATATTCAGTGTTTGTTTGGAAAGAAGAATAACAGATAAACTAAAACACGCTCGAGTGAATAAGTGCAATGTAATTGTGAGTTCAGTAGCCCGTGATGCATGTGGTTATTTTCCTATTCTCCGAGAAGGTACAGGGGAAAAAACGTCTCTACTTTATATATTAGATTAGAAGAAGATTAGAAACACTACTAATTCTAAAGCTGAGAAAATGATAAAAATTATGCACAAAACCATGAAATCTTTAGGACATAGATCACAGCGGGAATAAAAATCACAAACTTTTTAGACATTAATTTTAACCTCACCCAAAATACATATAAGACATATATGATAGAGAACTTTTACCCGTTATATATTAATCCTAACTCAAATCACACATATCATTAGATAAGTAATAAATATTATTCTAATTCTCTTATTAAATGCAGTTAATATCTAAATTAATAAATGCAAAAGTTTTTCATTTATCACTCCTATATTATAATCAAAACAGGTTACTGTTATTTAAATCAATAATACAAAATAACATTTTGATATTCTGTATATATAGTGAAGATAAAAGATTAAGAGAGAATCTTTTGACTGCGTAATTAGCATAACTATTTTTAACCATCTATAATAAATTAATGTTTAGTAGTATTAATTTGGAATTGCATTGGCTTATGTTTTCTATCTATATGTAATAGTTTCGTCTATATTAACAGTAATTAATTAAATTTATTTAAAAAATAAATCGCAAAATAACTAAAACACCTTAAGTTTTAACTCCATGCACTTGCTGACGACCTTACCGAAGGTTGTGGCTTGCTACAAGCGAGGCAGAAGCGAGAAGAGACAGAGGGGGTGAGAGAGAGAGAGAAAGAGAGCGTGGTTGTCTCGCTCGCTCGACTCTCTGACTATTTCTATCGCCCTTTTTGCAGTTTTTACATTTTCCGTGAAAAATAAATAAATACATTTTTTTATTAATAAAGTTGATGCCTAATTTGTAAATTTTAACAACAAACTTATTTTTTAATGTTTACAAAGATCTTTTCACTATTCTAATTGACAAATGAAAACAAAAGTTTAGTAGCACTGTGATCTGTCCAGATTCCGAAAAAAATAGAGATTCATATTTTGGTATGATTGTAGATTCACATCCTCCGCTACCCCCCCCCCCTCCAAAAAATGTTTTTCTACCTTTTTTAACTTAATAGAAAGAAGAAAAGAAAAAAAACAATTATTTTATAATTTAAGATGGGAAAAATGTTCATATATATTTTTGGGAGCAGTTTTTTTTGGTCAGTTTTATGGCATTAACTAAATTCCTTTTTTGTTATGGGAGTTAAATCTGCTGCATTTTGTTTTTGGAGGGGGCGCTTCTTTTTAGGGGATTACGTGTGGTTTTATGACCCTGCCACTCGGACTTAGAGTTAGCGGTAAAATATTTTTGTTAAGTTCCCTAAAAAATACAATAACCCGGAAATGTGAGAACATTTTATGTTAGATATATATACAACTGATCCCTCACTCTAAATTCTAAACTATTGTGTTTCTCTCTTTCCGTTTTCCACGGTGTAAACACGTAACAGCCTAAAAAGCAGAATGTCATTTTTTTCGGGGTGGTGGGGTATTAATGGAGGGTTTTAATCTGCAAATTTACCCATATTAACATTTTTTAAATCTTATACTTTTTTTTACTATACGTCCCTTTTTAATTTTAATTTTAAGAAATTGAGTTTAATTGTGTTTACCTTTCCGGTTAAAATTAAATAAATAAATTTAAAATGATCTAATTGAATATCTTATTTTTATGGCATAAATAAAAATATTGAAAGTTTGAATGTTAGTGTAGATTAACACACCCATCCTATCCCACCCTCGATAAAATAAGATTCTACTTTTTTTAAGTGATTACGTGTGAATACCCTGAAAAACCGGTCTGAAAAAGAAACAACAAAAAATATTTTAGAATTAAGAATAGGGGATCAGTTTAGCATATAAATTTAACGTAAAACAATCCTCTATTTTCATGCCGTTCTAGGGTTTTATGGAAGTTTACCATTTTTTGCTATTGAAGATACATTTTGTGCGTTATTTTTTTCCTAGGGAGTGGGGGGGCCTTTTTGTGGCGATTGTGTGTGGTTTTACGACCTTGCCAGTCAAACTTAAGGTTAGTGTTAAAAACATATTAACTGCTTTAACAATCTAGAATTACCCTAAAAAGGGGATAATTTAAGTGAAGATGTTAATCTACAAATTTACCAAAGTTTATTAAAATTATGAAATTCTCTGAACAAAAACATTTTTTTTTAATTAATGCCCCCCCTCCTCCCAATAAATTGCTTCCCGGAAGAAAGGTAGGTGTTGTTAGTAAATAAATATATAAATAAATAAATAAATAAAAAGCTTACATCTTATAGTTATATATGAATAAAAAATAATACGAATATAAATTAAATTCATGTTACGGCCTTTATAATATATACAAGAAAAAGCTAATTAAAAATTAAGAATTTTATATATATATATATATATATATATATATATATATATATATATATATGAGGTAATAAATCTGATATATATATATATATATACATATATATATACATATATATATATATATATATATATATATATATATATATATATATATAAATCTTATGTTGCATAGCCCCTTAAGAATTCGTACCTTCGTTTCTTCTCGGTTTGCTCTGTCGTCTAGTGGTTGAGTACTTTCTTCGCCTCTGCACTGTAGTGGCCATCTCCGTGAGTTGTATGTAACAAAATACCTTTCTCACCCGCTTCATAAGACAACAATCTTTTCATTTTAATTACTTTTTATTCGGCGTCAGTTTCTATTGCCCGTGGAGATGTTTTGTCTATCGTTGAGAGAGAGAGAGATTTACGAATATCGTGGTTAATTCTTTGCTAGCTTACTGTCTAATCAGTCCTTTGTTATTTGAGGAGACAGGGGGAGAAGGACATCTTGTACGCCAGTATTCTTTCTTAGGGAAAAACATTTCCCGTTCTGACTTGGTTACATCTTAATTCCTTCGTCCGACTTCTGTGCCTCCTAAGTCCGAACTAACTTAAAAAACTCCAATTTTCTCACATCTCAAAACTGTGACGTAATATCACGTGATCACCACACAGGTGCAGGATGATCTTTTGAACTAGGGTCATCCATTGTCTCGTCACTTGTCACGTTTCGATTCCCGGAAACAGCATCGCACTCTATGCACTCGCGGCACGATCTAAATCGCACAAGCCAAACCAACGACCCCACACCCGTTCTCCACCACATACGTCCATTATCATATAACATTCTCATAAAGGTTTTTATAATCCCACAAGTTACGTCCATCATTATATAACACTTATATATTTATATATAACATCAAATATATATATTCAATATTACATGTATATAAACTGTTCCAGGACGGGTAAAATTAATTCCCTTCACAGAACAGTTTTGTACCACTTTTTTACCCCCTTACGAAGAATAAAATCAAGATACAATGTTAGTAAATCTTATGTTTAGAATCCTTATTCTAATTTAGATCAAAATCCATTGCATGATTTTTATTCTAATAAAATATCGAAAGTGTAGGGCTTAAGCTTAAGAGGTCTTTAGAATAAATTGAAATTCGGGGAATATTGCTTAATTTAAGTCTAATGACTATAGATAAAATTCAATGCAAATCTGAAATATTAGAATTTAAAAATGGATGTTGGCCCCGATACTACTTTTGAATACCCCAAAGAAATGTTTGGAATATTTATTAATTGATGTCTAATACATACTGTTAAAATTTCACAAAAGTCAGACATATCTGAATTATCAAGAAGGAGTTCCCCCCCCCCTCGTTTACATAAAACTACATCAAAAAAAATATAGCCCACCTTTTGACTTCTTATGTGTCTTAAAATTCGTAATGATCAGTTAATTAGGTTAGGTATGGATCCTGTAAATACAAATATATAAACATTTATAAATATTTTATATATATATATATATATATATATATATATATATATATATATATAATATATCCTGACAATTCCCTCCGGGGATAAAACGCGGAAGCCTCTGTGTAGCTTAATTGCTATAAATATATTTTCATAATTTACTACCTAGCTCTACTCACGTATTGAGCACTGTTGAAGTAAATACTGAAAATCTATGCTTAAAATGTTATATCTCCTTATAACATTTTATGTGGATACATTAAATAATATATATATATATATATATATATGTATATTATAATATATAAATATATATACTAAATATACACACACATATATATATGTACACACATATATATACACACACATATATATACACACATATATATATACGCACACACACATATATATAATACATATATATATATATATATTTAAATTCCCGAAACAGTTTTTCATGGTAAACAACTGATGATCCCTTAAAATAGTGTTAGAAACTAACTAATATAATAACTGTAAAAAATAAATTGACTTACATGAGTGATTTTCCACTGGAAGACTTGAGACTATAAGTTTTTTTTTGTTTTTTTTTTTTAATATAGTTTTAATGGTTGAGAAACTTCCGAGACTATATATATATACACACACATATAGAAATATATACACGTATATATATATATATATATATATATATATATATATATATATATATATATATATATATATATATATATATATAGCATGATAGATTCGCGTAAGTTGATTTGTCCTTGTCAGGATATCTTCTGTTAGAGAGCGCAACGTAGGTTCAGAGATAAAATTAATGTTTAATTTGAATTGGCTGCATACACTATTTCGGTCTGAAGTTATAATTTATTTCACTTACACCGTATTTATTTCACTTACGTTGTGAGTGAAATAAGTTATTGCTCCGAATGACACTTTGTTTTGAAATGTTACGATTCCAACTTTATACATATACAAACAAAACCTACCTGCCATCCAGGCAGCAATTAATCGAGGATAGGGGGGGGGGGGGCTATAGTTAAAATATATAGTCATGTTTACAATTTTTTATAATATTTTTTTTAATATAACTTTTTTTTTTCATTGTTAGAAAATACTGGATTTAAAACAGAAGGGTACGTAGATAAATAGAGGTAGATAAATATAATGTTTGAAGCAATATTTAAAAACAAATGAAGAAAAACATAATTTTGGAGTAAAACAAATCTCTTTTAATTTCATCATTTTAAATAAGAATTGTGTGTGCATTTTTTTAATAAATTTTCGGAAGGAAAAAAGTGATGAAAAAACGGCAAAATGTTTAAAATTAAATCAACTGTAACATCCCACATTAAAAATCGACTTTTGTACGTTTTTAGCGTCTGAAATTCCTTTTCCAAAAAGCCGACATATTATGCGATTATTCGACTCGTAGTTTTAAAATTACATTGCAATTTAAAGTGTAGTGATAAATATTAATAAAGATTTAATTTAATATCGATTCTTTTTTTAGACAACTTAGTATTTTATTTCTTAAAAACACTCTTAAAATCACAGGAAGATAAAATATCTTTTAAAAATGGAATCGATATGAAATTGAATCTTTATGAATATTTTTAATTTGTTATTACATCTTAAATTGCAATGTAATTTTAAAACTACAAATCAAATAATCGTATAGAATGGCGTTATTTTTAGATAATTTAAGATGATGAAAATGTAGACAATTTCTTTTAAATAAAAAAACAAAGGAATTTTAATTTTCAAATTAGTCGGCAAATTTTGATTTTACAATTGGTACTTAATTGAAATTTTTCCATTTCTAGACTTTTCTATCAGAAAAATATTACTGTGCGCAATAGTTTTGTTGTACAGTACGTCAACAAAAATAATTGCAAAAAACAGTTGCCATTCCAATTACCTCCCTTTAAAATAATTCAAAATATTTTTAACTTTTTAGTAATGTATCCTTTTTATTATTTAATCACTTCAATTAATTACTGTTGATATCGACAAAACTATTGCATATATATATGGGGAAAATAGCGAACTAAAATTAGAAGTATATAACACAGCAGTAATTTATTATAAACAGTTTAAAAAATAATTATGCAAATTAGACGTACAGAAACTTCTGTTTAGATCTTTAATCTCTAGTATATATACAGTATTTCTGAGTTAAATGTTTTATTATTTACTTAAATAAAATAGAACCCTTTTCTCACAACTTTTCGGCTGATGTAACTTCCAACGTTCTTCATGTGTATATTTTCGAACTCGTGAATCGTTATGTCGAAGTCGGTGATGCATACGGAATTTCGATCTGAACCCTTTACATAATCTTTTGGGGTAGATTAGTCTTGTTCTGTCAGTCATAACCGCGTAGAAGTATTTACTTTTTAACGTGTCGCTTTTTATTGCAAGTAATTTTTACTTTATTCTTTTGTTCGTATCGCCTGTAATGAGGATAAACGGTTCAGTTCGAAATTCCCAATAGATTTTTGAGTTCAACTAGGTTTCCGTGTTCGAAAAGATACAAAAGTCCAAGGAGATTTGACGATGTAATTACAAAATATTAAGAAAATGTTATTCATCGTAATATCAGTTTATAAAAAAATATTCAGTTTGCTTTCTAGAACAATGCCTCCTTCGGGAAATACACTGCATCTTTTATTTCAGAGCGCAAGTGAACCATAATACTTGACTTTGTACCATATAGTTAAATTCTAGCCATAAATTCCGTTCTGTCTGGCAATTGGAAAGCTTCAAAATCACCTGCGAATTTCCTATGGCCACAAAGAAATAGAGGCAGTTGTTTTATTCATCTTTCATCCTACGGCGGGAAGATTAGACATAAGGTCGGGAAAGTGCGATTTGAAAAGCCAGCGCCATAAAAGAAAGAGCATTCTGGCCAAACAATAATGGCATAGGAATCCCTTAGTAGGGGCGCCTCAGGTGATTAGCAATAAACTAACATCTTCTCAAAGGGCGACAAAGTAAAACCTGGGAGAGTGAACCTTCTAGAACTGCATAGGGCCATTTTATGATATTTTAAGATATTTTAAAATCTAAAAGTTGGTTTCAATTAAGATTTACAGTGGGATAAAAATGTATAAATATCAGCGAGCGATGATGCATGTATATTTCATTTTTCTGGAATATTAAATTCGAATCCTTGGCCTGAGATAAAAATAGAAAAAGGGAAAGAGAGGGGCAAAGAGGAAACGAGAGACGAGGAAAGAGCATGAGACAGAGAACTTATGTGAGGTGTGTCAAAACGAATGCTGCTACTCTCCCCCCCCCCCCGTCATTATTTTTTATGATTCCAAAATGGCTGATCGTCGGCGCCTTTTATAACATGACATACAGAAGTCAATTGAGAAAAAATATCAGATTTCTAGAGTGTTCAATGCAATTATTGTACAATTTATTCATGTAAACAAAATATAGTAATCCTGAGATTTCGTTTTTCACTCCGGCCCGCGATCTCTTTCCAAAAGTCTCATCTGGCCCTCACTCTGAAAAGGTTGCCCACCCCTGTGCTAGATGATCTGTTGGGTCAATGTTGGTACATTACACATTCGTGTATACACTTGTACCCTGAACCGATTGTAAATAGATGTTTTTAAAGTGCATTTATTCATTGGTAGTTTATGGAACCTGTATGAGATTTGAAAAAATTGTATAACTATTTAAAGAACATTCTTATTTAAAGAATAGATTTCGCAATATTAACAAAAACTTTACAAGCATAGCAGAATCAATAGAGAAAACACCAACTTTTGGAGATGTCTATTTTCACAAAGTCAAAGGATTTCAGAGTATAATGTGATGTCATAATAGACACTGTCTCCCTCTTCCCCCCCATCCCACTTCAGCCTCTTTCTCTCTTCTTCCTCTCTCTTTCTCTTTTCTCTCTTTCTCTCTCTTATTTTATCTCTCTCTCCATCTCTCTCTTCACTCTTTTTTTCTCTCTCTTCTAACTCCCCGCTCTCTCTCTCTCTCTCTTTCCATCTTTCTTCTTTCTCTCCTCTCCCGTGTTTCTCTTTGTTTACATCATTCTATTCCTCTCATCACTTTTCTTATCATTCGCAGTTTATTGACATTATTCGCTCCCACCATCTAAAACAGGCATGCGCATACGAAGTGTGCACGGTGACAATAACAAAATAACAAACATTTCCAGAGTGTAGTAGTAGTAGTAGTAGTAGTAGTAGTAGTAGTAGTAGTAGTAAACAAATAACAAAATTAAAATAAAAAACATGTCTGACATGACGTTTATGTTTCTCCGTGACAAATTCGAAAGTGACCAGCTTTTAAAATTTCAATTCAAAAAGAATTTCTCGCTGGAATTAAAGTTGATTGGTTAACGTCTAGTATTATGTTTAATATTTATTAGAGGAGCCACTGTTCTAGAAAAAAAACTGCTTTAGTACTTGTAAGGAATGGGCACCCAGAGGATGTCAGTTCGTATGGAGCCAGTTCCAAGTATTTACGGAGAATCCAGAGTCAGTCCTAGAAATTGCCGAAGCATTTTACGATTTATTTTTAAAAACGCCTTTTTTTTTATTTATTTTTTTAGGAAGTGTTTGCGATTTTTTTTTTTTTTTTTTTTTTGAGGAGCTAAAAAAATGTTTGCCTTAACCCTTTGCATGCTTAGTGTCGTCTATTTGGTCCCCCGATTTATAAAATCGGGGGACCTATGTTTTGAGGCATTTCCGTCCGCAACCATCCATTGAATTTCTCTGAAATTTTGCATGAAGTTGTAACTTTTTGTCAAATTAGAAAGTGACATTCTCCGATTTTTGAAAATAAATCTGGTTAGCCCCCCCCCCCCAGGGGGTCAAAAGGCCCCAAAATGACAAAAAATGACATTTTTTGCCCCATAACTTTTCATCCATCCATTCAATTTCTCTGAAACTTGGCCAAAATGTGGAGGCAATTGTTGCTAATAGAAAATAAGTATCGCTGACCGTGGAAAAAAATCTGGTTCGCGCCCCCAGGGGGTCAAAATCCCCCTAAAATAGCAAAAAATGACCCTTTTCTCCCATAACGTTTGATCCATCCATTCAATTTTTCTGAAACTTGGCCAAAATGTAGAGGCAATTGTTCTGGATATAAAATGAGTATCCTTGACCTCAGAAACATTTTGGTTCGCGCCCCCAGGGGGTCAAAGGGGGTCAAAAATGCCCCAAATTGCCCAAATTTATTGCATTTTACACTCGCAATATCGAGTCATAGACAGACGGGAGACGACGCACGCGCGGCTGGTTTTTTACATTTTTTTCCGCTGCTGTTTCGGTCATTTCTGGGACTGACTCTGGATTCTCCGTCAGTACTCGGAACTGACTACATAAGAGCTGAAATCCTTTGGATGTCCATTTATTTACCCTCCTCGCCGGATAATATTTTTTTAAACAAAAAGAAAAAGCTAAATTATCTGTCAATAGTCATAAACGTGCATTTTTTTTTTTCGTTTTTGCAACACATTGTCATTTTTTTCTGTTTTTTTTTCTTCGTGTAATGACCTCGATAATGACTTTATGTCTCCTGTTTTTTTGTTGTTGTTTTGTATGAGATTTTCGGTGACCTATCAGCCCGGAAAGTGTATTGACCCCCTATTCTAGACCCAATATAAAAGTAAACGCCACTGTTACCGTCGACGACACATTGTTGGTGGACATGAGTCGTATACGCAACATGATAATAATATATGTAACATGACAATAGAAAAAGAAGAGGCGATTTTTCTTTATCAAAGGGGGACGACTCATAAAGACTTAAAGTGAAAGTACTTTCCCTTGGAGTTTTCTCTAGTCTAAATGATCCGGATCGGAATATTAGGACGCATTATGCCTCCATAGGCGCACACAGCAGCCCTTCCTGCGGAGAAAATATTACCATTTTTTTTTTAATTTACAAATAAGATTATGACTTGTTTAATGTGTATATTAAGAAAAGGGAATCTTTTTCCCCAATGTTACAGCTTTTTTTCTGTCATTATTTATTTTTTAGTTTTATTTGTCTTTAATTTATGTCAATGTGATCTACAAGTAATACTTAACTGGAAATCAATAAGAATTATTGAAATAGCGTAGAAATAGTAGATATAGTTCATGCACGAGAACCTCCATTCACTGCTAACAATACAGAAGCATTCTCCTCTTCCGTATTCCTAAAGACAGCGGTACTATCCTAACGCTAGTATACGACTTGCAAAGGGTTTAAATTCCTGGGATAAGAATTCTAACCCTTTGGAGATTGTCTATAATATATATATATATATATATATATATATATATATATATATATATATATATATATATATATATATAAGTTCGTGTTATTTTACAATAATCATGGTTTTTATTTTCAATTTTTACTTTTTCACATTTTCAAAAAAACATAATATTCCTGTGAGATGTATTTTTACGACAGGTTCCCCTTGCAGGTGAGCCATATATATATATATATATATATATATATATATATATATATATATATATATATATATATATAACGTTAGTTGAGATCAATAAAATTTGAACATTGTTCCAATAATTCAAAACCGACTATTATTAGGCATACGGTCGTTTCCAAAACTTTTTTGGAAATGTTATATTTTTCATTATTTTTCATTATTCCAAAACGTCACTTCGTCAGCGCCTTTTATAACATCACATACAAAAGTCTATTGGGTTTTTTTCTCAGATTTCAGTACTAAAAGTGAAAAGATTTAATAAATAGCAAAAAGACAGCAAATGAATAACAAATCAAACATTTAAAACATTCAAAGCATTCACCATATCGGTTGAATCGAGAAAAAGAAATTATATAAGAGAAAAAAATACATACACATCTTTTATGTATATGTATATATATATATATAAATATATATATATATATATATATATATATATATATATATATATATATATATATATATATAAATATTTATATATATATATATATATATATATATATATATATATATATATATATATATATATATATGAATAAATGCGAAATATTTTCTTATTTACCACTAGTATATTATACTCAAAATAGGTTATTCTAATTTAAATAATTAATAAACTATTTATTTACCTCCCCAGGAGGTTATGCACAGGGCCAGTTTTATCTTACTCCCACAAGGTAAGATGTGACCCAAGGTCGGGTTGGGAAAGTGGGACTTGAAAAGCCAGTGCCCGAGAAGGTGAGCACTCTGGCCATTAAAAATTGCCTGGGCAGCCCCGTCGGCATTCCCCGGTAGTGGCGCCTCAGGCAGTAAGTAATAAACTTATTCCTCCCCAAAGAGGGGAGGCAAAGCCTGGGAGGGTGGACCTCTTAGAACTGCACAGGACAGACCCATAGACCGGCGTAAATCAAGCCCCGAAGGCCAAGACGATGGATGTAGTATCCAATCTAATTTGCATAATTATATTTTTAAACAGTTCAAAATAAATAATTGTTTGCTGGTATTCGATAATAATTTGATTGTCCTATTTGTTTATATATATGAAATAGTTTTGTCGATATTAGCAGTAATTAATTACAGTGATATTAACAAAAAATCCCCAAAAATCGAAACCATGTTCATTAATTTTCAAAGGGCGTGCTCCCCCTCCCGCAAGGGGAGTAAATTCTGTCGACAAATTATTTATTTCAAATTCTCTTCCATCGCCTCCACAACAATCGACAAGCTTGTTTTTTTAACTTAACTAATTATTTTTATAAACCTCATTTTTTAAAGCATATTTTTCCTAAAATGGCAGCATTCATTATAACTAAACGCTTTAAAAAATATGTTTTTAATTATTTCAGCATTTAAGTTTTAAATTTTCCGTGAAAAATAAATAACAACAAACTTATTGTTTTATGTTTTGTTTACAAACCTCTGATTATTCTGTCCAAATTACGAAAAATAAAAAGATCCATAGTATAAGGGTAGATTAACACCCTCTGTAAAATCACCCCACCTTCCACAAAACAGAAAATAGATTCTTTTTTTAGGCGATTACGTATGAACACCCTCAAAAACATATTTTAGAATTTAGAGTAGGGATCAGTTTCGTATATATATTTAATTTTAAATGATCCATCACTTCCGGACCATTATAGCGTTTTAGGGCATTAACTAAATTCTTTTTTTTGCTATGGGAGCTAAATCCGTTGCGTTTTTTTAGAGGGGGGCAGGATTGGTCTATTTTACGTGTGATTTTGTGACCTTGCCACTCGGACGTAGAATAGCCCGGAGATGGGGCATCATTTTACGTTAAATATATATGAAACTGATCGCCCACTCTAAATTCTAAAATAATTGTTTATTTTTTGTCTTTCCGTTTTCCCCAGTGTTCACTCTTCACACGTAATCGCCTAAAAAAGCTGAATTTTATTTTGGGGGAGGGGCGATTTAGAGGCGGCTCTTTAATCTTATATATTTTTTTAACTATAGATCCCTTTTTTAAATTGTAATTATAAGTAATTGATTTGTTTAGTTGTGTTTACCTTTCCCGTGAAAATTAAATAAACAACTTCTTTCAAATTGACTAATTAAATATCTTATTTTAAGGGGTAAATTAAGATGTTAAAAGTTTGGGTATTATTGTAGATTGACACCCTCATCCCTCCTTATGACATTCTACTTTTTATGCAATTACGTGTGAATACCCTGAAAATCATGATGATGATCATGATGATCATTATGATGATCATCATGATCATGATCATCATGATGATCATGATCATGACCAACATTTGTCATGAAAAACAAAAAATACCTCCCCTAATCTTTATAAATTAAAAAAAATATATTTTTACTTTAATAGTGAAAAGTTTTTCTGTCTTTAATAATAAAGACGAAAAGCACAAAGTAACCATTTCGAATTACTCAGTAATATGAAATTGTTTTATTTCACCAATCGACGTTGCAGGCTTACATTTATTAATTTCATTATATAACCAGTTTTTAATGGGGAATTCATTTTCATTTTTATGCTGAATCAAAATAAAATTTCTCGACTTTGAATATCTTAAAGACCATATCAATTAACCTTTTTGTTACTAATAAATAAAATTTGACTATGTTCATGCACAGTAAATTTCCCAACATTAGAATATATCAAATAACACTACGACAATCATATTTTTTGTTGTTTTCCTCAAAATTATCAAAATGTCAAATGGAAATTATTTCTTTTTTTTTCTGTAAATCAAAACTATTGTTACAGTAGTTGCTGCTCGGAGGGCAGGTTGTCTTTGCTAGTATATATATATATATATATATATATATATATATATATATATATATATACAGTGGACCCCTGTTATTCGCGGTCTCACCATTTGTGGTTTTACAAATTTGTGGATTTTAAGCATAAGCATTGACTTAAAATGTTCTTGATAAATTTGGTAGAACTTACAAATATGATAATCATTTAAGTCTAACTAAGGCCGATATGACACACAAAAAAAACGCCATTAAAAACGCTAATTATTCGGTAAGATTCATATTAAATGCAGCTCATACAAAAGCATTGGTATTCCAAATTGTTGTAAACTTTATACAAAACTGAAATTTTTTTTAAATCAACAAAATTGCAAGCAGAAATGGCCTATCCATGCTAATTTGGTGGGTTTTATGCAAAAACAAATGCTAATGTACAAAAACCTGATTTTTATTTAACTTTGGTATGAAAATCTATTCGTCGATGTAGGCAGAATAATGTAGCAAATACATGGAACTTGCCAGAGAACATTAAAGAATATTGAACATGAAGAAAATCACTATGCTATCAATAATTGTTGAACTATGTACAGTCCTGAAACAAACTAGAAAAAAAAACGAGGAGAAATTTGAATAAAAGGGAAGATTGAGATCATATGATGAACAACAATGATGAAAACAGCCGAAATCTTAAGAAAAATCCTTGAATGCAGAAACCAACCAACGAACGCTAACCTGCC
>OY744533.1:47176748-47179248 GCA_963556195.1 Sepiola atlantica | reverse complement strand
TCGGAGTTATGTCTACAATTGAATTGTTGGATTTTTTAAATAAAAAGACCTTAGTGGATGATCGAGTCATTGTTTAATAAAGAGAGCAAGAAGTTGAAATCATATTGAATTTTAACAAAGAAGCGTCTACAATTCTTCTGAAAACAACAAAAAACCTGCAACGTCCAGAAAAGAATTAAAGAAAACGACAACGTTTTCTAAGTAGAACGCAATAATTTCCAAACAAAAGTTTTGAAAAGTCAAGTCATTTAACAGGGAAAGGCTAGATAAATCAACCAAAAATGTAAGTCGAATTTCTTTCTTTTGTTAGAAACAAATTAAATAAGTTTCGTACGAACTTATTTTTCCTTTCCGCTGAGAGGTTACAATTATATACTACATTAAGAAAAACTACGTACCGTGAAAATTATATATATATATATATATATATATATTGGTGGCAAGATGGTAAGACAAAGGCGCGTTCTCTCAGAATACGATTTGGAACACCATTGAGAATTTCAACTACGATCCGGACAACGAAGTTACTTTTGCCTCGTACTTCAAGTGATCTGAATATATATACATCAGACTGTGAAAACTAGACTGATTCCAAAAAGCTTCGGTTACTGTTAAGGAAATTGGGCACAGTGGAACATACGAAATTTGTAAATTACATTTTACCTCAAAAGACTAGCAGGCTAAAATTTGTTGACGCAATCATTTAGTCAAAAACATGGTGGAAGTG
This sequence comes from Sepiola atlantica, assembly GCA_963556195.1. Classification (NCBI taxonomy): domain Eukaryota; kingdom Metazoa; phylum Mollusca; class Cephalopoda; order Sepiida; family Sepiolidae; genus Sepiola; species Sepiola atlantica. The sequence continues at coordinate 47,178,521 of OY744533.1, read as the reverse complement.
TTTGAATCTTACAAGAAAGAAAAATGAGGATTACACGAATTTTTCAAGGATAGTAAATAAGCACTGTGATGATTTCAGGTTATCGGATTTAAGTGCTAATAATTTCAAATGTCTCATATTTGCACACTAGTTGGTGTCGAACAATGATAAGGAAATTAGAACGAGAGTCTTTAACAGATTAGAAAATGAGCTAGATTTAACACTCCAGCAAATAGCCGAAGACTGCAAACAGGTTATTACGATATCGAACAGTCTGCATTGTTCCATATAAGAAAAATCTGCAATAAGAAAAGATGAATTCACCAGTAAAATTTGATAGTCAAAGGTGAAGTAGTCTGCCTCTAAACCGTGTACCAGTTGCGGATAGATGCGCTGGTAAAGAGATTGTTCCTTTAAAACAAATAAATATGTTAAATGTGATCGCGTAGGGCATGAAATACGCATAGCACAACAGAAAATAAAGCAAGAAATAGTTTTATCAGAATTGCTAAATGCGACGAAATTGAAAATTTTAAGAAGATTGCTCATGTCCGAATATTAAATAGAAACATAAAAATGCAGTTAGACTCAGTGATCCGATTTATCAATTATTAATCTGCAGACATGGCAGAAAATCGGCATGCCAACTTCACTGATAAAATCGTAAAATGCGTAACCGGAGAGAAAATAAAATTCGAAGGGGAACTGATAACGACAGTCATACTTCAAGGAAAAACATTAAAACTAAAATTATTAGTGATGAATAATTAATTTAGCACAGATTGGATGGAGAAATTTCAACTGTGGGATTTACTGATTAATTCTTTTTGCCAGATTGTAAAACTAAAGATTCCGCGGATTAACTTTAAAAAGTTGTTTTTTTTCTTGTGGGCTTGGTAGATTCAACAAAGTAATTGCGAAATTTAAGTTGAAACTGGATATTCAGAAAGAAACGAAATGTTCTGTATCTTCAGAAAAAAATTTACTTAGGATTGGATAGTCTTCAGAAAATGGGAGTTCTATCAAATGTTGAATATAAAAAATGGGCTTCGTCGATAGTATACGTAAAGAAAAAAGAAGAAATTCGTGTATGCGCAGGCCTTTCCATAGGTTTGAACCAGGCATTGAGAGATTACCATTATCCGTTGCCTAGGTAAGTTTTTTTTTCGAAAGTGGATTTAAGCGACGCATATTTGCAGATCCCGGTGGACGAAGAATGCTCGAAGTTATTGTGTATGAATACACATAAAGGGTTATACAAATTTGAGAGACTACTGTTTTAAGTAAATGTGACGCTTTCTATATTTCAGCAAATAATCGATGCATTACTGAGCGATCTAGAGTTTGCGACGACCTATATAGATGATATCTTAATAATTAGTAAAACTACGAGGCAACATGAAGTTTTCCAAATAATTCAAGATTACGATTTCAAATTAAAAGAAGAGAAATGTGAGTTATTTATGGAACAAATAATAAACAAGAATGGGAGAAACCCCGACCGAGACAGCATGCGCAATAAATAATATGCCAGCGCCAGAAAATCTATCATCTTTGAAGTTTCTTTGGGTTAGCGTATGTAACCCTAGTATACACAATCTACGAGTGATTTTAAACGAATTACTGAAGGAGAAAGACTGGATTTGAACGGCAGAATGCCAGGACGTATTTGAGAAAATAAAGACCATTCACACATCTGGTTTATTTTTAACTAATTATGATCTAGAACGTGAGATCCTCGTAGCTCCCGATGCGAGTTCATACGGCATAGAAGCATTATTTTACACAGAATGG
>OY744533.1:46951748-47171748 GCA_963556195.1 Sepiola atlantica | reverse complement strand
AATTAATTTTAAAAACTACATAGCAAATATATTCATTGAAACAAGTGCAATTACTCTTAAAGAGACGGTATATATATATATATATATATATATATATATATATATATATATATATATATATATATATATATATATACACAAACAATTGCTCTTAAAGAGACGGTATATATATATATATATATATATATATATATATATATATATATATATATATATATATAAAACTAAATGTCTGTATGTATGTGTGTCCTATAGAAAAAAAAATAGTAAATCTAGATAAAATCTAAAGGTGTATTCTAATGTGAAATTCACCAGAAAGTTTATGAGCGTATTCCTAAGAGGGCTATGGGACAAATTTCGTCTAGAGGGGTCGATTATTTCAGCTATTTTCAGCTTAATTTCAATTTAATTATGTATTAATTAAAATAGAAAACAATTATATCATGTAGTCTTTTTTAAAAACAAATTGCAAGTCATTCTCCCCCAAAAACTGCTAGTCATTTCTTAAATTAAACCGGAAATTACATCATAAGGAGAATGCGGTGTAGAGGGGGATGATTCAAAATTCTAATACGATAATTCTTGGAAGAAGGAGGAGGGTGATAAACCCAGGCTTTATTTAGCCAACTAATAATTCAAAACAGGAAATGAGTCAGCATTTTTTAGATTTTACATTTTAGTGGCCACTGTCCTCCACTGTCCGCCAGTGCCCGCCATTGCTTGCCACTGTCCGCCATTGTCAGCACTATAAAGAAATAGCCAACTCATAATTCAAAACAGGAAATGTGTAAGCATTTTTTAGATTTTACATTTTAGCAGACACTGCCCGCCATTCCAACCAGTGTTTGCCATTGGAAGCCCTTTAAAGATATCGCCAACTCATAATTCAAAACACAAAATGCGTCAGCATTTTTTAGATTTTACATTTTAGTGGGCATTTCCCACCACTGCCCGCCACTGTCCTCCAGTGCCCGCCAGTGTCCGCCATTGTCTGCTACTGCCCGCCATTGTCAGCCCTATAAATAAATATCCAACTCATACTTACAAAATAGGAAATGAGTCAGCATTTATGAGATTTTTCATTTAAGTGGACACTGCCTGCCAGTGCTCGCCAGTGTCCGCCACTGTTCGCCATTGTCCGCAATTGTCAGCCCTATAAAGAAATAGCCAAATCATAATTCCAAACCCGAAATGAGTCAGCATTTATTAGATTTTACGTTTAGTGGGCACTGCCTACCAGTGCCCGCCTGTGCTCGCCATTGTCAGCTCTATAAAGTAATCGCCAACTCATAATTCAAAACAGAAAATGAGTCAGAATTTTTTAGATTTTACATTTCAGTAGACGCTTCCTGCCACTACCCGGTAGTGTCTGCCCGTGTTCGTCATGTAAAGAAATCGCCAACTTTTTATTAAAAACAGGAAATGAATCCGCATTTTTATAATTCTACATTATAGTAGACGATACCAACCACGACCTGCTAATATCCGCCATTTCCGATATGTAAAGAAATCACCAACTCATAATTGCTATGAGTTCTTTTATATATCGGTTACATAAATGAACATGCTTTATGAGTTCTTTCATATGATATGATTTAATATAATAGGTACGCTACATAAACGAACATGCTTTATGACTTGAAATGGAGGAGGAGAAGAAATCAAGAATTGACAGTGACCATTTGTGCTTTTCGGCGTTGTCTAGGATCAATAATTGTATAAGTCATTACATTAAAATTCGATTTGAAAGTCTTTAAAAAATGAAATCTAAATTGATGATAAACTGTATTGAGGCAATCATTCTCACTGGTTATGGCAAAAGTTGAATCTGTTTTTATTCCGAGGTTACCAATTATACCATCAAATATACCCTTTCACTTTAAGCAGTTGCAGTTTCCTTTACGACTTTGTTTCGCTATGTGCATCAATAAAAGTCAAGGCCAAACACTAAAAGTTGCCGAATTGCAACTTGAGGAACCATGTTTTTCACATGGTCAGCTTTATGTAGGAGCATCACGTGTGAGTGCAAAAACCAATCTTTTTGTGTATGCACATCAAAATAAAACAAAAAACATTGTTTATGAAGAGAGTTTCAACTTAAATACCAGATGATTTTCTGATTATTATTGAATGATTGCAGTTTGTATTTCCTTAAACTTTCTTTAAAGTTTTGAAACTTTCCATATCAGTTTCAAACTATTACTTATAAAATAATTTTTTTATAAACAGCAGATGATAATTATGCATTTTATTCACTGATATATTTGGTTTTGTAAACTAGAAGCATGTTTTAAAAATGTACACTAAAATTTAAAAAATATAGGAATTATCATCTGAAGGAGTAAAGCTGTAACACACGATGTGATAAAAAATAAAAAAAATAAAATCGACCATTATGTTTTTGTGGTTTGTATTTAAAGAAAAAGAGCTAAAAAAAGTTATTTACTTTACCTGGTTTCATTCGTCTTGGAAAACCATGTATAAAAAAGTCCCTCCACCGTACATATAACATATCTATACTAATCTTACTATTGAGCTATGAGATTGTAATCTACTTTTTCATGTGTGCACTACTTCCACTATTGAAAATATTAGGTGATAAGAGTTTTTAAGAGTATAAGAACAAGTGATGTGAGAACATTGATCAAAGTGATAACTTAATCTGCCAACCAATTCAGTATAGAAACATTGCTTTTTGATTCTGCACCCGGGCATCGCCGGGTATCCCTGCTAGTATTTAATATTTATAAAATAATAGTAAATTATTAATACCTACAGACGATAGTGTTTCAAGTTTATTGTTCTTATCAGTGCAGGAAAGTAACAATTTCACACGGTCGGGAGGCGCGAACCCGGTTCTCAATTTAATACTTATTCCTCAATGCTTATAAAAAAAAAATGTTGAACGACCAATATTCTAAATATACCAGCATGCCCGATGCGTTTCTGTTCAACCAAAGAACCATGAAGTTACCATAGATGTGGACAATACGTCAAATAACACACAAGGACGTTTTACCGATAAACAAAACTAAAAAAAAAGTTGGTTTATGTTTATAAAAAAAAAAAACAGAATCTCTAAAGATGGAATTTATCTCCGAAATTAATAAGATACATGTCAAAACAAATAAAATAAATATATCTTGCATTGTAAGGGGCTTTTATTCTCAATTTAATACTTATTCCTCAATGCTTATAAAAAATGTTGAACTACCAATATCCTAAATATATATATATATATATATATATATATATATATATACATGGAAAATTAAAAAAATAAACCAAAAATATTATTTATGTATTCATCAAAGATTCGTCTTTATTTCAAGACTTCCTCAGGGTGATTGGTCTGAATAAAATAACACACAAAGTACAAACGTTGATGAATGCATAAATAATATTTTTGGTTTCCTTTTTTCATTTTCCATTACGTTGGAATATTAGTTCTACTTTTTTTTTTCCTATATATATATTTATATATATATATATATATATATATATATATATATATATATATATATATATAGTTTGCTAATTTATTCTGTGTAGGAAAGCAAACATTTCAAGTTAGCAATCTTATAACTTCATAAGATGGGCATTAAGAAGAAAATAAAAAGCTCAAGAAAGTAAGAAATACAGGTTATATTTAACTTTTTAGCTTCATAATGGCTGCCAACAAATGTTCGAGATTAGTTTTGTTTTACATTGCAACCGGTGTCGGGTAAAAAGAATAATACGCTGTATTATTTTGCCCTATTGTCTTTTTTTTTTGAAAATAATAATTTGTTTTCTAATTTTTGTGATAACAAATAATACAATCAAACATTGTTTATTAAAAATGGAATTGAAATATATCACAAATTTTCTTTTTTTTTTTTCATTTTTCATTTTGCAAATATTAATCTTAATCAAATGAGGTTCAGTTTTTTCTTTTTAAAACGATTTTTTTTTTAATTTACAAGTAACAAAATGTTGAAGTATTTCGTATTTTCTGTATTAAAAAACTATCAAACAAGATCTCGTGTGTCTGTGTTTCTCGCTTATATGTAACTTTGATAAATATACTTTGAATTATTTTTTATTTACTATTAATCAAATATTTGTTAGAATGGAATATAAAATAAGGGAAAACTAAACGAATTCGTTTTTAAATCCTATTTTTAAATAATTGTAGACATGACTATATGTTTAATTATTTGTTTTAATCTCTCCACCACCCATGCAACGCTGGGTGAATACAACTCCTTATAAATAAATTTAATGTTTCTCATGTTTGTCTTACTCGGTAAATAATACTGCATATTATTTTGCCCTGACACCGGTTGCAATGTGAGACAAAACTAATCCCAAACATTTTTCAGCTAGTATAAACCAAAACCGGCCCATTTAGCATAATAGTAAGAGTGTTTGCTAATGGGCCGGGATACCAGAGTGCAATCCTTGGTCGAGTTATACCAAAAGAATAAAAAAAAAATGGTACTTAGTGCCTTCTTTCTAAACACTCAGCATTATGAAGAGAGGGTCAAGGGTAAGTGGGGGTAACCCTGGGACAGAAGTGGCGCCCTCCCCTACACCTCGTTGTAGTAACTAATGAAAATGGAACCTTTGAGTCGTCCTCGACTATAGTCAACCACTTTACTTTTTTAACTTTATAAAGCTAAAAACTTCAATATAACCGAAATCAATGATAAAAAAGTTGCAGTAAATTTAAGGTTTGAAGTTCATTCTCCCGGGCAACGCTGGACTGTCTTTACTAGTTGATAAATAAAAGTTCATCTGTACGCCTACTTCATTTGCGGAAAGTGTTTTTGTTTCTTCTGTTTGATTGCGTTTATAGATTACAAATGAGTAGACGATTTTACCAAAGACAAAAGATCATTTTGCGAGGATGACAAATCAGAGAGAAGCGGACGGAGTTTCTCCCCGGTGCGTTGTATGTATTTTCTTTTCGACAATTAGTTCTGATCAACTACGAGTCCAGTTTCCATGGCTATTACACCGGGGTATTAAGTGCATGCAAGTCGAGTTAACAAAGTCAATTCTCAAAAGAATGAGCCCGTACCTTAATCAACTATTTTCTTCTTCTTCTTCCTTTTAATGGCGGACTGTTGGATCATTATTTTTTTTAATCAATACGAAGATCGTTACTATACAAGAGATTTCACGTGTTGTTTGTTACGTTTTATGACATGTTGACTCATTCTATGCATAACTAACTAAATATCTTTATTTATATAAACTTAGTTTTACATTTTAGCCATGTAAATAATTAATGAATATAAAAATAATCCTGGACAACGCCGAGTTGGAACAGCTAGTATATATATATATATATATATATATATATATATATATATATATATATATATATATATATATATATATAATAATGGTAATAATCCAGGTGAAAAATATCCACAGGGTGGTAATCCAGAGAATTTTAACCGGGTTTATAAAAAGTGCTCAATATCAAAATAGAGCTTTATATATGATAATTTTATTTACACAGACATGTACAAAATCTGCGACACTGGCATGTCGATGTTATCGATCAACAGTTACTATAAACTGAGATCTCATCAGGCAGAGTTAGAATCCGATCTTAACCTCAGATCATATTTGGAGAGAATGAAGTGGAGGGATAGAGAAAGAGAAGAAGAAGGAAAGAAATTTAACATTTCAAAAATTAAAGCCGTTAAAAAATTAAAATTAAAAATTAAAAAATCTAAGAAACAAAAAACAGAAAACAAAAATCTAAAATCTAGAATCTGAAACAAACAGGGCAAATAAATAAATAAATAAATAAAAATATAAAGTGGAAAGATGAACAAATAATGATGAGGGGAGAGGTGGTGGGAAGGTAGACACATAGAGGAAAAAGAAGGAGAGAGAGAGGGCGTCTGTTGATTCAGATCGAGAGGGAAGGAGGGGGGGTAGACATGCACGAATCAAGTGTCAAAAAAACAGTCGAGTTTATAAATGTATTTTTCCAAGTGAACTGTAATATTGTGTATACGTGTGTATGCGCGCGGGCAAACTGGTCTGATTGTTGTGGTGGTGGGGCGGTGATCAAATGTGTCGCGATTCTGGGTTTATATTGTCTTTATAATTTGTCTGGAGTTAATTTGCTTACTATGAATAAATAAGTATATTCGTTAAATGTAACAGGAATAGTAATAATAATAATAATAATAATAATAATAATAATAATAATAATAATAATATATATATATATATATATATATATATATATATATGTGCATTCCACTGACCATGGGAAATCAATCAAAAACGATAATTTTCATTAGTTTATACAATCTCTTTATTTCCGCATTTCAATGAAGGTTTATCTTTCTTCTCTCATCTTACATTCAAAGGTATTTTTTTCAAATTGAATATTCATTTCTTACACATGTTTCATGGAAAAATTCGGACAACCTTGTCAATTATCAGAGAGTGGCAGTACATATTGTGGAATTGTGAAAGAACATGTTACATCAATAACACATGAGATTTAAAAAAATACGGTGAAGTTCCAGATTAAGTCCTGATAAAAGTTTGGCAAGTTAGGAAACTAAACTAATTAACCAATCATTATAAATTTTGGAACACAGCTGCTAGGCGTAAGGAGTCGTAATGTGGGCCATATTTAATTTTATTTAGTTTTATGCAAAGGGGATAAAAAGGGAGTTGAAGCTTTCGTGAAAATTTAGATACCTACTATATTTGTGAATTTTTAACAATATGTATTAGACATCAATTAATATATATTCATTAGCTAACTTTATTTTTGCTTGGCTAACCAGTTGTCTATACTAAATTGATACGCTTTTGTCTATTTCAAATCCAATATACAACATACTAAATAGATAATTTAAGACGTTAATATACGTCACATGCTCTATCGATGTCTCTCTTGCAAAACCTGAAGATCGATGTTAAATTATTCACGCACTCAAAAGTGTTGAAAGTTTCGGTTTCACTATTATCCACGATGACTGTAATCGCATATGTCAGCCTTTATGTCATCACCCTTCGTCTTCAATTTCCGATACGACATTTTTAATTTTATTTTACTCACCCACTTTCAGAATTATGTGATTAATTAGTTCGTTTCTATTGTTTGACGATTGACGTCATATCAAAATAATATCAATGCAAACTTTTGCGTTTCCAAATTTCTCTATCAAATAATCTGTTCGTCTTTTTATGTATTATTATTTTTCCATTAAATGGTTTCGAGTCGAAACGCCTTCAGCTTGAGCCGTTCGTCTCTCCATCTTATTACACCTACATATATGAAATAACGAGAACGCAAGAAACTTTACGACGTCTCAGCTAAAACTTTGAAGGTTTCGAATTTCATCATTATTCACGATTATATACTAAAAATGAATATCCCATATGGAAGTTTTAATCTTTTACTATAAGTTGCAGATTCCATTGAAACCTAGATATACTAGGACGCATTAAATAGTTTCACTGCCTTCTTTTTTTGGTTTATTCTTAATAATAAGTCACCACTTATAAAAGCCAAAAACCACTTGAGGATAAGAGTTAATGAGATTGATAGACTGACAGCTGAATGATGATGAATAGTTTGAGAGGATTCAAAATCTTGACATACCACCCACTCAAAACAACAGTGACCTCTAAAAGCAGCAATTCTTCCCCCTTCATCAAAAACATCGTCCATGGAATATGCGAACTAAAGAACACAATAGGGAGAGAAGTGAGAGTTAAAAGGCTGCCGAAAGTAATACCAAGGTCTACTTTCTACTATCTATCACAGTATAAAGACACTTTGTGCATAGTTGATCTGTTAATTTATCCTAGCACACCCCATTTAGGGGCCCTCAAAACTGACCTTGATCAAAAGTATATAACAGTTACCAGTTGCTGCACAGATTCTGTGGGAAATCTACCTCGTGGGGGGTGGAGTTTCCATTTTTTAAATCGACTAAGTAACTTAATATGCTAATTTTCTAATTGAATGTGTAAATAAAATAGAATTAGAGCTAATTAACAAGTTTGTCTGAAAATCATTATAACTTCACCTTTTCTACTTTAGGACTTAGTTTAGTTTGTGTCCTGCAAATCATTACGACTTGTACATTTACTGATCAAGTGACGTCATTTTATTATAAGATAATGTTGGCCGGATTTTCAAAGTTGGACCTAAATAACATTTCAGCTGACAAATCAGACTTTGATCCTGGATAGTTAATTTCATTTGTTATTGTTATACCATGTTAATTGCAATAGATTAATGTACTTCGCTACAATGTTTTTTTTTAAGTACTTAATCCAATCTAACAGTTTTCCGAATACTTTCGAAGGCAATCAAACACACATACTACAGCATTTCTTTGTATTTGTTTAGACCTTTAATGATTTACTGATTACTCTTATTATTTATGCATATATATTATATATATATATATATATATATATATATATATATATATATATAATATATATATAGTATATATATATATATATATAATATATATATATAGTATATATATATATATATATATATAATATATATATATATAGTATATATATATATATATATAATATATATATATATATATATATATATATATATATAGTATATATATTATATATAATATATATATATGATATATATATATTATATATATAATATATATATATATAGTATATATATTATATATAATATATATATATGATATATATATATTATATATATAATATATATATATATAGTATATATATTATATATAATATATATATATGATATATATATATTATATATATAATATATATATATAGTATATATATTATATATAATATATATATATATGATATATATATATTATATATATATAGGGTGGGCAAAAATAAGGGTCCTATTTTTAAAAATTCATAACTTTTTTATTTATTGATTTAAAAAAAAATTTTTTTTTAGAATAAGTAAAGGACCCCTTCCGAAGCAAGCATGAGCCGTATTAGCCCTAAGGAACGTACCCTCATTTAGAAAACATTATTTTTGCTTAAAAAAACTCAAAACAGTGTAAAAAACAATACTTTAGTTTTTGTAAGTTTTAAGAAGTGTTTTTCGGCTAAAATTTGTTTTGTTTATTTCAAAAAATCTCGGAAGGGTCAGTCTACACACACATAAAGTTTGGTGAGTTTAACTTTTATTTTGTGGAAGTTATTCAAATTCAAGTTATTCAAATTTAAAGATAGGACCCTTATTTTGGCCCATCCTGTATTATATATATATATTATATATACATTATATATATATATATTATATATATTATATTATATTTATATATATATAAATATAGTATTATGTATATATATATATTATATATATATTATATATATATATTATATATACATTATATATATATTATATATATTATATATATATTATATATATATATTATATATACATTATATATATATATTATATATATTATATTATATTTATATATATATATAAATATAGTATTATGTATATATATATTATATATATATATATTATATATATATATATATTATATTTATATATATATAAATATATATATATAATATATGTTATTATTATAATTATTATTATACCAAAACTGAGTACATCAAAGTTTGTTTCCCTAACATTTTCCTATATACTTTAATGACACACAATACATGCTAATATAGTCCTTAGTTCTGGGATTAAATTATGTTTGATAACAAATTCCATTTTAGCCATAATTTGTAATTAACTAAACAAGTCATCCATTTCTCACTTAACTATTTGAACACATATAGTATACACGTTTATACCAAATGGGGAAAACACGTATAGTTTACACGCTAATACCAAATGGGGAAAACACATATAGTTTACACACTAATACCAAATGGCGAAAACACATAGTTTACACACTAATACCAAATGGGGAAAACAGATATAGTTTACACACTAATACCAAATGGGGAAAACAGATATAGTTTACACACTAATACCAAATGGGGAAAACAGATATAGTTTACACACTAATACCAAATGGGGAAAACAGATATAGTTTACACACTAATACCAAATGGGGAAAACACATATAGTTTACACGCTAATACCAAATAAGGAAAACACATATAGTTTACGCGCTAATACAAAATGGAGAAAACACATATAGTTTACGCGCTTATACCAAATGGGGAAAACACATATAGTTTACACCCTAATACCAAATGGGGAAAACACATATAGTTTACACGCTAATACCAAATGGGGAAAACACATATAGTTTACACGCTAATACCAAATGGGGAAAACACATATATTTTACACCCTAATACCAAATGGGGAAAACACATATAGTTTACACGCTAATACCAAATGGGGAAAACACATATAGTATACACGCTTATACCAAATGGGGAAAACACATATATTTTACACCCTAATACCAAATGAGGAAAACACATATAGTTTACACGCTAATACCAAATGGGGAAAACACATAGTTTACACGCTAATACCAAATGGGGAAAACACATATAGTTTACACGCTAATACCAAATGAGGAAAACACATATAGTTTACGCGCTAATACAAAATGGGGAAAACACATAGTTTACGCGCTTATACCAAATGGGGAAAACACATATAGTTTACACCCTAATACCAAATGGGGAAAACACATATAGTTTACACGCTTATACCAAATGGGGAAAACACATATAGTTTACACGCTTATACCAAATGGGGAAAACACATATATTTTACACCCTAATACCAAATGGGGAAAACACATATAGTTTACACGCTAATACCAAATGAGGAAAACACATATAGTTTACACGCTAATACCAAATGGGGAAAACACATATAGTTTACACCCTAATACCAAATGGGGAAAACACATATAGTTTACACCCTAATACCAAATGGGGAAAACACATATAGTTTACACGCTAATACCAAATGAGGAAAACACATATAGTTTACACGCTAATACCAAATGGGGAAAACACATATAGTTTACACCCTAATACCAAATGGGGAAAACACATATATTTTACACCCTAATACCAAATGGGGAAAACACATATATTTTACACCCTAATACCAAATGGGGAAAACACATATAGTTTACACGCTAATACCAAATGAGGAAAACACATATAGTTTACACGCTAATACCAAATGGGGAAAACACATATAGTTTACACCCTAATACCAAATAGGGAAAACACATATAGTTTACACGCTTATACCAAATGGGGAAAACACATATAGTTTACACGCTAATACCAAATGGGGAAAACACATATAGTTTACACGCTAATACCAAATGGGGAAAACACATATAGTTTACACGCTTATACCAAATGGGGAAAACACATATAGTTTACACGCTAATACCAAATGGGGAAAACACATATAGTTTACACGCTTATACCAATAGGGGAAAACACATATATTTTACACCCTAATACCAAATGGGGAAAACACATATAGTTTACACGCTAATACCAAATGGGAAAACACATATAGTTTACACGCTTATACCAATAGGGGAAAACACATATATTTTACACCCTAATACCAAATGGGGAAAACACATATAGTTTACACGCTAATACCAAATGGGGAAAACACATATAGTTTACACGCTTATACCAAATGGGGAAAACACATATAGTTTACACGCTAATACCAAATGGGGAAAACACATATAGTTTACACGCTAATACCAAATGGGGAAAACACATATAGTTTACACGCTAATACCAAATGGGGAAAACACATATAGTTTACACGCCAATACCAAATGGGGAAAACACATATAGTTTACACGCTAATACCAAATAAGAAATCATAAAAGACGCAGTAGTTTGTAGTATAAACAACAAGAATTGCAGATCATAAATGAAGGGGGAAAAATAGTGGATAATAAACTTTAAACAAAAGAATAGGCTCTTAAACAAAAGAACATGAATTTATTGCAAAATGCAGGAATTTCAATAAACATCTCCTCTACCAAATGAAGACAGACTAAATTACAAAAAAATATAAAATTCAAAATAAATTAAATAATAAATAAATGAGTGTAATAAGGATAACAAATAACCAGAGAAAATAATAATAATTATAATAAAATCAAACAAACCAAATAATCAAAAAACAAATACTCAACACACACAGATAGAGAGAGTTAGACGTATAAAAAATGCGAGTCATCCTCCAACTAGGAAATAATATAAATTATAACTACAGACATATACGGACACAAAAATAAAGAAAAATATATACAATAAACACAGGGTAATTAATGAGAATAACAAAAAGTGATCCGTTCAACCAAAAATGATCAATTATATTTATCCGCCTTTAACCGCAAAACATATCCTGAATCAAGGGGAAACAACTATGTTAATTACAGAGAATCTACCAGGCCATTGACATTAAAAATAGATATCTAAATAATGAATATGTCCAAAAGCATCGATCGCAATATAATAAAATAAAATAAATAAATAAATAAGAATAATCTTTTTATACGACAGAGAATACAATAGACCGATTAGCCTAAAGATCAGTCACCGACACTGAGAATATAAAGAAACAAATTAAGCTCGAATCTAACCCCAAATTCGTACATTAAGCCACTTGAAGATCGCAAAGAGCGTGGTTATGGCATATTACAAAAAACACATAATTCTTTTAAGTACTATAAAACTCCGTCTGAGAAGGTATTGAGTACTGTATACAAGTGAAAATCAAAATCTCTGAGCCACCCACAAAACCGATACTCACAACCATTATGGTGTTTGTGTGTGTGTGTGTGTGTGTCTCTCTCTCTCTCTCTCTCTATATATATATATATATATATATATATATATATATATATATATATATATACAGGGTGTCTCAAAAAAATGTACTCACTCGTAGAATGACGAGAAAACTTTGCTTCATCGCTCCACACAATTTTTGTGCAAACTCGACATCTTCTGCACATTTTGCCATTCTAAGAGTGAGTACATTTTTTGAGACACCCTGTATATATATATGAAAAAAAATATATATAGTCTTAAATCAGAAAAGGGTGAATACTGTTAGAGCAATTTCAGAAGTGTCATTTATGCTTAATAAACTAGAAGAAGCAATTTATTAGCAATTCGGAAACTCTTGCAATGACTCAGTTTTGTTTAATTTATATTAAGCAATGTTTTATGTGTTCTGAATTCAGGAACATCTTCAATAAAAAAGTTACTATAACTTTTTATTTATTCTTAATTGCTTTTGCAAATTGTTACAAACATGTCAGCTGTATTCGATGAAATATATTAAGACATTTATTCATTCTTAACTAAGTTAGTCGTATTTTTCAAGTTACAGCTAAATAGTAATGCATCTCACAAACCGATATTTAATTCTGCCTAGCCAGTTAAATACAAAAAAAAATATTTTGGGTGTTCTGTAGATAAACCACAAAACATTCCAATCAATTTCATCGAGGTCATATTCTATCCGACGTGATAATTCTTTTAGTAATAGAAACGTTTAGAGATTCACCGTTTGTTACAAAGAAACAATCCAAAATGGCGTCTACATTCACATAGTGTATAACTATTTAAATATTTATTACAAAGAACACACTTTTCTTAACATCGACATTTATCATTTATTTGAAAATAGAAATTGAACACAAACTCGCAAATTTATTGACCAGTCAGACATATATTCATGGTAAACTAGACAATTACTAAACCCTGCAGCTTTTTATACAATTTAAACAGTAGAATTTAGCGATAGTATTAGCCGTTGAACAAATAAGTCAAAACTAACTGAGAACAATTGCAACGGAAAATACAAGTCAAAAATCTATCAAAAAGAATTAAGTTTTTCATCATTATTTAACGAAAAGAAAATGGCTACTACGGGTTTTTTTGGTTGAAAAGTTCAATGTTATAGACTTTAACAAGTACAATGTTGCCTAATAGTTTCTTTCTGGCAATAACGCTAAACGTTGGACAAAAACAATTCAATCAAAACTAAACGATAATATTTACAACAGAAAATAAAACGTACATAAAACTTATCATCTAAATAAATGTGCTTTCTTATTAGTTAACGAAAAGAAGATGGCAGCAACAGATTATAATTTCGCTGGTGCTAGTTGTTGGAAGAAACTAATTCAGCAAAAATAGTTAAATCGACAACGAAACAGCTCTAATATAACTGAAAGCCATCTGTATTCCTTTTTGTCACATTGTCTTTCATTATTTCCTTCTCCGCCTATATTTTCATTGTGTGTTGGGTATATTTTCATTTTTCAAGATCGTATTGTGGCTAACAGTTTCTCGCCTTGGTGTTATGAACATATTCTCTGAGTGGGAGGGCTACACTATATTCCTTTGCCTCACCCCCGGAAAGTTGCAGCAGGCACCCACGATTTCTGGCTTTGTTACTCGTTACTTTTACAGCAATCATCTTTATCTGTTAAAAGTCAACTGCAAAATGAAAGATTCATCATGATCAAATAGCAAGAACCCAGGAAAAACTATTGAGGCAAGTTTCAACCTGGATCATGTCTATTTAATTATTTGCATTTGTAAAAATTTGTTTAAAGAGATGTACAAATAAATAAGGTCAGATTGTTTGCCCGAGGAAACAACCAGTCATTCAGTCGCTAACCATCTTTGATGCAGTCATTTATGTTTAAAAAAAGATCCACAGTTCTGACAAATTGTGAGAGACTTTAACTTACAAACAATTCTAAAATCCACACACGCATCCCAGCAACAACAAATCGATAGATATTTACTTGTGGGAGAAGACGAGTTCTTGCTGTGAATGCTGAGAAACTAAAAACTGAAGCTCAGAAATAACGATAATAGAGGGAAAATAACAACGTCTTTTTTGTGAGAAAGGTGTTTGTGGGATGAGAAAAGGTCACCCTGCACTAAAGTTAGAAGTCGATGTTTTACTCTGGAGAGAATGCTCTGCGCGGCACCTCACCAGATGTGGCAGCAGTATTCCATCTTTGGTCGTATTAAGAACTATTGTTACCAGATTATGTGGGTGTCTAATAACACAGTCAACAACGGTATTTTCCGCATAGAGTTAGAGCAGTAGAAAATCCTATTAGAAGTGAAAAGTTTAGAATAAGGTCTATGTGTCAGAATATTGTGTCAGACTAGAAGTTGCTAGTGACACATAGCAGAGAAGCTGATCAAATCCTCCTCTTATTCTTTGATGCAGTCATTGATGTTTTACAGATTTTGGTTTTACTCCAGTAGTAGTGTAGACTTCTAGAGTTGTTAGTCCAATGTTCAATTGCATTTCTTTCAGATGATTTGCGGGATTTCGGCTTGATTGAAGTATGAGCTTCGCTAAACGGAACAGCCCATGCCCTCGTTCTGTCTTCAAGAAACTTTTTCAATAAAAACAATAAGAAAAAAAATATCAATGAAAAAGAAAACGCTGAGTTTTACTTGGGATTGCTAATCTAGCTATATTTGACTTAAACTGGCTACCTCTTAAGTAATTAACGTTTGTTCATTGCATACATTTTCAATCCCCTCATAACATTATTCATCACTCAACTAAAAATCTATCAATCGCATTAACCATTATCCTCAACTGGCTCTTGGCCTTGATAAGTGGTGACTCATGAGTAGCAAAAACAACAAAAACAATTCACAATTCTGACGGATTGTGCGAATAAACCATTATAAAATAAACGCACGTATTCCAACAACAAATACATAGATTTCTTGCACACACACACACACACACACACACTGGTTACCATCTTAGTACAGATGCCCGCATTGGAAGATTAAATCTGGAGAGTATAGGGAGATGTGTGCAAAACAGGAGACTCTGATGGCCACGTTGAAGAATGGCTGGGAGTTATTGGGTTAGTATTGCAGGATTGTTGAGGTAGAAAGGAAAACATGAGAGGAAGTGATAGGAATAAATTTGAGAAAAAAGAGATAAATAAAAACACGGCGAGAGATAAGTTAGTTTAGAAGTTAATTTCTAAAAGGCATCCAACATATGCTAGAATGTAAGATAGACGTTAAGCAGAATATGATGATGTCATGCCGAGCACCGAAGCCTTGGATGCGAGCCCGTGTGGAGCCGACCACGGGTGCAGATCTCGGTCGTAGTAGCCAATATTCGAACGATAACGCAAAGATCACCCGGCACTAAAATTAGAAGTCGATGTTGTACTCTGCCAAGGCTAGAGAGAATGCTCTGCGCGGCACCTCCCCATTATGTGGCAGCATAGTGTTACCACTGAGGACATGTGAAACAGGGAAACTGGAGAAGTACCTGTATGGATGCTATCTATGGGTTAAATAGAATCTGTCCATGATATGTCATGAAATTGCATTAGGTAGTGAGGTCGTTATTTGTGGAGTGTGATGTCACATCTTAGTTGCCATTACTACCATTTACCCTCTGACCTCTGACCTGGAGTGTTAGCACTTTTGATTAAATAGAATATATCATTTGCAAACTATTTACTAACATGAAGTAAGTCATGAGACTGCATACCTCTACCGGAGAATGTATGTTGAAATTGCCTACTATATGGGCCAATTAGCAAGTCTCAACAATGAAGAGAACCGAAATTATTACCAAAAGTGTAACTTTTACCTTTTTCGTGACCTTGACCTTTGACCTAGATATCCCAGTATTAAATCAGTTCTAAGAACATGACTGATATTTTGATCAATTTTGGCGACGATTGGTCAAGTGATGTGGACGCTATGTGTGTTTGTGTAAACAAACACACATAGTGACATATTCAATCGAATACATAACCTCCTAGGTGGCGGTTATAATACTCCTACAAAACCAATAAATCTATAAATATTTGAAGATATTAAGAACTATTCTTACAAGATTATATGTGAGTGTTTGAAAACACTGTCAAAAACGGTATTTTCCACATAAGACATGAAGTTAGAGCAGTGAAAAATTCCATTAATATGAAAAGTTTAGAATTGTCAAAATATTCTGTCAGACATGAAATCGCTAGAGACACATAGCGGATAAGCTGATCAAATCTTCCTTTTTTTCTGGACTGAAAGAAAGAGAATTCGATTTTGAGAGAGCTGCTCCACTTACCCTATGGGGGAGGGTGGGGGTATTATGTATGTATAATGTATATTGTAAAAAAAAGTAACCCCTCCCCAAATCATTGTTAAACCCCAAATGATTTTGTGCTGTTAGTACTTACAACTGCTGCTTTTAATCACGAAAAGAAAAAGGAAAGAGAACGAACCGCTGTCATCTACACATCGCGATTCTATCCGTGTATGTGATGAGCCATCGTCTGGATAATCTGTTAGATCAAAGAATTAGTCACTGTCGTGCTACATTCGAAGCATAAGAACTGCCGTTTGTGTCGAAAAGGTGTCAAATACAAGGGAGATCATTACGTTAGACTAAGAGAAGTATGTTGAAGAAGTTATTTGGGACCTGAAAACTTACACAATTTACACAACTTACACAGACGGTTGACGAGTTTGTTTAAACTTATTAGACAGCAATCTTAATAAAAAAATCATTAGCCAATGGAAAAGTTGTTTACATAATTTCAATAAGAAAAAAAGTAAACATTTTTTTATGATAAAGAATTTTTTCCCAAATTTAATTTAAGGCAAAAGTTTTCTTAAAATTACAAAACATAAAAGTACCTAATTAAAATTTTTTAAAAATGTTGTTAATTACTTTTTAAGGTTTGAAACTTATCATTTTTATATAAAAAAACATAAAGTTGAAACCTTTAAAAGTAATAAACATTGAAAATTATGTTTTCGATGCAAACGTCTAAAAGCCTTTATCGAAATAACTGGATTCGGCATGAAATGATTCTAAAATGGTTGATATGGCGTAAAGCAAAACAAACAATCTTTGCTTGTTAGGTAGTTTAATACAATGGTTACATTTTCAGATAAAAATCCAGCTGATAATTCTGTCGGATTAACTTATCGATTGTTTTACAAATTTGTATACATTTCTAATTCGTCTGTTAGAAAATAAAACACCCAATTGTCAAAATAATCCTTCTCTCTGGCTAAAGTTTATGAGTTAAAGTTGAGAAAGTAATTATTTATACATTTGTTTTTTTGTTGAAATGCGTTCGGTTAATTTTCAAATAGTTTGTAAGTTAAAGTTTCACACAATCGGTCAGAACTGTGGATTGTTGTTAAAACATGAATGACTGTATCAAAGATGGTTGGCGACTGAATGACTGGTTGTTGCACGGACAAACAATCAGGACTTTACGCGCTCCACTACTTTTGGAGTTGCTCCCGCACCTGCTCCAACGCCCAAAATTGGAGCTGGCTCTTCTCATGCTCCCCATTTTCAAAATAGAACAGCTCCAGCTCAAACTCCTATAAAAAAGGAGCAGCTCTTTTTCAGCGCTCCATAATGAAAATGTACCTTCTTTCATAAATGTTCTATTTTGCCAAAGAGTGGTCGAAGGATAGGGGTGGGCGTCAAAGGATCTCGTCAATAAGATAATATTTGACAAAATCTTGCTAATATTTTGAGATGTGCTAAGGATTATAGGAGAACATGTCGGACGAAGCATAGGATGTTTCATAAGTTGGCCAAAAAATATCAATAAATTGTCAATAAACAATTCAGAGATCAATTTAATGTCTTAAAATTTCATACAAAATATCTGTCCTAGACCTTGGGAGTTGAAAAAATATCGGGTCAAAGTTTCCTCCCCCAAAAAATTAACTGGAGCAGGTTTTCCTAGGTCGGGCAAAACATTTATCAAAATCAAAAATTTGAATAAAAAAGGTGAAAACGTCTATATTTGAAATCTCTAACAAAAACAACTGTTTACAATTTTAATATTCGATAATAGATTTTTCAAGATAAAGAAAGATATCTAATCTACTTTCGGTTCTAAAAATCAAAAAATTAGTCAGAAAGTGTAAGTATTTGCTTTTTTTAAATTAAAATTCAAGATATTTTCGTTAATTTAATTAAGTTTAAACATCGGTTTAATTGTAGAATAGGGACCGCTGTTTTGTTTTTCGCTCATTTCGCTTAGTATTCGCCCAAATTTCGGATGAAACTGATTGTTGGTCTTAATTGTAATTTTGGTCCTGAAATAAAATTCTCATTTACTTTTTAAAGTGTTGAGAATCTAACTTTAATTCCAGGTTTTAATCGCTGGCGGCGATGTTGGGTTTTTTTTTCTCGGACTAAAGATATTTTTTCCTTGGACTGAATATATTTTTCCTTAGACTAAAGATATTTATACTGCTTTAGCATTTTATTACACACAAAAAAAAATTTGAACATTCTATTTACAAAAGCAAGTTTTAATGGAATTTAACGAATTTAAAAGCAAACATGAAAAGGTTAAAACATACTAGTTGTGAATTTAAGAATAACAAAAGTTCGCCGAAAAGACGATGGGTAAATATGTGTCATAAAAGTTCGATTTGATATATGCTAAAAAATAAATTTTTTTGTCAGAACAAAATGTACTATATCTCCCCCAAAATCGATTTTATCGAACATTTGGGTGAATACCGAGCGAAATGGGCGAGAAAATCCAACGGTTCCTGTGTTACAATTGAACATAACATTCTTTATTTAAAAACATGAATTAAAAGAAAAATTGGCTTAGTTATTCACTCAGCAATAAACATCCTTGTCATAAATACAAAAAATCTTCAAATCTGTAAGAAAAGAACTTCAAAGACATCTATAGACTCACTGGCGCCTTTAAAGACATTTGTTCCTAGAGTGTCTCCTGCCTTAAGAAAGCTGTCCCATCAAAAATATAACATGTCGATGTGAAAATCTGAGAAGTTCAAATGCTCTGTTTTCATGCATAACTCTCTCGTTCTTTCTTCCTCTCTCCCTTCCTCCCCCCTTCCTCTCACCCTCTTTCTCCCTATCTCATATACATTCACCAGAGATATAATTTTAAAAAATAACTGAGACTTTCTTTTCTTTTCCTTTTTATTACTGAATAAACGACTAATGTTTAAAAACATCAACTAATTTTGGAGTGAGGAGCATGGAGCGATAAAACGAAGCTTTTTAGTTCCAAATGGAGTTGCTTCCGCTCCACTCCCACTGAATATAAAATGAGCCCTCCTCTTCTTCGCTCCAGCAAAAAGGAGTGTGCTCCTGGAGCGCGCTCCTTTTTGGGGAGGGCTCCTTAAAGCCCTGCAAACAATCTGACCTTATTTTTTTGTAGATTTTTTTTTAAACGACTCTTTTCAAATGCAAATGATTAAATAAAAATAATTCACGTTCAAACTTGCCTCAATAGATTTTCCTGAATTCTTGCTATTTAATAACGCTAAATCTTTCATTTTGCTGTTGACGTTTAAGAAATTAAGATGATTGCTGTAAGAGTAACGAATAACAAAGCCAGAAATCGTGGGTGCCTGCTGCAACTTTTCCGGGGATGAAGCAAAGGAATATAGTGTAGCCTTCCCACTCAGAGACTATTTTCATAGCACCATTGTTAGTCACAATACGACATTAAATTCACGTGTGCGTTTTCAAACTTAGCTCTACATATGCTCTATCACATCTATTGAGCACTCTTTATTTATGCATACACTACAAGCATTTATTGATGAAAAACAAACTTTAATAATAGAAGGACTCTAATTTCTCCAGCTCTCTTTAACACAAGCCTAGTCTAATAATAATTATTATTATACTCCACCAACAGTGACAATGGCATATGTGTATAGTCTCAATCTACTCTACTAGTCTATCAGTTCCGTACCGTTTGAAGTGAGGCAAAGTGATATAGTGTAGCCCTCCCACTCGGAGAATATTTTACATTAGATTTAAAAAGGATTGTAAGGTCCTATAATACCGGCACTCAGGCACATTTTTCTCCCTACAATCAATATTTAGTACTAAAATAAATAAAAAATAAAAAATTTAAAAAAATAAAAATAATAATAATAATATAATAATGACGACGATGATGATGATGATGATGATGATGATGATGATGATGATGATGATGATAACTACTAAAGCTACTCGGTGCTGTTCAGGGTCCTAATTTCCGTAAATTACTTAGATTACAGAAAAAAGAATGTAAATCTAAACAATCTGCTTATTGTAATTTGAAATGTTTACGTTCATTTTCGGACAAAATTAAAGTGAAACTAATCATGGCCCGGGTGAGATTCGAACTCATAATCATTGTCTGTAAATATGGCACGTTAACTGGTTATGCTTCCCTAGTAACTAGGGAAAGCTGACGCTATTAACTACATGAACTAAGAACAGGCGACTTTCTTTATTTATTCATTCTCCACTCACCCACCCTCTCTCTCTCTCTCTCTCTCTCTCTCTCTCTCTCTCTCTCTCTAATCAAGTTGGTAAATATCGAAAAACTTGTCTGTTATTAAATTTGTCATGGTGTTATGGGTGGCAGTGCTAGGACTTCTGAGTGTAAGAGTAAAAGATCAAATCAAGATAATTACTAGAAAAGTAACGATTAATAAAGCCAGAGATCGTGGGGATCTGTTTCAACTTTTCCAGGGATTTAGAAAAAAGAACATTTTCAGAACACTAAAGCGATAAACTGCTACTCACAATGCGACTTTGAATCCATGTCTACGTTTTTCAAACTTAGACCTACATATGCTCTATCACATATATTGAACGCTCTACATTTATAAACCCGCTACAAGCATTTGTTGATAAAAATCAAACTTTAGTTATAGAAGACCCTAAACACCTATTAATTTTTCCAGCTCTCCTCAGCATAGCCCACCCTAATAATACAAAACCAGCAGGGACAATGGCATATGTGTATAGTCTCAATTTACTATCCTAGTATTTATCACTCATTCCTTTTCTTACTGCTCCTCTCTTCGTTCCTTCTTCTGCTAGTTTCTGAAAATTCATTTTTTTTCTGTTGTTCAATGTAATGCATTTATGAACACCGGCTTTAAATACCTTACTTAAATCTATATGTTATATTCTATGGCTATATTAATACTGTCACTGCTGGTTTAGTATTATCAGACTAAGCTAGTGTTCAAAAGATGCAGAAAATTGTTAGATTATGTGGCTCATGTATAATTATAACATTTTAATAAATGCTTGTCAGGTATAGTAACTAATATATATATATATATATATATATATATATATATATATATATATATAATCCAAACACAGTTTGTTGATCACTTTCAACTGCTCGTGTAAAATACCCGCCGACTCGGTAATTACAAAGTTAAAATCCTCCTTAATTATTAGCTAATTCGTTGTGTCCGACGGGGGGACGCTCTTGACTACAAATCAGTGGCGATTTGTGATCGGAGTTCGAGCCCGCCAACCGTTGAGAATTGACTTCCTGCACTGAAGATTGTGTTAGCATGAAACATCGATGTCTGTAGGTAATAAATAAATATTATTTATTTATAAATATTATATATATATATATATAATATTTATAAATAAATAATATTTATTTATTTATTACCTACATATATATATATTACCTATATATATATATATATATATATATATATATATATATATATATATTTGATTTGTCAGAAAGTAATAAATCGAAGCCATCATCCCATTCATTTCGCGTCCTTTGAATGAGACAAACTACTGATGATAACGCCATAATCAAAATCATGATTTTCATTTTCTACCTGTTCGCGTCTACAGCCATGCCCAAGTCTGGACACTTTCTGACAAATCAAAATTAATATTATATATGATTTTTCTACATATATATATATATATATCTATATATATATATATATATATATATATATATATGTAGAAAAAAAAAAAAATATATATATATAAATATATATATATATATATATATATGGGGTAAGATACACGATAAGTCATGAAAATGAAATGCCGTGGTAGACAAAATGTGGGGAAAATGACAAACGGAAAACAGGTTAAAATGCAGGAGAAAAACAAAAACAAGAGATTTGACCGGTTTCGTTCGTGTTAGCGAACGTCTTCAAAAAAAGAAGACGTTCGCTAACACGAACATTTTAACATTTTAACCTGTTTTTCGTTTGTCATTTTTCACATACATATATATATATATTACTAATGAAGATTTCGTATTTGTTTGTCTTCAGCCGAAACCATACTATTACCTTCATTAATTGTACTACTGTACTATCTTTCAATGCTCAATTCAGGTGGGATAGTGTAGTATTGTTCTGTTTTCATAGTACCATTCTCCCGGGGATTACCTCCTCCAATTTTTGTAGGGGGGGGTAATGTAGTATCTATTCATTTGTTATGATACCATCCTCCACCATCTCCCATATGGGCATAGTGATATATTAAAAAAAATATGCAATCAGAAATTATGTAAAAATAACACTAGAAACAAATGTTCCGACATTTTTAGCTTACATTTTCCAGTTTAATATTTTCTATAATTAGCTGACCGAACAACATACATGTAATAATCTGAGCCTTTTCACTACAAATAAAATAACTATACAAATATAAATAATCAAGCTAAAGTATAAGAATAAGTAAAAACCTTTGATTTTTTCCTGTTGGATATTAGAACAGACAGTCGACCATGCATAACTGGTAGGTACACAAAACCACTACGACAATCCTTGCCCAGCAATGTGGACGAGAAAAAAAAGCCTTTTCATCTTGGACACGGTGCAAAAAAGAATTTCTAACCTAACAGATCCCACACTGTCTGCCAAGCTCCAGCCCCTGTCACATCGCTGCAGTGTGGAATCCCTGTGCTGTTTTATAATTACTTGGAATGTGCTCCGATGAACTTGCTACACTTGCACCTCCTCAACATAAATACTCCTGACCAACTCGAGTAGCAGCAAAATCACACCCCTTTACTGTATAGGTAATATTTTCTACTCTAATAGCTTCTTTCCTCGGATCGCTTGCTTTTTGAATTCCCTTCCTGCTTTCTTGACCGTTCCAATATGCACGACTTTAAATGTAACGTGAACAAACATCTTGCTGCTCAACTACCCACCCAGGTTGCCCCTTATCACAGTAGCCCCTTATGTTTTAGTGTCAATATGTCTTGTTTGGGGTGAACGAAGATAAAAAAGTAAAAATAATAATAAAAAAGTGTTTACAATATGTAATAAGATTTATCATAGATTTCTTAAAAAATATTAACACTTTTTTTATTTAAAATAGAATATTAAAATATCAATTTCTAAAACTCCTAGCCCTTGATAAGCAGGACTTCTGCAGATGAAAAAACAACTCTCCTCCCATCAGTATTCTTGTCTCTAACCACAGTATATATCAGGGCGCTGTTATGGTGATCTACTGCACTACGTCACTACATGAACTCTTCCCGTAACAGAGAGAGTTGCTATGTCCAATCCAGAAGCAGTCTCTGACAACACATTACTTCTGTAAATACATGTTCTTGTTAACTACCTCCTTGTATAATTTTGGTTATTCGGACTACATTTCTCATCTTGAGTGTTATCATCACAACGTTTAGGCCGCTGTAACCTCCAGCCTTCTTCAGGTGTATTCTTCGGGAATATTTCTGTCAAACTCGGGAATCTGGACGGAATTTCGAACGGAACCCTTTATTTAATCCACAAGGGTAACATGCTCTTGTTCCGTCAGCCATAACTGGGAGAAGTCTTCAGTAATTCGCAATTCTTCGTATCGCCCGCACCGAGGATTGAACCTTCAGATGACTATCACTTAGAACTGAATTTAACTTAGTACTATAGCCACTGCGCCACGGGTCCTTGTGTATATATATTCCCGAGTATGAAGAGATACATCTGGAGAAGGCCGGAGGTTACAGCGGCCAAAACGTTGTGATGATTGCACTCAAGATGAGAAATGTAGTTCAGAATAATCAAAATTATACAAATTATCAATCCTCATCTAAAAAATTCAGAAATATAACTACCTCCTTGTTATCTTATTTCTGTTCGGTCATTTAAGGCCACGACAAAAATTAAGATTCTTACTGAACTAAAGATCGGGATCTTTCTTCAAATTCAAATTAGATCAAATTCTTTGCTATTTCTTACCTGTTTTAACCATATTAGTCATCAGGAATATTCCTACAGCATTTTGAACAAATTAACTTAATTGGTTCGCTTTTAATGTTTTTTCTCCATTTGATCTATGTCTATTTTTCTCTTTAAATCCTGTTTTAAAAATGACATTGAAATACAATCTATGATGCAGTTAATATCGACATGTCTTGTCTCCCTACGAGAGAAGAGGTCGGTTTTAATGTGGAGAAAATCCAGTTCCCCACAAAGATACACTCTGGATAGGGTCACTACATGGACTCTTCCCGACACTATGAATAGTGATAATTGTGGTTACAGACAGAGAGAGAGAGAGAGAGAGAGAGAGAGAGAGTGAGAGAGAGAGAGAGAGAGAAAGAGACTGACTATGTACAATCCGGTCCAGTACACAGATTAAAATAAACTTGTGTTTCATGCCCTGAATATAACAACCAAAGTGAGAATAGTAGTCCGAATAATACAAATAATATAAATTATCAATCCTCATCTGAAAATCCCAAAACAAAGAAATTATTGATTAGTTTTGCAAGCTCAGTCCCAAATTGGACTTACAGCTTAAAGGAACTCTATGTATACAAACAAGAGTTGAAATAAGAGAATGTTGCTGTAACACAAAGGAGTTGCGTATCGATTTTGTTCAGTGCCTTCTGGGATTTGGCAGTCGTAGGAATAACAGCTGCCTCAGAAGTTGTTTGAGAGTCTTTGTTTGAACACGATTCAAAATGTAACTAAATAGGTTTGAATTATTTGTGCTTCTTTATTGCATTGACTTTTAGGATGATTCATATTTAATAGGGTTGTGCAAAAAAGAGAGCATTAGATAGTAGACAGGGGTCCTTAATCATTCGCATGCAACGTCGGAGATGCTTGCTAGTCTCTCTCTATATAAAGTTAGGAATGTATATATATATACATTTTTGTGATCGACTTGAGAATGATATGTTCAAGGAAAAATATACAATTTTTTTACTAGCTATGTTAGGATTAAACATGGCGCTGATTTATGAAAGTAAACATTAACGTATTTCGTAATGAACCTGCATACAGAAACGTTTTTAGAAATGTGAGTTTTCTTTTTTTTCCGGCGGTTTTAGATACGATTTTCGCCTTTTCTTCTGGTGAGTCTTGCTCCTTGAAAATTATATATATATATATATATATATATATATATATATATATATATATATATACCTTGTTTGTGTGAGTGATAACGAAACGGACTGTAAAGAATTGGATCTCTCTAATAATGAATAAAGACATGGTCATTGAAATCTTATTTTCTATTGTTTTTATATATATAGGTAAAATGTAGGTATATATAATTTAATATTTATTTATAAATAGTATATATATAATATATATATATATATATATATATTATATGTGTGTGTGTGTGTGTGTGTGTGTGTGTGTGTGTGTGCGTGTACAAGGTAATATCCTAAACTAATGAACAGATCATTATGAATTTAGGAATTGAATTCAAGGCAACACGATGAGTAACATGGGCACTTATTTTTGGTAAATGTTTACATTTAAGGGGTGTATATATCCAAAGATTTTATTTTTTTTTTTTTTGTTAATGTTTATTTATGAACTGATCCTTATGAATTTTGGAATATATGTCTTTGACAATAAGGTGAGTAACAGTGGAAACATTATCTTTTTTGTAAACTTTCTATTTAGGGGCGCGCCTATCCGAACTTGTACTGCCTTCAAAAAACATTTAAAATAAGTTAGATGCAATATATTTAATAGAAAAGAATTGCACTACATCAAATTTTGAGTTATATTAAGTAATACATTTTCAAGTGATTGGTGTGTGAGCGTGAACATCAGTGATATGTATGTGCTTCGTAAAATCATAAACGATTGAACTTATCATTATGAATTATGGAATATGTATTCGAAGCAACAGGGTGAGTAAATTGGGCACATTATTTTTTTTTTGTAAACTTTACCATTTAGGTGGGAGGAGTGCTGCTGAAACAGTACTATACCTCAAAGAAAGAAAAAAAACATTAAAATGTAAAACTAATGCTATATGTATTTCTTATACCTGTCCTGGGACGGGTATTCAACTAGTAATCTATAAAACCAGTGTCTCGAGATAGACAATGTTTGAGCTTGGCTTTTTGGCTGGAAGCAAAGTGTAGTGTCTGTTCTGATTGTACACTTTATCTGTTCTGTCCTCTGTCAGTGAAGGAAAGGTCCTTCTAGACTGAGGCAATCAAATATTATGCCCCAATCCAGAGAGCCTCTTTTAGGGGAGGTGGAGTTTCCCCACATTAAAAATTGACATTTTGTCTAACTCTGCCCTCGTCGGGAGGCAAGTAAATAGAGACAAGTTGGGTGGGATGGGGGGGATCGTATGATAAAAATATCATGTTATTTAATGCGACCTTCAAGATAAAAATCAGACTTTTATAGTTACGGATGGCTCGAACTAACATATATTTTTTCCATCTCTCTTGAACATGAGTCCAATCTAATATAATAAAATCTGCAACCATTTACTTATAAAAATCTGACTTTTATAATCACAGATTGCCTAAATAATCTATAATGTTTTTTACATCTCTTTTGGTCGCCCTGTCTTATTATACTCAATCAACTGTGACAGTAAGAGTATAGGCGTGGAATATAAAATAAAGGTTTAAATATGTGACAAGCAATTGTAATTTTATTGGATACAATAACAGAATTTTCGAAGAAGCCAAAAACTTATAAGGAGAAAAAAAGCAACAAGGAACAACTTAAAAAGATGAGGGTAATTCTTTTAATATATATATATATATATATATATATATATATATATATATATATATATATATATATATATATATATATAGTGTGCGTGTATTAAGACAGCTTTTTCTCATTTATGCAAACATTGTTAAAAATAACAGAATTCATCTGTTTAATTATACCTTTTTTGTATTAAAATCAAAAAAGTTAATAAATGTTCCATAGGTTCCATAGGTTTCACGAACGTTTTCGATTCTACGTCGAATCATCCTCAGGTGTCAAAAACTAATGAACAAAAAAGTTGGAGAAAGAAGAGAATTTTAAAAAGACAGCGGAGAAACGTGCAGAGAACGTCTTGCATTGTTCCAGGAAGTAGTTGACGATTTAAATTCAGCAACATTCAATGACATCAGAGAACAAAATCGAATTACGTTAAGCATTCTGATTTAAGACATTGGTTTTACAACCACTACCCTATCCTGCCGCCTCACCATGCATCTTGTAAGCTCTAACTCAATTTATCAACATCAATAAAAACATAACTGCCCTCCCTCTGATTTAAGAGAAATTCTAGTTAATAACACTAAAATTATACATTCCGAAACCAATTTTTAAAAAAATCAAAAATACTGGAAGCTATCTACATAAAAACACAACAACCTAAAATTAATAATATTACATATGAAACCAGTGGTAACATTTTAAAATGCTAAATATGTCTGTAATACCCATTGTTAAACTTTCACAAAAATCGGAGGTATATGAATTTTGACGCCCTTTTTTCCCCTCTTTGCATGAAACTAATTTTAAGCTGTGTTCCTAGAAGCACATATACACTTAACATGTATCATACCATTGACTGCCGAAGAAATTGCGAATAGGCATAGAATATAGAATATAAACTTAAATAAGTGACGTTAAAACAGAGGTTCGTAAACGCATTAAATAGAAAATCAAATTGTTTTAAAGAAGCTAGCACCTGAAGAAGGAAAGAAGAGAAAAACAGTACAAATTCAGAAAAAAGGTGATAAGATATATTTTCAATATCTTACATGTCATTGTTACTTCTTAAACTGGGTAATCTTCAAGAGAGCTGAAGAAACGTGCAAGAACTTTCCGTAGTTAAAAGAAAGTCGGTTTTCATAAATAAATGCCTTTAAGGCGAACAATATACTTTAAAATTATGTAACACATTTAAGGGGCATTTTGTAACTCCCATCGGCTCTCCTTCCATTAGTCATGCCCTGTAACACTTGGTCAAACACCTACTTTAGAGAATTATGTAACACTAGCTAGTAACTATCATGATAGGTCACGCCTCTCAAAAATATATATATTATGTATGTATCACCTTCTGAACAAGCAATAAAATAAACTTAGACTTGTATAAATATTATTTCTATCTTCATAATAATATTTCACTAAATTAAAAATTCTGATATTAATTTTACTGAGAACTCAACTAAATATGTTCATTTCAAAAATAATATCTTAATGTGTAATAAGGTCAAACAACGTTCAAAATCTGTAATTTGGAAGAAACGCAGCGATTGGTCGAATGTAGGTCGATTAACCAAAGAAAACGCTTAAATCAAAAAGAAGAACATGTGAATAACAAAAGTATGTGTCGTATTAAATAACATCCGATTTTAATGAGGGCAGGAAGAGTAAGTACCAGTGTGGGAGTTGGGCTCCTTCCCCATCCTCTATCATTATATCAATCAAAAATAAATATCGATTAGATTAAATATTAAATCGATAAAATTGATTGGAAATAAAATATCTTTTAAGAACATATTTGGATGAACAACATATGTTTATATCGAAACCAAAATTAAGTATCTATCTTGTATTAAAAGGCTGTTAATAACAAAGAAACAGAGAATCGATTGATTTTACTTTATATATGTGGTATATATTTTATAAAAGTAAAGTGACTGTTGCTCCAACTTATATGAACCAATCTCTGAACTCTATTATAACTAATTTTAGGACTTCCGTGATCCTTGTTGTGCTGCTTTACGCCTGATCCACTTTGGCTATAACAATGATACTTGGTACACACATATTCTAAGACAAAATATTTTGCATGAAGAAAAATGTTGCTGACGTCAGTTTCTTTTGATGACGTCATCACTCGTACTCAGATGTGTAAAAGTTTACTACTTTTATAATTTTATAATGTCTACAATTGTTTCAAAACCACTAAATCTAGGTTCATGGAACTTTTCAGAAATTTGCGGACTGCATTGAATAAATAGATGAATACTCGTATTTACCAACCTCCTACGAGGCCTGGATATCACACAAGGTGAAGCTTAAATGTGTGTTAGGCTATAAGCATTGAGCACAATAATGTAGTATCGTGCCGATTTTGAACAACCCATAGACATTATCCGAATAATCAGACCAGTCAGTAGTGATACCTCACGCGATTAATCACCCCCTATGAAAAAGAGAAAGGGAGGTAACCTTTTTGCCGCCCCTGAAAGAAGGCGGTAATTCGTTGGAGGATGACCTTCTGAGCACCCGACCAGAACGAGTACTCACACTATGCTCTAATCCCTTGCCCTAGATCCAGAAAAAAGGGCAGTGTTGGTCTAGAGTAATATTCCCTTGGATGTACATTTTCGGTACCAACACAGACGTCACTTTCTAGTACAGTAGTGTGTAATCTCGTTCTGTTCATAACGATACTCTTTCTCTTTCTCTTTCTCTTTCTGGTGTGACTTTTAAGGCTGTTGTTCTTCTGAACATGCTTAAAAAACTCACAGGCAAAGACTGTAAGGTTATTTTTTCACATGGAGTCGCTCGACTCTTAAATACTGGTCAATCTATGAAGTAAAAAAAACAACAGAGAGAAAGGTTATAAATAAACTTTTCTTTCTGTTGTTTTCTACAGGGTGCTCGAAACGGTCGTTTTAGCCCTATCAAAATCTAACAGCAATAGAGGAATAGATAATTCTGCGATACAACCCATATGGCATGGATTCATTGATTCAAATAAAGAACGGTAAACAGAATGAGAAAACTTGAACAATAGACAAACATTTAATTCAATAGATTAACATTCATCAACACTATCATACATTCAGATTGTCTGTATGATCAACATCATTTTCATTGCAGAATGTAATATGGCGCCATGACGTGTGTGATATTTTAGCAAGCTATGCTTTAGTGAATGTTGTTACCTTATGGAACAAGTAACAAGACTCTCCGAACACCCTGTACTTTTTAAAGAGTTTTTTTTATATACTTGATTGCCTAGAAATTCTAAACAGGTTCGACAGTTGTGTTTTTCACCCCGTCATACAAATGCTGTACTGTTGTGTGTACGATTGATAAGTTGATATAAATGCTAACTTTAAGTAAGGAAATAAACATCTTTGAAGCACGGATTAGAATGTATCAAAGTGAAATATTTTGAAAATCAAACAATCGTGCAATTTTAAATGAAAAATTCATTTATTTAATTTTTTTTTCGCGAATTTTCGTTGTAATACAACCTTGTCAAGCGAGACTGTCTTATAGTTTTTTTTCTTCTTTTCTTCCTCCTCATATTAGTGGTATTAACCCTAGATGCTAACATTTTCTCTGTGCTGTGTGTTACTGCCGGGGATAAATTCGAGTCACACGACTTTCATACTGGTTAAAGAATCCAACAATTGTATGATAGATTTACTCTGCGCTGTGTATCGCTGCCAGAGATACAATGTAAGTTCAATTTATATATTCCGTGATATCGCAAATGTGGGTTCGACAGCATTGTGGCACTGGTTTCAAATTGTAATGGAAATTATTCTATTCTTTGTTTACTACTCATTTCTGAAGTAATTTTGCTCTGTATTGTTTATGTGTTACATGTGTCTTAACTCCCTTTTATGTTCGTAAATGATAAACTATAATGTATTTTCATTGAATCTAATTGTTTCTCCCCCTTTATTTTTCTTTCTCACACCCGTGTGTGCTATTAACGATAGCAATCTCCAATAATGGCTAGAACGGGTGAGGAGAATGACACGTCGTTAGCCGCATTGATAAAATGATAAAATAGGAATATCCAATAATCATATTTTACACTGGTGACCCTTGTAAAAATTTGCAGAACAAATAGCGCATCACAAGTATACACTCTTTATATCTGGTTACCGATGTGTGAATGGGCAAAACAAATATTCCTCTTTATAAGTGGGAACCCTTACAAGACAGCGCAAAGTAAATTGAATAAAAACCATTCTAATTGTTCCGTGATAATGCTTACATGCTTAATACATTTTAAGCGGTTATTTTTTTTTTAGAAAGCGCACGATGAAATTGAATGTTTCATACTTTATATCTGGGCTCGTTAAGGGCGTACAAAATAAATTTGTTACTAATAAATATTAAAACTTTTCACCGATTACTCCCGTTCCGAAAACTCATTTTAAAACACGCCAGATTAATACGCCAAATTGTCACAATTATAAAACATACTTTGTAATTAACTATTCCGTAGAATCTAACACTAATTAATTGTTTAGAAATGCTTTTGTTTTGCTGTGCGATAAATGTTTGAAAAAGAAAAAATTGTTTTTATGTTTTATCACAATCTTTTTTTCTGTTGTTGAACGTACCTTGTTCGTAAAGATATTATATGAGACGCCATTACCCTGTTCCTCTTGTTTGTCGCCTACGAAATGGGTTGAGCTATGTTACGTCACCCTTCTTCTTCTTTTGGTCAATACAGGCAACTAGCAGGGACACAGTAAACTTCACCTTTTCTGTATCACTTTGGCGTTGACATGCTTATTTGTTTACACTTGATTTTCTTTCCTGTAATACGCAAAGAACATAACATATTTTAAATAGCCTTTCTTGCTGTCTGTTTTGTCTGTGTGTCGAGTATTAATGTATTATAATAAATATAGATTGGAATATATGCATTCGCTTAGCGAACTTCACTTAACCGATCTTACACGTCATCCACGTACTGTAATTTAATTTTCCTTACTCAAAATAGAAGGTATTTCACAAATTTCCTATTTCTAATGCAAATGCAAAGGCTGGGGACAAGTTTTTTTGTTTACCTATGAATGGTAATTTTTTGTTTACCTATGAATGGTAATTTTTTGTTTACCTATGAATGGTAATTTTTTGTTTACCTATGAATGGTAATTTTTTGCTTACCTATGAATGGTAATTTTTTGTTTACCTATGAATGGTAATTTTTTGCTTACCTATGAATGGTAATTTTTTGTTTACCTATGAATGGTAATTTTTTGTTTACCTATGAATGGTAATTTTTTGTTTACCTATGAATGGTAATTTTTTGCTTACCTATGAATGGTAATTTTTTGCTTACCTATGAATGGTAATTTTTTGTTTACCTATGAATGGTAATTTTTTGCTTACCTATGAATGGTAATTTTTTGTTTACCTATGAATGGTAATTTTTTGTTTACCTATGAATGGTAATTTTTTGCTTACCTATGAATGGTAATTTTTTGCTTACCTATGAATGGTAATTTTTTGTTTACCTATGAATGGTAATTTTTTGCTTACCTATGAATGGTAATTTTTTGTTTACCTATGAATGGTAATTTTTTGTTTACCTATGAATGGTAATTTTTTGCTTACCTATGAATGGTAATTTTTTGTTTACCTATGAATGGTAATTTTTTGCTTACCTATGAATGGTAATTTTTTGTTTACCTATGAATGGTAATTTTTTGCTTACCTATGAATGGTAATTTTTTGTTTACCTATGAATGGTAATTTTTTGTTTACCTATGAATGGTAATTTTTTGTTTACCTATGAATGGTAATTTTTTATAAGCATCTTCTATACGATCAGAATGTGAAGGTATTAAATAGACATCGTCTGAGCCGTGTGTCAAACAAACAAAAATCCCACCATTAAGTTACGTTGGTCCCGTTGGGAATAATGTTGTTTGTTTTTTAACTATACAATAAATACCTACGAATAACGGTCAGAATTTTAAACTACTGACATTTTCTGATTCCCTGCACAAAGCAGCATTCACTAAATATACCAGAAAATGAATTTGTGCATGACAGTAAACAACTATTGTATCGCCATTTGGAAGTATCGACACAGAACATAATCAACACTTTGGTCACTTAGAATTTCCCACCGCAACAATAAAAGACACGACAACCATTATGCTGCATTTTAACAACACCCGAGCAACCCGAATAGTTTTCTGACATCTTTCACTAAAAGCTTGTAGCATTATCTACCTTTTATATACACTCATATACACATACATACAGCAGAACGTGATCAGATCTAATTATCTCCTGTTTCGCCACGCCCTGGGCACTACAATCGAGAACTACAAAAGCCAAAACAAAGAATTTTTCTCTTCCTTGCCTCTCCTGACACATGTGCGCATAACGCACGCACACAATCCAAGGTATGCGAGATACATTCTCTCAACTTCTTTACACTCACCCGCACACACTCTTCTCAAACTTCCTTGGACCTATGTACGCATTTTTACACATAAAATTCAACTGGGGTTGCATGGTATTTCGAACATATCGCTTTCGTTTTGTCCATTGTTGCATTATTTGCTTGTACGATGAATATATATGGAGGAACGCTGCCCAAGCATCCACAAAATTACACAGTTTAGACACATCACCAGCGGATGGCTTACACAGTTATGAGAATGTTCGTGATAATTTATTTTTTCAAAAACAAATAAAACTCCCTAGCATACATAAAGAAACCTATATTGTGCGCAGACCCAAGCAGAAATTCAAACACGTGGATTGGATGAAAAAGAAGGTAAACAACTTTATAACTGTCGACAAAATACCTTTGCAAGAACCTCTGAAGATATGTAAAATCTTTCACTGACCATTGAAAAATAGAAAAAAAAACAGATTTATGTTAACATAACATGACTCTTTTTAAATGTTCTTTAACAAACAAAAACAATCTCACCATTAAGTTATGCTTGTCCTGTTGGGAATAATATATGTTTAAAACTATACAGTAGATACCTACCGATAGCGGTCAGAATTTGAAACTAATAACTGACATTTTTTGATTCACTGCACAAAGCAGCATTCACTGAATAGGTCTATATGTTGACCCATGCAGTCGAAGTAAACACGTTATGCATGGCTGTCCATGCCTATTGTATCAGCATTTGGAAGCAGCGACACACCATAAAATCAACCATTTGGTTTCTTAGGATTTCCCATCGCAGCAATAAAGGACACCGCCACCGTTATGCTATATTTTATCTACATTCTGGCGGCCGAACAATTTCTTTCATCTTTCACCAAAAACTACAGACCTCACCAGCGGATGGCTTACAATTATAAGGATGTTCGCGGCAATCTATTTTTTCAAAACAAATAAAACTCCCTTGCACGTTTATAGAGATTTGCATTGTACCCGGACGCAGGCAAAACTTACAACTTGACTGGGATTAAAAAGAAAATAACCAACTTTATAATTGGGTACAAAATACCTTTTCAAGAATCTCTGAAGACATTTAAAATCTAACACTGACTATCGAAAAGGTCGAAGAAAAACATTTTTGTCAACATAATGTGATCCTTTAAATGTTGTTTTTAAAATGTTTAAGAACTATTGTCTTTCTTCCTTTCACCACTGACGAACGCACCATTTGTTCCTACGTGTTTCCTTTTGTAATATTTAATAACACGTGTTGTCATTAAACTCATTATTTGTTTCACGTTTGGCAACCTTTTTGGGGTGGGGTGATGTCGAACCAGAGTTATTTCCCTTGCATGTATATTTCTTTTACGAACATAGAGGGCACTTTCTAGCGCGAGAGTTTGGAATCTCTTTCTGCCCATGAGTTAGACATACAGAACGAGACTCTTTCTCTTTCTGGCGCAACTTTCAAGGCTTTGCAAACCTTCACAGGCAAAGGCTGCGGGGTCATTTTTTTCGGATCGAGTCTCTATTAACTTGCCCCCACACGATGGATTGGTTTTCAGTGTTAGGCAGATCTAGCTCCCCCAAAGAGAGCACACTGGATTGAGGCAAAGATGAAAATTTCTCCTTCACTGATCGAAGACAGAAAAGATTAAGGTGTCGTATCAGAACAGATAGTACACTTTGTTCCTAGCCACAAGGCTCTCAAATACTGCTCAAAGAACCAAACATAGATTTTCACAGAGATGTGTGCTAGCACTGCGGACAAGTTTGAGTAATGCTACTCTGATTCTGGTGAAAGGATAACAAAAGAATTGCAGACATTGTCTCTGCAGCGTGTATCACTACCGGAGACAGATTCAGTGTAAATACTATTTACATATCCCATCACATCGCAAATATGCTTCTTTTTTAGCTTCTAAACACGTGTGTTTCTTATTGTAATGGAGACGATTGTATTCTCTGTTTAGTATTCATTTCCGAAGTAACTTCTTTGTCTACTGGTTATGTATTACATGTTTTTTAACTTCCTTTTCTGTGCTTCGCTGACAAACTGTAATAAATTAATCGTTATTGTAACCAACTGTTTCTTCCTCTTCTAATTTTCTCTTCTGACACCATAAATAATGGCTACTACTGGTGAATAAATTCATATATTCTCCAACACGTGATCAGTTAATATGATAAACTTGATAAAATAGGAATATCAAATATCCATATTTTACAGCGGCTTATTTCATAAATATCGACTGATGTCAGAATTGTATGTAAAACAAATGTGTTTGACCTCCTTTCAACTCTAGTATCTTTTCTTTCTTTTTTACTGAGTCACCACTTATCAAGGCCAAAGTCATTCAAGGATAAGGATTACTGAGATGGATGGATTTTCAGTTGGATGATGAAGAATATTATGAAGGGACCGAAAATTATGAATGGAATGAACAAAATTTTATTACTTACGAGGACGGTTTATGACAAGTACTTGTTGATATTGGATTTGAAGACGAAGATGTTGTAGTCTGCATAGAAGCAGTCTCGTGGTAATGTGTTCCACACACAGGGAGTCATTGGGACAAGGCACATCGACGAAGAAAGGAAAGTGTTGTTTTTATCGTTATGGTAACATTGCTGCAAATATCTTACAAGGAGGAATCAGAGATTGGAGCTCAGTCGAGCACTTTTCATGAAAATAATGATAGAGTAGAGAATTACTTTGGTTAACATTAAGATTAGAGGCGGATTAAGATTTTTCTGAAAATGTGATATAGGCGATAACATTTTTTTTTTTTTAAGATTATGACATGCTGAACGTTTGGAAGTTTAAATCAAATTAGTATTAATAGGCAAAAACACTTTTTAACACTTTTTAAATTA
Source organism: Sepiola atlantica (assembly GCA_963556195.1). Lineage (NCBI taxonomy): Eukaryota > Metazoa > Mollusca > Cephalopoda > Sepiida > Sepiolidae > Sepiola > Sepiola atlantica. The sequence goes on along the minus strand of OY744533.1, from coordinate 47,134,628 downwards.
GTACATAGGCTTATTACAAATAGGCCGTCTTAGCAAATATGGCGTCATGTAAGAAAATAAGCTGAGAATACTAGCATATTTACTCATTTAAAATGTGTTTTTCTTGCGTAATACTAAATTGATTTCCACTCCAAAACGTTCGGCATGTGATAATCTTTGAAAAAAATCAACCTAGGAGTGGCTGTTTGGACCTTCCATAACTTCACCAGTCCTAAGATCTGACCCCCTCAACTCGCCTGATTGCAACTCTATGGACTATTATGTGTGGCGGCTCAGTGGAGAAAGACACCAACTGTCCTCCATTCAAGGACGAGATTGCTAGAAGCAAACTGGTGTTCAGGTGTCTCTCGAAGGACACCATAAAAGCAAACTGGTGTTCAGGTGTCTCTCGAAGGACACCATAAAAGCAAACTGGTGTTCAGGTGTCTCTCGAAGGACACCATAAAAGCAAACTGGTGTTCAGGTGTCTCTCGAAGGACACCATAAAAGCAAACTGGTGTTCAGGTGTCTCTCGAAGGACACCATAAAAGCAAACTGGTGTTCAGGTGTCTCTCGAAGGACACCATAAAAGCAAACTGGTGTTCAGGTGTCTCTCGAAGGACACCATAAAAGCAAACTGGTGTTCAGGTGTCTCTCGAAGGACACCATAAAAGCAAACTGGTGTTCAGGTGTCTCTCGAAGGACACCATAAAAGCAAACTGGTGTTCAGGTGTCTCTCGAAGGACACCATAAAAGCAAACTGGTGTTCAGGTGTCTCTCGAAGGACACCATAAAACTGTGTGCTCCAGGTTCAGCTCCCATGCTGAGTGTGTGATGGGAGCTTAGCCCAATTTCCACAGCAAAAGATCCTCTAAAAGAGGCACGTTGAATTTTATAGAATACACTAATTATTGGCCAATATATGATGGGTTTTTTTCCTTTCTAAAAAGTGTAAAATTTGTCTCAAACACCCCGTATAATGGCATTTATTTTGTATCTTCTGGCAATATAATAGTATTTATTTTATATCCATTTTAACAAAATAATGGTATTCTTGTATATATATTTCAACAGCATTTAATAGCATTTGTTTTTCGATAGTTACAATGTCATGATTATTATTTTATATATAAGCTAACTGTACCCACATGGCGTTGCTCGGAATGCAGTGAAGTCATTTTATTTTCAATTTTTATTTATTTCAACATTTTTAAAACTTATACAGAAAATGTCATAAAATTTTTGTTTTAAGGAAGACAACTTGTTTTTATATTCTTCAATTTAAATATGAGTTATTCCCCTTGCTGATTGTTTTTTTTTATTTTTCGTTCATAATTGAGAAATGTTTCCATATTACTAATTATCTGGGCAGGACTATATAGTTTTTTTTTTTAATAAACTGTAGTGAAGTATGTTATTATAATGCCAATAACATGGCACAACAATAACAAATTAAAATTTGATAGTCAGAATGAAAGTTAGATATGTGAGTTTAAATGCTATTTTAGGTCAAATTTTAAAATTACACAAAATAACCTTATATGTTAGTTTAATAATATGATAATAATTTTATATATTAATTTATACCCACTCCTATGCGGTGTTCGTACAGTACTTGGGTATGTCAACTTCCATCTTTACCTAGTTTCTACCACTTTATAGCTAGTACGAAGAAAAATGCTCCTCAGTATTTGCATGAGAGAGTAAGTAACTATGATGAATGTATTTACGTATTGTTTTTATTGGCAAAAAACATTAGAAATTAGTTAAGCAAAAATAATTCACTTTGAATTATTGTCGAATATCCTTTATTATATATATTATTTATTTTTAGACACCAAAGGAATGAACTCATTATTTCCAGTAAAGACGCTAAAAATTTAAATTCCGAGACGCCAGAATTGGCATCATAGAATAAAATTGTCTTACGTTAAGCATTTAAAATTAAATAGACTTGAAGCCATTTTCATTAAAACCCAGAAAACCACAATTAATAACTTTATGTATAGAATCAGTAACTTCTTTTTTCCAGCTTTTTTGTTCATTTGCTTTTGTCACCTGAAGATGATTCAACGAAAAATCTAAAACGTTTGTGATACATATGGAACATACATTGAGGTCTGAGGTTCGGCCTCTGAGCTCGATGCATTGGTCGTATAAAGTGATACTGATGAATTTAAAAAAAAATAAAACACGTGTCTTTGGATATAAAAATATTTATGCAAACTAGTTTATAGCATCTCCTTATGTAGTGCTGGTACAATACCTGGGTATATCAATTTCCATCTTTACGTAGATTTTATCAGTTTATAGCTATTATAAGGAAAAATACTTGTGAAATTTTGTGACAATAAACGCCACTTAGTATTTGCATGAGAGAGTAAGTAATTACGATTAATGTATTTACGTATTGTTTTATTGGCCAAAAACATTAGAAATTAGTTTTTAAACAAAAATAATTCACTTTGAATCAATGCTGAATACCCTTTCTGTCTACTTCTTTGAATATTATTAAAAAAAAGTCACTTAGTTTTATTTTTTTTTATAATATAAATACTTTTTGTATTTATGCAATGTTGTTTTGTTTTTTTTTGATTTATAAAACACGTATCAAGTTTAAAAAAATCTTTAGCCTCATGTGAGATTCGAACTCGGGTATTAACATCATAAAAACTACTGACTTAGTAATGTGTATTCGGCCTATTCCTTTTTTGTCAACCAACAACATTTTTTCATTTGTTTATGAAAATACAAACTCCCAAAAAATGTACCCATAATATTTAATAGCAATTATTTTATTTTTGTTTTTTAAGAATATTATTCTATTTACTAGTGTTAATACTATTTATGTTTTGTGTTTATCTATTCTGTTATCTTTTTTATTCGCTTAGAATTCACTTATTTTCTTTTTCTCTTAGTCTCTTTCTCTTTTATTATTCATTTTTAGATTATCACTTTGATTACATAGAGCTGCAATATATTTCCCTCGCTTATCCTTTCGGAATGATGATGAAATGATATGATAAACATTACTCAAGTCTTTCCTTTGTGTATAAAGTTAATGAAGATAACAGTTTATTGCATATTCATGAGGCTGATGGCTATCTCTCTATCATGAATATCAAATAATGATATAATTCTGGTCGTACAAGATGTTCTCAAATAGTGTGAAGACTGAGGCTGTGTTTTTTTTTATCATGAGAGAAACGAATATTTGTTACATTGCCCGGAGCGGGTCGTCTCCAAATTAACTTCTATATCATCATCTTTATATGTCGTTTTGTCAAAAATACCCCCACACAACCCCGGGTAGGTACAGCTAGTTATATATACTAGCATAACTCTGTGAAAATTCCACGGTGCTTTTTACATAAAACTGTATAATTTAGTTTAAAAAATAATATTCTTTTTGAAATAGTAAAAGTCTGTCAGGGTCAAGACTATTAAGAAAAAAATTACTATTTATTCTTCCGTAAAAATAATTGTCATTGTCATCTAAATATTTTTTTATATAAATGTCTCTTCTTTCTTTATTTAAAATTGTAACAATGTAATTCCTTTTAAAATAATAAGTAGTCTCTGTCTTTTTTTTTTGTATCATTCTCATACCATTTTATTAAATGTCATTCAACAAATTAACGTTTCGATCAATTCAAAATCATAATCTCATTCTTTACATAAATAAACCGAATATGTCTTTACTTTATTCATTTAAAATTGTAGCAATTTCATTTCTTTTAATAATACATATTATATGTCTTCTTACCGTGTCATTCTTATAACATTTTGTAAAATGTTACCCAACAAATTAATGTCTCGATCAACTCAAAATCATATTTATCTTCTTCCATGTTTTAATGATCAAGTCGGACTGCAGATAGATTCGTTACTGCAATAGAAAGTTACCTGATATGTTTGTTACATTAATTATTTAATTAATTAATTCATCATATAATCTTTTAGAAAATGAATGATTTATTCATATTGACCATAGTTGATCGTCTAGTGGCTGAAAGGGCAAAGCAGAAGGGAGAAGCTGAAAGTAAGTGACATTTATGTTCATGCTTGATTATTTAACGTTTTATTAGATCATCTTAGAAACACGTCTTGTCGGTTCCATCTCTCACACAAAACTCCTAATTAGCAACCGCCACTATCTCTCCATCATATTCCTGACGTCATTTCTGCCTACTTCATCATCATCTGGCTACCATTTTTTTCTTTTTAATTTGAAATCTATTATTTACTATTCATAAATTATTTATTTACATAAAAAATGAAATAGCATAAAGTATTAAAACCAATGCATTTTTGTTTCTTTGTGAACGACTTGTTTTAATATTTTGGAATTAGTTGGAAAAAAAAGACTGAATTTGTTTGTGACCCTTTCAAAAATTTACAGCAATTTGGAAACATTTAAATTGTTGAATAAAAGTGAATTTAACAAGCTTTAAAATTCGTAGCATATCCTCATATATTAAAAGATTTAAAGTTTTGTAATCTATTTACATCCAGTAATTTTATAAAAAAAATCAATGTTTTATTCTGGTTCATTTTTGTTGAACGTTGGTACATGTTAACACCAAAATGTATTTCGATTCAGTTCCTTTCAAAACATAATTTATCTGCCTGGGAACATTTTTTAAATGAACTCCATCTTAATTGGATAGCTGCAACAGCAGCAGCTCTCTAGTACATAAATAAATGCTTAGAATTACAAGAAATATAGCCAGTCCAAATGAACGTCAAATTGAAGATCTAAGATCCCGGTTTCAATCACAATTCTCAGCATCCATATTTTTTTTTGTTGAAAATCTATTATGTACTATGAATACATTATGTATTCACATCATAAATGCAATAGTGTAAAGTACTAAAACCAATGCATTTCCTTTTCTATGTGAACAAGTCAGCTAGTTTAATATTTTGGTATTAAAAGGGGTGGACAATTTTATGTTAGTTTTACACATACAACAGAAAACTTTACTTAAAAAAACAACATTTTTAAGGAACTGGTTCTGTGAACTTTTGCGATTTTTGTGAACGTATCTCGAAAGTGTGTGTCCAACTCCATTGAATTCCGTTTAAATATTTCTTCCTCTTGTTTTCTGGCAAAAACAAATCCTTTCATTTTGTACTCATTGTAAAAAAGAAAAGAATTACGAAAAAGAAGGTCCTGATTGCTTCTTTCCCAAGGGAAAATATATCGCTTGTCATTTATCTCTGACTCAATGAACCGTTAGACTGAAAAGAAATCAATAAAAAATCTATTTTCTTAATCCATGTGTTAACGTACAAAATTGCTATCCATTTTTTTTTCAATCTGAGCCATAATAGTTTTTTCCTAAAACCATCTCTTAAATCTTGCACACATTTTGTGTAGAATAACAGAAAGTATATGAAAACAAATCCAAAAAGTTATTCTCAACAAAAACATAAGTCATTCGTGAAACTGCATATCTCTGCCTGACAATGAAAGAATGAGCCAAAGTTTTATCTGGGCCTAACTTCTCCATATTTTATAAAGTATTCCTGAAGTTATGTCATGGAAACGTTGATAACTCAAAAACTATTTATCTGTTCAGGCTGAAATGTTGCATGGAGGTTACTGTTATCAAAGAGCATCAAACTCATACATCAAATTTGAAAATATCGGAAGGCGAAATTCCGTCAAAATTTCTACCATAACGGAACTTTTCAAGTTCAAAATCATATAAGATGCGGGATTGTATTGGCTAAAATATGGACTTAGTAATGAGTCTCTACAATGAACAGCACTGAAGTTATCGCCAGAAGTGTGCCTTTGACCTTTGACATAGATAACCCAAAATTAAATAATTTCTAAGTTTGACCATGACTGATATTTTGACCAAGTTTGGTGACGATTGGTTAAGTGATGTGGACGCTAGACTTTACACAAACAAGCAAACAAACATAATGACAATCACAAAAAACAAACTTGACCGAAAACATAACCTCCTTACCGAAGGTAATTAGCATAAGTCTATTAATTATGTACTGAAAAGAACCTGTAGCTTTTGTGACTTGTTTAGAACTAACAGTAAGGAATTATCTATTCAAACAAGTTTGCTTAAACAAAATAGACAACTTCTCTTTATGAATTATTTACTTTTTCCTTTCTTCTGATATAGGGTGGGTGTCTTGAGAAGGGTGGGTACTTTCATCTTCCATCTGTCTTTGATCCCAACAGATTGCCCGTCGTTTTCTTCATCAAAACGACTTCAAAATCTAATTGGGGATGTCCTGTTCGTTTCTTTTCTTGACACACAGTAGTTGGCTCATTGCATAGTGCATCCTCACCACTGGTAATGTAGCAATTGCAGGGATGCTCATTGTTTCCTCTTCCTTGAGGCTGAAATAATAGAAGCAATTAACAGGAACAACAAATAACTTTGTTAATTGCAGCTTTGGTATTTGACTTACTTTTTACGGTAAGTTGTCGCAAGCACATCCAAATAAACTGCATTCTCCCGACAAACCCAAGACTGATAGAAGCCTCAAAACACATGCCAGGTCATTTTGATGCCTAATTCCCTAGAGGCAGGAACTCTCCGCTTTTCTGCCACATACTTCATTCCATTATGTAACTATTAATGCACATCAGCCTAACTACTAACTTGACCTCTAATGGAAAATTCCATCTTCTTGCTGAATTGACCTTATCAGGAATTTCGCAGTTTTTACCTTATTTTTCACACTTGTATCTAAATATTGCTATACATGCATATATATGTATAATAGCTGATGTAATGATCAACGCCGGGTTTCTCAAACTTTTTCAAAAGTTTCTTTTGTTTATTTTGTTTGCTTTTGACCTTAAATCACAATAAAATAAAAAATATATCATTCAGGTTTATGATTATGAGCGATTTCGGTTAGGAAATAACTGGAACACTATAACAAAAACAAAACAATTGTCTCGTGTGAGATTCGAACCCACGATGGCATAAAATATTGGAACTGAAGGCTAACAAACGCTTTATCCATCGATCTAACAAAAATAGTTTGTCATTTTAAACTACTTAAATGAGTTCGACAGAGGGATGTTTTACCTCTCCGCATAGATCTAAAAAGATGCTAAAATGTTGGAACATTTGTTTCTAATATCATTTTTAGGTAGTTCTAATTTTGAATAACAAGTTGACAAAAGAATTTCTGACATCGATAAGGATATCGGATCGAAAGTGCTGATTTCAAACCTGCGGTAAGTTTGGCTCTTAGCTCAGCCATTTAAATGTGATGCCGCGATACACATGTCCACATACAGAGGAATATTTCAATCTTTCCAGTAATCATAGGAGTCACTGATCTCATGAAAAAAAACTTTAAAACTACCTAGCGAATATACTTAATTGCATTTAAAAGGATGATTAGAATCCTAAAACAACTTCTCAGTTGAAGTCTCTGAAAAAACAGGTAAATGTTTGACATCTGGTAGGATGCCCCTTCCCCAGCAAAAATAAAGAGGAAAGAAAAGTGAAAAAAATGTGAGAAACAACTTTGCTTTATATATAGAGATATTCTCATGCATGACGTCCCAGTCACACATGTTCTTGTTAAAGTATTTCGTTACTATGCACCCTAGTATAAATGGTGTTCTGAAAATAGTCTTTGTCCTATTTCTTTTATCATGACATGTATTATCACATCTTATAACACCACTTCTTACTCAGCTATAATTATTTTTATTTATTTTTAAAAATAATCTCTTCGTAACTGGAATGCTGAATTGGTAAAGTATGCAAAAATGTCTGCCAAGTTGAATTCTTTTAGAAAAATAATTACAATGTCTTTTCTTGTCTCATCTGCTAGAGAAGCTAAAAATGGTGGAAGGAATTTCAAGAAATGATTAAAGTTAGAAAGAATTTTAAGCTTTCGTAGTAACATCCCTACAGATTTCCAGCCCCTAATACACTGATACACGAAATGCTATTTCTCCTTAAAAGGTCGTCTTCATCCATCGTCCAATGCTCTTTGTTGGTCGGGGCAGTCAACATAATTTTCTAATCTTGATTTAGTTTCCGTAAGTATTTTTGAGATGTGGAATTAAAATTGATGGCATTTACAAGTGTACTAGGTTTTTCATTTTTGTTATTCTAGGCTTGATTTTTCTTTTTCTTTTTTCTTTTTGAATAAGGAATTATAATTGCCTTGTTTTATTTGATCCAGTTAAGACTCAGCTCCTGTCTTTCAATCGTAGGCGTGTCCCCTTTTCTTCCTGAGATTCTCATGGATGGCTCTGCTCTTGAGGGGAAATCGACTCTGAAACTTCTTAGTCTTTCTCCCTCATCAAATCTTTCTTGGAGTTAATACATTAGATCCATTGCTCTTTCTGCTTCTTGTAAAGTCGGTTCTCTCTACTGCTCCAAACACTTTCTCACACCTGAGACTATTCTCTATCTCTACAAATCCACAATCAGACCATGTATGGAGTACTGTTGTCATATTTGGGCTGGTCAATCTTGGTCTCATTTGAGGGTTCTTGATAAGGTGTAGAAACATATCTGTAATTTGTTTGGCCCCCGCCCTTTCTTCTTCTCTGTACCCTCTCTCTCACAGACGTGATATTGCTAGTCTCAGTCTTTTCTATAAATACTATTAGGGCATGTGTTCTTCAGAATTATGTGATTTATTCCCCGCTTCTTTTGTTCTAGCTCGTTTGACTCGTTGGTCTAGTGGTCTCCATCAATTCGCTGTTTTGATACCTCATTGTAATACAGCTTCCTATTCCAGTAGCTTGTTTCTAAGAACTGCAGGCTTGTGGAACTCTCTTCCTGTTGACTGTTTTCCTCCTACCTATAACTTGGTATTTTCAAGACTAAGGTCAATAGGCATCTCCTGTCTTTGCGATAATCATATTTAGTTCTTGTTAGTCCATTACATCAAGTGGCGTCATGCTTTGTCTGGAGCGATTTCCATAAAAAAATTTACCTTATTTAGATATGAATCGGTAAACAATTTGTGAATATCTGTATCTCTCTCCTCTCATTTTATATATATATATATATATATATATATATTTTACTTTGAACAAGCTAGACTCGTTAAATTCATGTATGTGTGGAAAAATCCATCACCCCAAATAGGGACACTCCGGATTGGGACTAAAATAAAAAATGCTGCAGTCTAGAAGGATTATTCCTTCACTGACCGAGGAAAGAAAAGATTAGGTATAGTATAACAGACACTACACTTCAACGTCATTTTTATTTTGAAAAGTAACAAATAACATCAGACATATTATATAATACGTTATTTGCCTATTTATGGAGCTTATGCAGTTTACGGATTGGGCTATATTTTATATAGGATGTTCAAGTTAAATTCCATTTTTACACTATCTTTGGTTTATTAAATTGTTATGGGAAAATACAGAATAGTTAATCACCCCCCCCCCCCACCTCCCAATGTTCAGAATGGCTTTATAAATTATAACGTTATTATTCAGCCCTGTCCGTAAACTGCATAAGTATCCTCTTTATAAATTCATGACCGGAAGTCACGTTCAAGAAAAACTCTTCTTTTTAACAAAGTTAATTAATCGCTAACACTAACAGCCAAACATCAGATATTCTAGAATACATATATATATATATCAACTCATAAAAATTGACGTGACTAAACTAGGATTTACTTTTAAAAAGTGACTAAACAAGGAGATACTAGAAATATACCCATACTTTCTGTTTCTTTATTTGAGACTGCTTTTACACTCTATGCATGTGCAGTGTCTCCTCTAAAACGACTTTGGGATACCAACCGCCTGAGCAACCATCAACTGTTTTGGACGGTATTGCACAACTGAACAAAACACAGACTTATGACAAACACTTCAAGCAGACTTCTTACAAACATAAGTCACACTGATGAGCTCAATGTTTGCATTAAATTGTTATATTTGTGAAAGAACATCACAACTGTAACATTATCTACAATCTGCATCACAGTGGCAAGAGTGTTATAACTACACATATTGCATTTATTGTTCCGGCTGCTGTTTTACATTAACATTGTGTGGTCTTTGTTTGCGCTGGTCAATCATAAGAACCAAATAATTTAATCGTTACAGATTTTTCAAGGAATTTCTTGGTCAGCTAGTATATATATATATATATATATATATATAGGAAACAAAGACTTTGGACTTTCAGTCAGTGGTGACCGAGTTCTGAGGTTCGACCACTGAGTTTGATGCATTGGTTGTATAAAACGACATTGATGGATCTTTATGAGATGAAAAACGTGTCTTTAGATACAAAAAATATTTATGCAAACCAGTTTGTACCTGCTTCTTGAGTGGTGTTGGTGCAGTACCTGGGTATGTGAATTTCCATCTTTACCTGGCTTCTACCACTTTAAACCTAGAATGAAAAAAAATATTTGTGAAATTTCATGGAAAACATGATGCTACTTAGTATTTGCATTAGAGAGTAAGTAACTACGATGAATGTATTTATGCATTGTTTTCATTGGTAAAAAACATTAGAAATTATGTTTTGAAGTAAAAATAATTCGCTTTGAACTAATGCTGAAACCATAAACGTCTATTTTGTTGCAGATGATCAAAAAAATGATCATTTATTTAAAAAAAAAAATTTATGTAATGTGTTATGTTAATTTCTTTAAATTAATAAAACACCTATCCAGTACCCCATAAAAATCTTTTAGACTTAGATGAGATTCGTGCTCGGGTATTGACATTGTATAAACTACTGATGAGTAATGTGTAATCTACCTATTCATTTTTTGTCAACCAATCAGATGTGTCTATTTGCATACGAACAGGCAACCTCAAAAAACACTATGACTGTTTAACAGTAGGTCTGGTGGTAACTGGATTATCAAGTTTCACTCCTGTGATTTTGTCTGGATTAAAAGAGATACCGGACCATTAATTGTCGGAAAATTGGTGTTTCACCTGTAGATTAGTTATTGTTGTTCTTCGATCTTTTATTTCTGTTGTAGACCCGTGCTAGGGGTCACAAAGATAACAACCACAAATTGTGACAGGTTAAAATATACAATGTATTTATTCATAGCAATACAGTAACGCCACTAAATGTGGTAGGAGATGACCGGATTCCTACCATGCGGTAAAACATGAATAGGAATGTCCTCTATATTTAACACCTACCCACTATAGGAGTATGTGACACAAGGTCGGAAAGTGGGATTTGAAAAGCCAGCGCCCGAGAGGTGAGCGCTTTAGCCACTAAAAATTGCCTGGGCAGCCCCGTCGGCATTCCCCGGTAGGGGCGCCTCAGGCAGTAAGCTATGAACTTACTCATCCCCAAAGAGGAGAGGCAAAGCCTGGGAGGGTGGACCTCCTAGAACTGCACAGGACAGACCCATAGACCGGCGGAATCATGCCCCGAAGGCCAAGACAACACCGGTCTATAGGGTGTAGTATCCATCGGAACAGATACCACACGTGGTACGAGGACTCTCACATAATAGGAATGTCCTCTGTTTGAGTCTTTGCAACCATGGTATTTATTATAGATGGTTGCTTCCATTAGTTCTTCAATAGGGGTGATTTGTACCCCACAACAATTTCCTTATTTTTAAGTGGTGCCAAATGCACAGAATAGATGTACAAATTTTATTAAGGACTAGCTGTATTCATGTGGCTAAGCCCATATCGAGATATATTTCTGGTCGGAAATAATTTCATTTAAAAAAAATTTTTTTTTACCATTTATCAAGACCCAGAAACCACTTGAGGATAAGGGTTAAAGAGATTGTTAATAATGAGTGAGATATGCAGAAGATTACTTAATGTGAATTTGATTATACAAGGGGGCGGCTTAACAAGTATTTGTTCAAATTTGACTTGAAAACGACCATGCTGTAGTCGGTTGGGAAGCAGGCTCGTGGTATCCTGTTCCACAGGTGAGACGTTCTAGGAAAGAAACTTTGTTCATGGAAGTTTATTTTGGTTTTTGGTAAGGAAAGAGAGAAAGGAAAGTTATCCGCTGTGGTTGAGGCAGACGAGTTCTTGTCATGAATGTTTTACAGGGAGGTACCAGGTATTGGAGCTATATCGAGCACCTACCATAAACATAACGATACAGTAGAGAGAGGCTCTTTTGAGTGAAAGGGACTGTAGGGACGAGATTGCAGAGTCGATTTTGTACTCTGTTAAGACAGAAAGAGTGCTCCATGCATTACCTCCCCAGATATGACAGCAGTATTCCATCTTAGGACGTGTCTGGCTCTTATACAAGTACAGGATTGTGTCAGGTGTGAAGTACTTTTTGGAACGGTAGAATGATCCAAATATTTTTCCAGCAATCGTAGCAAGAGATTTTATCTAAGTCTTCCATTTCTGGTCTGGGGTGAAAGTCAGTCCTTATCAAAGAAGAAAGTACCGTTCATTTCAACTGGGAAGAAATGAGGATACAAGCGTTGGTGGTGAAAAGAGAGAAGCTTAGTTTTAGATGCATTAAAAGTAACAAGCCACTTTCCCCCCATTGCACCACTTGCTCCAAGTCGGAAGAGAGACAGTCAGAAAGATCTTGAAAACTAGTCGAGAGTGTTCAACGAACGTATTCAGAACTTTGCATTAGAGCTTATAACATGACAAAGTTCCAATTCATTCAACAGAACATTTTATTTACAAACATTTGTTTCTGCCCATTGAATGAACTGTAAATGAAATGTTTTTTGAATGAACTGGAATTATATCATGTTAAATTAAGAGCTCTAGCTGTATTATACGCTATTGAGCTACTATATAAACCATTGTATATATATATATATATATATATATATATATATATATATATATATATATATATATATATATATATATATATATATAAGATAAAAGAGTGTCTGACAACTTTTGATTTTTAGCATTACATTTCTACAACAAATCTAGACTGGTGTATGCATCAAAGGTTCTCTAAATCATTGTAAAGGCAGCTGAAGCAAGTGATACTTTTAGATGGCCGTTCCTCTGAACGGCCATCTTCCTCTTGATGGATATGAAATACTTTAAGAGAGAATGATTATGCCACAATTAACCTCGTCAGAAAAGGCAACAGGTTGTATATAGTCATTATCCGTGTCAATTCTGTCTTGAATTTCTGTAGAAAGGCAACAGACCGGAGACGATAATTTGGTTGTAAAGCCGAAACAATTGGCACTTTGTATACTAATAAGCATAGAAAAATGTGGTAAGAATTTTAAATATGATATTGTAAGCATGTGAATAAAAAAATTTTTTTTTTTTACTGATGGGTCACCACTTATCAAGGCCGAAGGGCCACTCGAGGATAAGGGTTGTGTATTGGGGTATGAAATGGCTTGTTTCATTGAATCCTGTTAAGACCCAACTCGTGTCTTTCAACCGTAGGCGTGTCTCTTTCTTTCCTGAGATTCTCTTGGATGGCTCTGCTCTTGAGAAGAAATCGACTCTGAAACTTCTTGGTCTTTCTTTCCAATCAAATCTTTCTTCCATACATCAGATCCATTGTTCTTTCTGCTTTTCGTAAAGTCGGTTCTCTCTATCACTCTAAACACTTTCTTACACCTGAGGCTATTCTCTATCTCTACATATCTACTATCAGACCATATATGAAGTACTGTTGTCATATTTGTTCCGGTGAATCTCTGTCCCATTTGAGTGTTCTTGATAAGGTGCAGAAACGTATCTGTAATTTGATTGGCCTTACAATTTCTTCTTCTCTGAACTCTCTCTTTCACAGACGTGATGTTGCTAGTCTCAGTCTTTTCTATGAATACTATTATATCATGTGTTCTTCAGAATTGTTTGATTTATTCAATGCTTCTTTTGTTCTAGTTCGTTTGACTCGTTGGTCTAGTGGTCTTCATCAATTCGCTGTTTTGATACCTCATTGTAATATTCAAGTAGCTTCTTTTCAAGAACTGCCGACTTGTCGAACTCTCTTTCTGTTGACTGTTTTTTTTCCTACCTATAACCTTGGTCTTTTCTGCGATAACCATATTTGTTCTTGTTAATTCCTTTCATCTAGTGGCTTTATGCCTTGTCTGAAGCAATTTACATAAATATTTATATATATCGATGCTTACAGGTAATAATAATAAATATTTATTTAAAAAAATGTTGTTATAGCCCCCTTATTTGAAGGAATGGTGTCTCTTAGAGAATTTAATAATAAGCAGTCATACTATGGCTTAAATGCGATGTTATGACCCCTTGTTGTTGTTGTTGAACACTATTAGAACTGAAGGCTTGTGGAAACTCTCTTCCTGTTGACTGTTTTCCTCCTACCTATAGCCTTGGTCTTTTCAAAACTAAGGTCAATAGGCATCTCCTGTCTTTCTGATAATTATCTTTCGTTCGTGTTAGCTCCTTACATCAAGTGGCTTCATGCCTTGTCCGAAGTGATTTCCATAAATAAATAAAAGGATTGTTGGTTGGACAGTGATCGTGGTCACGAGAAGATTGGAAACAGTGGGTAGAATGGGCAGGAGATTACTTAAGAAGGCTTGATTCACCAACAGGGCGACTCGATAAGTATTTGTTCACATTAGACTTGAAGACGACAATGCTGTAGTCGGCTGGGAAGCAGATCCATGGTATCTTGTTCCACAGATGGGATGTTCTAGGAAAGAAACTTTGTTCATGGAAGTTCTGCATGATTTTTGGTACAAAGAGAGAGAGAGAGAAAGGAAAGATCTTTGCTGTAGTTGTAGCCAGACGAGTTCTTGTTGTGAATGTTTTACAGAGAAGAGGCAGGGATTAGAGCTCAGCCTAGCACCTACCATAAACATAACGACATAGTCGGGAGAGGCTGTTTAATTTTAAGTTTGTTTTATGAAACAGAAAATCTATTGAAAAAAATTAATTTTGTTTCTTTACGTTCTAATATATTTCAGTTATTTTATGGACCTAACCGATAATTGCCCCTTGTGACTCCAGGTGAAATTGAAGGAAAATTAAGCCCAATCTTTCATTTCTATATTACAAGAGTTATATTTTATATAACTAGTGTGCAACATACATACATATATATAAAAAGAGAGTCACTCTAGTTTAACATATATGTGGGTATAAAAATACTTCATGAGTTGACCCCCTCTCTTGTCTTGCATAGTCCTGGTCACTCTTGATGCCGAGACTCTTAAAATGACAGGATGGTGTGTTACCTCTTGGGAAGAAGCCTTTGTTTGAGCGTGATGGTGTCACGATAAGAACACTGGTTTCTGGTTATTTACGTAACCAGTTTAGGGGTAGACTTTTTTTTTGTCAGCCAGCCTAGTAACATCTTCCTTCCCTATTGGGCCCTTGAAGGGCTTATTTTTTCTTCTTTCTTTAGCTAGTCTGTTTTTAGTCCAAGGGATTGGTATTCATCAATATATAAAAATAAAGAAATTGAAAGCACAGATGAAAGTTATGGTTATGGATTGATTTTTCCTATGGTCATTGGAATACAACTATATATATATATATATATATATATATTTTAAACAATTAAGTCGACTACAACGCTAAGAGATGTGTATGATTGATCGCATGGTGTGTGTGTGTTTGTATGTATGTATGTGTGTGTGTGTGTGTGTGTGTGTATGTATCGAGCAGTAAGAGAGAAAGAAAAGGAGAAAGAAAAAAGGTATTTGTGAATGGGTGTATGTATATATGTATGTATGCTTACGCGCATAGGCACGTGTCGGTGTATGTGTGTGTGTGTGTATCAATGTACATGTACACGTCCCATTACGTGTGTGTGAACGCGTATGTGCGTGTGCTCATTTATACACATATTTAATTTATGATTTTTCTACTCTTTCCCCCTCATAGCCTGGGAAAACCTCCCACCGTACACACGCAAACCCCAAACACCGATGAAGACTGAAGGATCAGTCGAAAATTTTGTTCTCCATACGATCAACAAGAAAAAACTATTTTTCTTTACAGAACAATTTATATTCCTACACGTCACAAAATAAATAAATAGAAAAATAAATAATAAAAAGTTATAACACAATATAAACTTTTTTTTCACATTATTATTTTATTTTTTTATATACATACTTATATATATATATATATATATATATATTAGGCTGACTCTGTGAACCGGGTTTGCGACTCCTGACCGTCTGAAATTGTTACTTTCTTGCACTGATGAGAGCAATATGTTTGAAACACTATCATCTGTAGGTATAAATAATTTAATATTTATTCATAAATAGTATACTAAGCCCCTTTAAGAAATTAAAGTCGAGCACTCTCGGGGATGTTAAAAATAGACTGTCAAAAAGCTCTAATGCAAAGTTCTGAATACGTGCATCGAACACTCTCGACTAGTTTTCTATCTGTGTCCGCATCTAGGTACATATAGATCTTAATTTCCCTGAATCACATGACAACATCTGGTGGCCGAGTGGATATGGCGACTGCTTGCAGATTCTAGGCTGACACTGTGAACCGGGTTTGTGTCTCCCGTCCGTCTAAAATTGTTACTTTCCTGCACTGATGAGAGCAATAAGCTTGAAACGCTAGCGTCTGTAGGTATAAATAATTTAATATTTATATATAATTTTGGTTTCAAATATTTCAAGCGATAGCGAGCTGGCAAAGCCAGCTTGTAATGATATAAGTTAGTGTTAGGTTTTAGTGAGAAAACAATATAACATAAGATCTTGCTAGACAAAGGGTTTTGATCCCTCGTGTCTTATCTGATGATAACTAGTATAAATATTAGTTAACAGAAATTAATCAATAGTTTTCTTTTTGTTTGTTTTTTACTTTCATTCACCCCAAAAAAGACACATTGCCACTTAGACGTGACCTACAGGATCATACTAAGTATGGAGTTCTGCAGCGAGATGTTTGTTCACATTACATTTAAATGTTTGCCTGTTGGTAAAGTCAGGGAAACAGGGAGAGCAGTAAAAGAATCCCAAAGACTAGCAGTTCGATGGCAGAAGCTATTAGAGTAGAAAGCCTTCCAACAACTGAGGACCTCTACAGTGAAGGGGTGTGATTTTGCTCATTGTCGGGTCGGTCAGGGGTATTTACGTCGAGGGGGCACAAGTGCATCAAGTTTTTTGGAGCACATTTGTAAAACAAGCATAGGGATACCACACTGTGGCGATGAGACAGGCGTTGGAGTTAAGTTAATAAAGTATATTTAACCAGAAATGGTTGTCGCTTCCTTCTAAATGTCCATAAGGAAGTAACGAAACCACATAACCAACACTTGGATCCATGTTTTCTCTTTGTTTAGATAAGCTCTTACGACTGACTTTCACTTCAGATCTAAAATGGAAGACTTACATCCAATCTGTTGCTATCATCGCTGGAAAAATGTTACCTGATGCAATTGTCTATCCATATAAGAGTGAGATACGTCCTAAGATGAAGTACTGCTGCCACATCTTGGGGAGCGCCGTTAAGAGCCCTCTTTGTTGCCTAGACAAAGTTCAAAATCGATTTCGCAATCTAGTGGGGAATGATCTCTTCCATTTCTTTTCAGTTCCTTTCTCACAGAAGAGACGATGCTAGTCTCTCTCCACTCTATCGTTACTTTCAACCAACCTTAATTCATTCCATTAATCATATCATTGACCCTTATCCTCGAGTGGTTTTCGGACAATAAGTAAAACAAAAAAATCATAAACCCTAACCTGAGAGGCAAACAACATCAATAGTCGTCATCAAAGAGCGATATAACACTTCTTCATGAATATACCTGCATCCCCCAAAAATAATCGACAGAACATCTTCAAACCTAGCCCACTATAAAGTTGTAACGAAAGTTCTGTCCATTTATTAAGGTACATTAAAACCCTAACAAAACACAATACCAAATTTATTCATGGTTGTTATTTTCACAACGTTTCTGCTGATGTAACCTCCGACCTTCTTCAGGTGGGTCTTTTCGAACTTGGGAATTGTTGTTGAACTCGGAGAACCTATATGCAATTTCGAACGCAACTCTTTAATCAACAGAGGTAGATTGTTTCTAGTTCTGTCATCGATGACGTGTAAAAGTGTTCCTATGTACTTGCTTCCACACGAAGGCAAAGTTAGACGAAAAGTCAGTTTTTAATGTGGGGACAATTCAGCTCCACAAAAAGGGAACAAAAATTTAAATTGCTTCAGTCTAGAAGGATTTCTCCTTCACTGACCGAGGACAGAGAAGATGAAGTGTAGTATTAGAACAGATACTACACTTTGCTTCTAGTCAAAAGGTCAAAGAATGTTAACTTTTATGTTATTCTTAAGTTATTATCGCCTGTAGTAAGGATTGAACTTTCAATCTCCAGAAGACAGTTGCTTAGAACTGATTTTTAAATCAACGCCTTTAACCGTTACACCATGCATCACTAATACAAGTAATATTTATGATGTCTCTGTCTCTCTGTCAGAGATGCAGTTGAAAACAAAGCCCTATACCAAGATCAAACACAATTTTTACGAGGAATTTTTATGATGAATCCAATGATGATATTAATTTTTTTCTTATAGGGGTTTTTACAATAAGATTGTGGGATCTGTGTTCACACCAGCCATCCGTACACAGCAAAGACAACGTTTTACTTCATATAGAGATTTTGTTTGTAACTTGAGAATTGAAAATTATAGAAATTACAAAATATGAATAAAAATAGTAATATGATGTTCCTGGCTGGGAACATAAATACATTGGGGTCCCAATTAATTCCTGGACAACACCGGATTTGCCTGCTAGTAACACATCAAAGTTTTATTAGCGGCAACAGTTCTGGGTTTCGGTGCAGATTGTACATACTAGCAAATAAGTACAATAAAATGAAAAATGTATGCACTTATAAAATTAGTAATATTTGATATTGCAACTTTAGCTTCAATCCTTGGTCCCCTTCCCCCAGAAAAAACATTCACAGACAGAAGTCGCCTAGCTACAACCACAGCAATGAACTTTCCTTTCTCCCTTTCTGTACCAAAAACAAAATGGAGCTTCCATGAATAACGTTTATTTCCTAGAACATCCCATCTGTGGAACAAAATACCACGAGGCTGCTTCCTAACAGACTACAACATGATCGTCTTCAAGTCTAATGTAAAAATATACTTTTTGAGCTGTCCTCAAGGATAATCAATTCCTCTTAAGTAATCTCCTGCCCATTCCACCCACTCATGGTGGTGTTTATCGTCCGACTGAAAATCTCTTTATCCCTTATCCTCGAGTGGCCCTCGGGCCTTGATAAAAGAAAACACACACATGGTGGAGCCCCTACTGCAACTGCTGCATTATGACCCGTTCTTTACTTGTCCCAAAATGTGAAAGGTGTTGCAGCGAAAATAAAGAATCGAGAAAAGGCAGGTTTTTCATTGGTTACGCTTTATTGTAGTAGATTGCCGGCATTCTTTTAGCACCCTCAGCCTCACGTACACAGTCAGCTTCAGGAGGGAGCAGAAGGCGGAACGTTTGCTGACTTTGATCTCAAGTCTCGTTCTAACGTTTTTTTTTCGGATTATTTCTCAGTCGATGACATAACTCTGAAAATTGTTTGGAATACATTCTTCATATTGGCATTCCTCAAAATACAAAAAATAAAATGTTAATATTTTAATTTTCGTCTCAACCTTGAAATTATCAAAGCAATCACAGTCGCATTTAAAACGTGATGTCTACCCAAACCCCCGATCTACATTACCATCTCGGTTATTGTTCTTATTTACTATTCTGCTTTTTTGATCACGCCGGGGTAATCTCATTACACAATACACGGCTGCCATATTGAATATGTTGTGTTATCATGAATAACAGGAGGTCGGAATATAAAGGAAAAAAGACAAAGATGAAGAAACGATAATAATAAAAAGATGGTTGAATTTGCATACATATACATACATTTATTTCTCACTAAGAAGCTTTATCAAAAACAAATGCAAAAGGGACATAATAAAACATGATTCATAGAAAGGAGGTGAAAATAATAGATGTAGTTACTAACCAAAGGATCTAGATTAAAAGTCCCTAAACACACTTGAAAAAATCCTGAATTGCCAGGGCAAACAAATTATAGAGAATGCATGGGTGATGTAAAGTAAATATATACGAATTAGTTTGGTTTTGTCTGGAAACTATTCTCAATAACAAATCAGTAGAAAAAGGTCAGGCTGAAATAATTAAATGTCTGGGAGTCTCATCCAAACTGACCAGAAACCAAATCTGATGGCACAGCATAAGCGGTGTGAAAACCATATAAAAACGTAGTGAAACACGTCCACCCAGTATGAACCCACAGCTAAGAAAGAGGAAAAGCCTCAATTTCGAATCTTGCACATGCATAGTGTAAAAGTACAAAAGTACTTCCAAATTTAAGAGTTCATTCTCATTTTGCCAGTATAATTCAGGAGACATAAATTGAATACATTTCAAGCAAAGTAACTCTCAATATATTGAGGCAACACAGGCCCCTTGTGCGAGGTTGGAGAAAACTAAAAAGCATGTAAGGTTGACCAGAGTACAAACGAGAACGAAAATGAAATGTTATTTTATAAATTCAGCATAAAGATTTATCGAAAAATAACATGAGTCAATTGTAAGACTGGATACATCCGCCTGACAACATTAGTTGAAATTTCATCAAAATGTCAAACTTGACCTAACTTTTTATGGTCAATGTCAAGGTCAAAGATAAAGGTCAAGTTTATATACCATGCAAGACTTCAGTGACTATACTATGGATCAAGTAGCGAGTTTCTACGATGGGCAGAACAGAAATTATCACTAAAAGTGTGACTTTTACCTTTTCCATGATCTTGAACTTGATCTTGGATTTAGATATCCCAAAATTATATCAATTCTAAGTTTGACCATACCCGATGTTTTGACAAAGTTCAGTGACGATTGGTCAAGCGATGTGAATGCTAGGCTGAACACAAATAAATATAGTGACAAATTCGACCTAATACGTAACCTCCTTGGCGAAGGTAAAAATATAAATGCCTGTGCGAATTCATTTTTCTTATTTTAATTTTTATTGAAACTTGCATGGCGCCAGCAATTTTATTTGTGGAATATGTTGAAGTTCTTTCATGTTGAGAAGAATAGGCACTAATGCTGCAGTTAAAATTGCAGGAATAGAAAAGAACAACAGAAAAAAAGACGACCGTGCCTGATAACAATCAGAAATTAAAATTGAATCAATAAAGTATATGTCTTTTTTATTTCTACCTTTTGGTCACCATTTATGAAGGCCAAGAGCCACTCGAGGATAAGGATTAATGGGATAGAATGATTGTCAGCCGAAATTGATCAATGTAATGAACTAAGTTCAATTATTTATGGGAAGGTTTATGGTAAGTACTTTTTGACATAGGATTTGAAAAGGACTTTGTTATAGTCTGCAAGGAAGCAGTGTCATGGTAATGTGTTCCACAAAGAAGCTCTTTCCATGGAAATTCCTCTTTCTTGTGAATGTTTTATGGGAAGATACCATAGATTGGAATTCAGTGAGCACCTTCCATGAAGGTAGCGGTAGAGTAGAGAATGGCATGCAACGTGTCGTCTGTGAGAAATGGGCTGTAGGCAACGGAAAAGGTCATCCCCCATTAGATTTCAAAGTCGATTTTAAACTTTGTCTAGGCGACAGATGGTGGCAGTTTCATCCACTCCATGCTGGACAACCACGAGGGCATGATGTGACACAAGTTTGAGCTTAATGCAGATGTGGCCAGAGCAAAACACCACATTGGTGTTCATAATTGGTAACAAATATCCATAAACATTTCCTCTTGGTATTTCCTCAAAAATGAAGGGTTTCTTGAGCGACATGCAATAAACTGCTCTTCTTCATTTGGGTGAATTATCTCATAAGAATAAGGATATATCCATCTGTAATAAAACTGAGTTCATCAACGTTTGCTTAAATCATACAAAATACATGGTAAAATGTCCATCAGTTTTGGGATTGAGTTATGTTTATAAAAAAGCACTTCGATTATAATTGATTTAGTAATTAGCCGTACTTTGCAATTGACTCATTATGACCCATTTTTACTAACTTTTTATCTATCACTTTCGGCCTCACTCATTCTATGTTGTTTGAACCCCTACTCTTATTCTATATGTCGTCTATGACTCTCAATTCCATCTCTCTCTCTCTCTCTCTCTCTCTCTCTCTCTCTCTCTCTCTCTCTCTCTCTCTCTCTCTCTCTTATTAACAGTCAAAGTTAATAAATAAAGGAAAGAATAAAAAGATTGAAATAGCCCAGTATAAAAAAAAGAGAATATCATAACAGGCAATAATACTATTTAACCCGTAGTTAACACAAGCAAAATAGAACACATTCTCCTGAACCAATATGGAATTATCTCTTCCCTAACTGGGACTTGTCTAAAAAATGTTGACGAGTTTACATATCATGGTAGTTAAGTTGTCAAGAAAAATTCCACAGAGTGTGAAGTGAGGGTGCGAATCAGCAAGGCCTGGGCAGAAGTGGACAATATGAAAGCGATCTGGAAGTCAAGTCTTCCTACCAAGATGAAATGTGACTTCTTTGAAGCCATTGTCACATTTTTTCTCGTATCTGGTAAGAGAAGATCCGTTCCCATTCGTCAATTTTGAACTCTTGACAACTTATATCCTATCTTTGTCAACCCCAAAACCACCTCAATATCTAACAGGAGAAACATTTCCTAAACTTTCTACATCTGTCTAACAGACTACACTGATGTCAAACTAAAATTAAAATCCTGTTAGATGAGTCAGACACAACTCCTAATATGAGTTATCTGAAAGCTTTCTAGAAAATTCTTTCATCCAGAACTATATGTCACAGTTCATTTGGCCAATGGCATACCTAATCTATCAAACAAATGATTTTCATGAAACAAAATATTGAGGCCAAAACCTTGCCTGCTGATGTTTGCATCTTTCTTCGCTTTGGACGGCTTTCACTTGCTGCTATCAAATAAGCTGACTGCTGATTTGACTTAGGAGTGAAGCGGTAGATTTATGCTTAATCCATTGTCACATATTGATGCAAAATCTCTTTTTTGTTGCATTGAAACAGCTGCAAACAATGCTCTGAATTGTCATGGTGTTGTCATTTTTGATCGACTGTAAGTAATGCGGCACCCACTTTAAACACAGCTTTCTCATCAACAAATGTTCATGTAAAACGGTGAATACACTGCCTTTTGATATCTTCAATTTGTTTGTTTTCTCATTGTTGTTGGTGACCTACCCTTTAATAATAACTAAATGGTAGCAACCGGCTACCATAAATACCGGTTTTGCCGGGAGAACATTGGTAGGCACATTTAGGCACTAGCACTGCCAACACTGACTTGTGTATAATTTCTCTGTTCAATACAATTCGTTATTATTATCTCTAAACCTGTTGTTCTTTTATTTCATTGTTGGTACCCCTAAACGGGTCCACAACAACTGACGGCGAGTGATTCGTAAAGGACTTCGTTGGAAACACCTTGGACCTTGCAACCTGTGAGTGATAAACCAGTGTCTACAACACGGTCAACCTTCGAAAAAATAAAATTCTACCCGTTTGAAAAACAACCAAAAAAACCTTGTGCTTTACAATTTTCGGGGAGATATTGGAAACATCGAATGCATTCAATTTTGGGACGAGTCTGCCTTACAAGAAATAACTAGTTTAAACAATTACTGTAAGAAAAAAAAAGTAAGACAGATTTTACTATTTGTGTTCTTCGTATTTCAATACGGGATTTTACCTCGTGCAACAAATGAAATTGGAATACCATGTGCTTATAAAACTGAAAGATTTGAAAAAAAACAAAAAGAACTCCATACTACAAACACCTTTTTTCGTGCCTGATATAGTCAAACGTATTTTGCGAACAGACTTGTCACTGTAAAATCGTATAGTCGAAAAAAAAAATCTGACAAGTAAAACCAAGTTACTTTCTTGAATAACTAGTCAATTTTTAATATAGCCATTACTTGCTATTTTGCATTTTCAGCCTACACTGAAAGGCAAACGGACTTATTGGAAAAAAAAGTTCCAGATGCGAACAAAAATACAAATAATTTGTTAAATTAATTACCAAATAAGCCGGATTAATAAAATCGTTTTTTTTTTCTCAAAGAACTTTGAAAGAAGAAAAAAAAAGATTAGCAAGTGCCGGTCGAATTCGAGACCCGAATGACGCAGTGATGAGAAGGGGTTGAGTTTGTTATTAAACAGTAAGCATTTGAAAAGAAAAAAATAGTGAAGGACTATTTGTGACTAATTCTTTTTCAAGAAAGTATTTCTTTAATCATGGAAGATTTCTCGAAACAGATATTGGAGATGATTAAATTTCAATCAGAACAACAGAAGGCAAACGATGAAAAACATCTTGCTCAACAGAAGGCAAACGATGAAAAACTTCAGTCTCTACAGAAGGAATTTCAGTCGCAGCAAATAAGTTTGTTGAAGTATTTTGAGGAAAAGAATTTAGCACAAAAGCGAGAAGATTGAAAATCTTTAGACGAACAATTGATTAGGATAAAAAAATTACAATTAGAGCAACAGACTCAATCAAAGAGAAAATTTGAACAGCTTGTACAAGCAATGATAAATACGACGAATGAAAACAGCGACGCGTTCAACCAAAATGCAATATGGTCAGCTATAGAAACCTTCAACTATGTGCCTGAAGAGGACCTAAACTTCGAATCATGGTACCGTCGATATCAGGATTTTTTCGACATTGATTGTAGCACATGGTCGGAAAAGAAAAGGTTCGTTTAGTTCTTTGTAGACTAGGTACGGCAGAGCATACAAAATTTGTCGATTATATTCTGCCGAAGAAAACGGGCAATGAAACCATTAAAATGTTAATGGAACTATATTGCCCCAAAACAAGTTTATTCCACAAAAGGTGGAAATGTATGAACCTAACGCGAAAAGAAAGCCAGGATTACTCAACGTTTACTTCGATCGTCAATAAACATTGTGACGACTTTAAGTTATCATCCTTGACAGCGGACAATTTCAAAGTATTAATATTTGTTCAAGGGCTCGTCTCGCAAAACGATGCAGAGTTAAGAAGACGTGCAATAAGCAAACTTGAAACCGAGCCAAATTTAACATTGCAACAACTGGCCGAAAGCTGTCAACGACATATTTCTGAGAAAAAGGAAACTAAAGAAATAGAGGAAGCAGCAATTTCTAATATTAAAAATGACTGTCGTTTTTCAAAAAAATCATACTCTTCGAAGGAAAAATTCAGGAAAGATTTGCCTCAAAGGTCGGATGAAAAATTGCCAAACCACCCTTGTTGGGGTTGCGGGGACCTACATTGGTACCAGAAGTGTCCTTTTAAACGAAAAAATTGTGACAAATGCCATAAAATAGGACACAAAGCCTCACATTGCAGAAGTAACACTAGAAGAAAAAGTTACATAAAAACAACTAGAATTAATGGTGGCAACCTAAACATACGAAAGTATGTTACGGTAAAAATGAACAATGAAGATGTTAAACTACAGCTTGATTCAGGGTCTGACCTATCAATTATTAATATTAATACCTGGAAAAAGATCAGCAGACCGACTATGCTACACACAGATAAAGTGGCTCGATCGGTAACCGGAGAGAAAATAAACTTTGAAGGGGAAGTCATTTCAAAAGTGACACTAAAAAATAAGACATTAAAATTACACATGTTCGTAATGAAATATACAGGAAATTTGTTCGGTTCCGATTGGATTCAGCACTTCCAGCTTGGGGATTCGCCGATAAGCGCCTATTGTCAACGAATAGAGAACTTTTCTGCTGAAGCAGAAAAATTGAAGAAGGATTTGAAAGAGTCATTCCCCAAGGTGTTTTCTAATGAATTAGGACGCTGTACTAAAATGAAGGCGAGTTTTGAACTAATTGAAAATAAGAATCCCGTTTTTAAGAGAAAACGAAGTGTACCATTTGCCTCTCTTGAAAAAATTAATGCAGAAATAGACCGGTTGGTGGAGAAAGGTATTTTAACACCAGTTGACTACTCAGAATGGGCGGCCCCAACCGTCTACGTGAAGAAAAAATCTGGAGAGATCAGAGTGTGTGCCGATTTTTCAACCGGTTTGAACGAGGCGCTGAAAATTATCACTATCCTCTGCCGACACCAGAAGAGGTTTTCACAAAATTAAACGGTGGAAAACTGTTCTCAAAAATTGACTTGAGTGAAGCCTATCTGGAAATACCTGTAGAGGAAGATAGCTCTAAGCTTCTCTGTATTTCGACAGACAGGGGACTACTAAAGTTCAATCGTCTCCCTTTTGGAATTAAAGTGGCCCCGTCGATTTTTCAGCAGGTAATCGACACGATGTTGCGTGGGCTCGATTTTTCGATCGGTTACCTTGACGATATCTTAATGAAAAGTACGAACGTCGGGGAGCACCGTGAGCACGTAAACAAAGTATTCGAAAGGATAAGCGATTTTGGTTTTACACTCAAGGAGTCAAAGTGTGAATTCTTTCTAGAAGAGATCAAATACTTGGGACATGTCATTGATAAGAATGGAAGACGTCCCGACCCAGAAAGATCTATAGCCATAAAGAATATGCCCGAACCGAACAACTTTACCCAACTACAAAGCTTCCTGGGTCTCACAAACTATTACGAAAAATTCATTCCCAGTATGCACAAATGGCGAGCCCCCTTAAATGAGTTACTTAAGAAAGATAGTAAATGGGAATGGTCCACCGACTGTCAATCTGCATTCGACAACCTAAAAACGAAGTTAACTTCAGAATTATTTCTTAGTCATTTTAATCCAGAGCTAAAAACTATTGTTGCAAGTGACGCCAGGTCCTACGGCATTGGGGCGTGCATTTTGCATAAAATGCCGGATGGCTCGATGAAACCCATCGCGCACGCTTCAAGAACTTTACTTCCTGCAGAGAAAAATTACTCTCAGATTGAAAAAGAAGCGTTGGGTATTGCGTTCGCAATGACCAAATTTCACAGGTATCTACACGGCCGTCATTTTATCCTACAAACAGACCATAAGCCACTTATCACCATCTTTGGATCAAAAAAAGGCTTGCCAACCTACAAAGCAAACCGCCTACAGAGATGGGGTATAATTCTGTTAAATTATGACTTTGAGATGGAATTTTTACCGTCAAAAAGATTAGGACACGCAGATGGTTTATCACGGCTAATCCCAAAGTACACGGAACCGCTCGAGGATACAGTTATAGCATCCCTTCGGTCTGAATATGACTATAGTAAAGTACTGTGTAACACAATAAAAGAGCTGCCAGTCACACTTGGCGATATACAAAAAGAGGCAAGAGAAGATAATTTTATTATCGAAATTAAAAATAAATTACAAACAGACGATGAGCAAACGGCAGCTTTTTCAATCTGTTGCGACACATTATTATGCCAGGAGCGAGTAGTCATCCCAGCTACGCTAAAAAAAAAAATCCTGAAGGATTTCCATAAGGGGCATCCCGGAGCGACACGCATGAAGAGCCTAATGAGATCTTATGTGTATTGGAAAAACATGGACAGGGACATAGAGACGAAGGTGAAGGCCTGTGCGGGCTGCACGTCGGCAGCAAAAGCACCACCTATTCAGTACTGTCCATGGCCAAAGGCAGAGCAACCATGGTCCCGTATTCACATAGATTTCGCGGGGCCATTGGAAGGCTTCTACTATTTAATTATAGTCGACAGCTACTCAAAATGGCCAGAAGTTGTTAGATGTAAAAACCCAACAACGGATGTTACGATATGCGCGTTGCATGAACTGTTTGCCCGATTCGGAGTGGTGAACATTGTTGTATCGGACAACGGTACACAATTTACTTCACGAGAGTTCAAAGAATTTTGTGAAGACTTTCAAATTAAACATATCACCACTCCGACTTACCATCCGAGGTCAAACGGACAGGCAGAAAAATTTGTTGATACCTTGAAGAGAGCATTGAAAAAATCGACGAGCACGCCGAGAGAAAAGGCACTCCAGCAGTTCCTTCAAGTGTATAGAATTACACCCAACGAGAACACACCAGCCCAGGTACCACTGGCGGAAGTAATGTTTGGAAGAAAAATAAAGTCGGTATTCGACAAACTTTTACCAAAACAGGTGAAACCGACCAACATTACGGCACCAAAGAAGAGTTACGAGGATGGAGAGAAGGTGTTCTTCCAGGAAAACCATGGAAACAAAACCGTGTGGGAAGTGGGAAAGGTACAAAAAAGATTGGGGCGGATGGTGTACATTGTAGAGGGTCCTAGAAGCACCTGTAAAAAACACATTAACCAAATGCGTCGTCGCATGTCCGACGACCCAGGGGAAGGCCCCTCGGATCAGAGTGAGACCATCATGGAAGATCTATACGACGCATTTGAGCTGCGCACACCAAAAACGCCTCTGGAACAGAGACGTTCATCAAGAAAACGTAAATTAACCGGGAGTTTCGAGGTGAATCCTAGGAAAAAGATATACTTTGAGATTCCGGGGGAATGAGTTTCGGAAGGGGGTGTTGTGGGTGACCTACCTACCCTTTAATAAGAACTAAATGGTAGCAACCGGCTACCATAAATACCGGTTTTGCCGTGAGAACATTGGTAGGCACATTTAGGCACTAGCACTGCCAACACTGACTTGTGTATAATTTCTCTGTTCAATACAATTCGTTATTATTATCTCTAAACCTGCTGTTCTTTTATTTCATTGTTGGTACCCCTAAACAGGTCCACAACACTCATGCAACTTCAATTTACGATAGGCCAAAACGAGTTTGTGGACTTTTTTATGTTTTCTTAGATAACTGCTGAATTTGGGTGACCTGAGCATTCAGCATAATTTGTGTCTGTATGACCGCGTTTAATGTCAGTATACCACCTCTTAACCATTGTTTCAGACGGAGCAGCGTTTGAATAGCAATTATCAAACCATTGCTTTGTTTAACCAGTATTTTTTCCCGTCAGAAAGCAATGCTTTATCAATACACGAAATTCAGATTTTTCGATTTTTTCTCGAAAATTTGAAAGAGTAACTTCACTTAAATAACTGCAATTTGCAAACTAACAATCCGTTTGGCTCAAATTGTTAGATGTGTTATTTGAAGGTTAGTACTTTATAAAAAACATAGATTTTTATTAGTAGTGCCATTTATATGTTTGGTCTGGAACTTATTGAGTGATATGTTATTTCGAACTCGGGTCCAGCTTCAATCCTTACTACAAGCAACATAATAATTAGATGGCTGACAACGCAAACAGTCTGTTCCTGTGAATTAAATACAGGGTTCAGTTCGAAATTACATCGAGGTTCCTGACTTCAAAAAGATGCACCTGAAGAAGGCCGGAGCTTACATTGCCTGAAACGTTGTGAAAATAACATCCAAAATGAGTTTAATTGTCAGTTGCTTACCATGTGACACTTTTGAGAATTTAAAAGCAAAACTGTTATTTCCACATGACCCCCCCCCCCCGACCCGGAATACTTTGGATGTATCATCTTCCTTCAAATTATTATTTAGATAGGCAAAAAGAAATATAGTCTTTGTTTTTCCAGTTTCTGCTTGTTTTGACTTTCTAGTCTTCTCTTCGACTTCCTGTAATAGTATTTGGACATTAGCTCTACAAAGCTCACAAGATGAGGAAAAATACAGTCTCTGCTTGTTTTGATTTCCTAGGCTTAGCTTCACCTTCTCCTGTATAAGTCTTTGTCCCACTATGATACAATGCCCAAGAAGACAAGGAAAAGAAAAATAATCGATGAGATAAACTGCCTTGTCTTTTATAGAGTGCTATATTGTTATACAGAACAAACAAAAATGCTACCATGGAATCTATTACATGAAGAACAGTTGTCTGTAGGTATGTATGTATGTATGTCAAAAACGACAGAACAAATACCCACAAAGTTGATATTTTTTGATCGACGTTGACCCAGGGAATAATATCTAAAATTTAGAAGAAAATATTCATTATTTGACCATAAACTGGCACAGATTTCGTCAGGGGAGGTCGGTTTTCAAGCCACTAATTAAATGGAAGTAACTTTAATTGTTTTCAAGGATTTAATTCCCTTATGCCAACTCATTCCCCGAGGAATATATAAAAGTGTTTTTGTATGTGTGTGTATATCCAGAGAGAGAGTAATGGGCTGGGCGGAACAGAAATAGGTGCTGGGGAGAGGGAGAGGGAAAACGGGGAGAGGTAAAGAGAGAGATATAGAAGTTTTAATAGAAATATGTTACACTTTTGCCCCGGACATCGCCAGGTAGCCCTGCTAGTCATTAATAAAAATCAGGATACTTTCTGCAATCCAATCATATTTGGTACAAATAAACTTTAGTCTATGCTTGACGTGTCCATCAAGTTTCACTCAAGAATGTCCAGCAGTCTTTATTTTATTACCCTTCAATGACACACTTTGGTGATCCTCTCATCAGTATGAGGTGTGATTCTGAATGGCCATCATACTCACTGAATCCTAACCCCTCTCCTCACTCCGATTCTTATCTTTAAGGTTATCTCAAAAATAATATCTATCAAAACAATTCCCAGACTATTGCTGAACTGAAAGGGGCCATCACAGCCAAGAGAGAAGTGTCTTAAAGTTATTGACAATTTGCATGTCGATCTGGGCTTATCATTGAACAGTGGTAAAACAAAGACTGTTGAACATTATGACTGAAACTTTGGTGGGTAGGTCAGGTAAAAATTGAACTTTATTCATACCAAATATGGATAGATTGCAGAATGAATTGCGAATTTTATGAACAATTCCATGGGTGGCATTTTATTGTGGGTGGGGGAGGGGGATTACCCTGTATATAAAGCTGCTCTGGCTTAACTTACTCTAGTAAACAGGGTGACAGGTCTACTAAAACATTGGTTTCTAATTGATTATTGGAAGGTTGTGATTTCAATCCCTGCACTAGGCAGTTCATTTTATTTCATTTTCTTTTTCAATAATGAAAAATAATAATCAAGTCTCAGAAAATGCTGCCATGGACAATCCTGAAAGATCTTTTAAAATATTGATTAAGTTATTAATCAATGTTTTCGGTGTTGTAAATGATTGCATTTCACAGGCTGAATAATTCATATGAATAATTATTTGAATTATTAATGAGAATTCATTCTTGGAATATTAAAACTGACACCAGATGTTGTGTTTTGTATGGGATTTTTTTGTCTAGTTTATGCCGTTAAATTCATAGGATTTATGGACACATGTCATTCGTAACTGAGACCAGTCAAAAAGCTTTTAATCTAACTTGAATGGAAGGCTGTTAAGTTTTAATTAAGAATCATAAGCTTTTAAAATCTTATTACACCAAAAATCTTTTCATCATCC
This sequence comes from Sepiola atlantica, assembly GCA_963556195.1. Classification (NCBI taxonomy): domain Eukaryota; kingdom Metazoa; phylum Mollusca; class Cephalopoda; order Sepiida; family Sepiolidae; genus Sepiola; species Sepiola atlantica. The sequence goes on along the minus strand of OY744533.1, from coordinate 47,103,348 downwards.
AGTCGGTACAATTTTCACCAATATTATTGAACTCTAAAGGTGTCTGAACGGAAGGAGCTCACAGAACAGTCCGGGACAATCTTCTAACTGGGTACAGACACTCAGTAAACACCGTTTATCAATTTCTTTCATAAACTAACAATAAACCGTCGTCGATATACTGCCACTTCACTCGCCGTCTAGTTTGTTGTATGTAAATACTTCCCACATAATGAGTATGATGTGACACAAGGCCGGAAGGTGGGGAAAGTTAGACAGTGCACCTAAACAAGAAACATTCTGACCTCTTACAAATTGCTCGGACATTGACTCGATGGGGGCTATTTAGGCAGCTAGCAATAAACTAACTTCTCCCCAAAGAGAGAAAGGCAAGGCCTGGGAGGGTGGACGTCGAGGCTTTCATATGCAGCACAGGCGATTCTTTATCACTTCCGTCAGGGGGATTGATTCTGTTCATTACAGTGTCTATTATTATTTACTCACTAGGATTTATTCACTCGAGTTCATCATCATATTCGGTTAAATGTCCGTATTACATGCTGACATGTGTTGGACGGCTTTTATAAATTGACTTCCAAAATCTCTAAAATCCATTCTTATCACTTCCTCAAATGTTTTCATTGACCGTCCCCTGCCACCTTAACTGTTCTACATCTACTAATCCAATCATCATCATCATCATCATCATCATCATCATCATCATCATCATCATCATCATCATCATCATCGTTGTCGTAAAAATTAGAATATTTTTAGACATCAGGTTTAGTAGCAATATATATTGATTTTAATCTTGGTAAAGGGACATAAAAGTGGTGCAAAATTGTTCTGTTCAGGGAATTAATTTTACCCGCCCTGAAACGGGTATTCTTAGCTATTATACAGCGAAACAGTCTGTATGTGGATGACTATTTAAGCACCCTTTCTCGGGTAGAGCTTATCATAAGAGAATCGCCATTTGCCACCAGCTGAAACCAATTCGAGCTACCAGCATTTGACAATGTTTACATTGAGATTTTACTTACATTCAGCTAGTGTCACATGATAGCATAGGGGTAGGAGCGCCGACTGTCAGCTCAAAGGTTGAGTTTCAATCCCGGCTATTTATGTATTGTTAGCCCCCCCCCCCCAAATCTCCCCAAATCTATTAAACCGTAGAAGTGAGATAGCAAACAGCTGCCTGCACAGAAATTTACCTTAGGTTAACAATACAGAAATAAATAAATAAATAAATAAATAATAAATAAATGAATAAATAAATAAGTAAAAAAAAACTAAACTAAACTTAAACCTAACAATTTAAAAACTAAAATCTAAAATAGAAATACAAGGAACCACGTGTTAAAATAAGTTAACCCATTATGTTGACACAATAAAGAAACAGGATATAGGCCACTCTATAGTAAACAGAACAATAAAACAGGATTAGGAAGTAACATTAACTGAGCCTCTGTTCGTGGGAAGCCCAACGATTGGCTGAGAGAATCTGATTGGTTAACTAGCTAGCTGTGTATATAAAAACACCCAGCAAAAATAACTCCATGCATTTTAGCCTGAAGATTCCCCCCAGGGATGAAACGCGGAGCCTCTGTGTAGCTTAATGACCACGAATATATTTTCATAGCTTACTATATATATATATATATATATATATATATATATATATGCAATTATTTGAACACAATGTGCTCGTATTTCCTCCCACCACAGGAAGATGTGACTTAAGGTTGAAAGGTAGGAATTGGCCTACAAAAATGCCTGAATATCCCTGCCACTATTCCCCCGTATGGCTGTTTTAGACGGTTAGCAATAAACTAACCCCTTCTCAAAGGGATAAACTAAAGCATCCTAGAACTGCACAGAACCATACCTCAGCCCGACAAAATAAATCGCCCAGACTGTTTGTCGAGGACATATCCTTGACTGGTATGAACAGCCTAGCCTCTGCGCAAAGACCAATAGATGAAATGGGGGGGGGGGGGAAATCATACCATTTTCCTAATAGTATAAACATATAAATGAGTGTGATGGATCCGATTGGACGATTCCATCGTGCGTGTCAGTAGCCATTACACCTTCTGAGACAAACCATGGAATTTCTGCAGAACTTTCATGGGTCTTGCTAGTCTGTACTGGAATGGGACCAAAAATGGATGGTTACATTTAATGTTACCAAAACAAATCTACTTTCCTTTAACAATTATAAGAAACCTTACTAACCACCAACCACCGATTGCCATGGCTGATAGCACCCTTCCCGAGAGTCCAACATTCAAATTCCTCGGCCTAACAATCACAGACAACATGAATTGGAATAAATACATAGAAATTACTGCCAAGTCTGAGCAAAGAAGGTAGTCTCCCTCTACCAGGCTAGAAAAAGTCTCACACCTGTTAGTTCATATATCTCCACAGAGTCATCATTTGTGTATGCATGGAGTAGTGTTGCCACATAGTCTCTCCCTCTTGTACAGAGTCCAAAAAAAGAGTCTCTAACCTAATAAGTTCCACAGTTTACCAAGCTCCAGTGTTTGCTTTATCGCCGCAATGTTACATGTCTGTGCTTGTTTAATCCCACCTTTTCACCGTAGACGTCCCCAGATGGCAGATGGCTTTCTACTCAAATAGCTTCTTTCCTCAAACTGCTAGTCTTTGTAATTTCCTCCCTGCTCCCAGTTTCCACTGACTGTACCAACATGCAGAAATTTAAATATAATGTGAACAAACATCTCGCTGCACAACTCCCCACTTAGGATGCCTCTATAAATGTGGCGCTTAATTCACAGTACCCTCTTACGTCTCAGTGGCAATATGTCTTGTTTGTGGTGAAAAACAAATTACAATGATAAAAACAAAGTTTTGAAATCGTCAAGACGATTTATTTTTGTTACTTAATACCTTCTCCTTTCTATATATAAAAAAGATAGCTAGTTCGAATCTTTTGAAGGCAAATCATTTTCATTTTGATTCAAACTCCATTTAATTTGTGAGAAATTCAATTCTGAATTACTGCTTAAGTTAGCAAACAAGGCAAATTGCTTAGAATGCGTACAGCAAATCCAGCTGCTTCAGATTTCACTCACAGAATAATAATGACAATTGTGGTCGAATGGGAGAGGGGGGGAGTACAGAGCGCTTAATTCGCTGCACTTACAGTCTTATTTTTTGCTGTATTGAATTTATCTATTTTATTTTATAATGATTTGCATTGCAAATAAGCACTTTAAATGTATTCTTCAGTTGATCAAATTGCAAGAAACCAAAATGCTGTCCAATCCTATAATAGGATATCTACACACATACACACACACACACACACACACACACACATATATATATATATATATATATATATATATATATATATATATATATATCTGTGTGTGTGTGTATATATATAGCAAGGCGATCCATAATACAGGCCTGGCAAACATGCAACTGGTGTCCACGACTGGGGGCAGACATGTGAAGATCAACATTACTACTAAATAATAATTACAGAGAAAAGGTTTAGTAAGAAATTTCTTAATAATGTCTAATAATTAGCAACTATACATACTATTAAGAAGCCTATAGGATTATTGTAGGCTGCTTCCTAATAGTTATTTCCATTAAATCAAATGTAAAAAGTACAAAAATATAAAAGAATTAAATTCACAAAAAATTACTTTATTCACCATGAATTAAACACATTTTTGATATTTCAAAAGTCACGAGTAACTTTGTTTATATTGACTACTTGATTATTAAAAATATAATGGCATAATACAATAAGAAAGCAAATTCAACATTTTACAAAATCAAATAATTTATGAATAAACTAATGTTTAGAGAAACAAGTTGTTATGTTTGTTACATATACAATTTGTTTTTACAGAATATTAAGAAAATGCTTATTTTTTTCATCAGAGCAATAGTTCATTTAATGATAATAGAACAAATTATCCCAAATAAATAAATATATATATATACACACACATATATATATATTGTTTTTAAATTCCCGAAACAGTTTTTCATGGTAAACAACTGATGATCCCTTAAAATAGTGTTAGAAACTAACTAATATAATAACTGTAAAAAATAAATTGACTTACATGAGTGATTTTCCACTGGAAGACTTGAGACTATAAGTTTGTTTTTTTTTATATAATTTTTTTAATTTTTTTTTTATATAGTTTTAATGGTTGAGAAACTTCCGAGACTATATATATATATATATATATATATATATATATATATATATACACTCACATATATATATATATATATATATATATATATATATATATATAAATCTCCTCCGGTTTAAATCTCAATTGTTACTTTCCACCCTCCCTCTTTTTTTCAAACCTTATTAAAACTTCCTTACACTAAATTTAAACAAACATACACAACACTCTAAGCAAATAACGCGTCCAAACGAGAGTGACACGTGACTTCACATTTCCGAAACAGATGACAACAGAAGCTGAAGAGAGCCGGATGGTTAAGTTCTTCCGTGCTTGAAACCGACCGTACGAATGTTGTACTAATTTTTCTGTACCAAAATAAATAAATATATATATATATATATATATATATATAAATATATATATATATAAATATATATATAAATAAATATATATATATATAAATACATATAGTATGTTTTTACAAACGAGTCGCTGCTTATCAAGGCCCAAAGGCCAGTCAAGGATAAGGGTTAATGAGTTTGACAGGTGCACGGTGTAACATCGAGAGTATGAGTAACGATGATTATAAACTGGTCAGAAATTATTATTTAAGAGGACAGCTCGACAAGAATTTGTGCACATTGAACTTGAAAACGGCAATGTTGTAATCAGTTGGGAAGCAGCCCTGTGGTTCTGTGTTTCACTGACGAGCAGTTCTAGAAAAGAAACTTTGCTCATGGAAGTTTCGTTTAGTTTTAGGTACAGAGAGAGAGAGGTGACATTATTTATAATGTTGTAACTAAACGAGTTTTTGTTGTGAATGGTTTACAGGGGGCAGACCATGGATTAAAGCTCAGTCGAGCACCTGCCATGAAACTAACGATAGAGTAGAGAAAGACTAGTAACGTCTCTTCTGTGAGAAAGAGGCTCGAGGGAGAAGGGGACATCGCCCACTAGATTTCGAAGTTGGGTTTGTACTCTGTCAAGGCAGGAAAGGATGCTCTGAGCAGCACCTCCCCAGATGTGGCAACAGTATTTCATCTTAATACGTATTTAGCTCTAATGCAGGTAGATGATTGCAGCAGGAGTTGATGTAAGTGTTCCATTTAAGGTCTGAAGTGAAGGTCAGTTCTAGAAGCTTATCAAAGCAGGGGGCTTCCTTAAGACGAGAGACATTTATTTCAATTGGGGCAAAGTGAGGATCAGAGTGTTGATGGTGAAAAGAGAGAAGCTTGGTTTTAGACGTATTAAAAGTAACCAGCCACCTTTTTCCCCACTGCACGACGTGCTTCAGGTCAGAAGAGAGATAATCAGAAAGATCTTAATTATTGATGCTCTTCAAAATGTTGCCATATTGATAGTTGTGTCCTCTGCATAAATGTCGACGAATGATCTCAGAATATGATTTAGGAGATCATTAATGAATATCAGTAAGAGGGTTGGGCCCAAAATGGATCCTGGTGGCATGCCAGCGTTGATACTATGGGCTTTGAACTTCTGCCCATCAGCAACTACTTTTATGAACCTATCGTAGAGAAAAGCCTTTGATATGTCAAGGGATATTGCTCTAGAAACGAATTGATTCTGTGTGATATTACAGTCAGAACACCAGCAGTTGATCTCAAAGAACGAAATTCGTATTGTTTGTCACTGTGTAGGCCATTTTTTGTTGAGGTGATTGACAACTTCTCAATTTATCACAAATTAAAGCAACTTACTCATGATGCACAGGAGGCTGATTGGTCTGTATTGAGATGCAGAAGACCGATCTCCAGTATTTCTAAATACTAGACAGGCTGACAGAGTTTTCCAAGGTGATGGGAAGCATTTCTCTTTTAAGCAACGATTGAACAGCTTTATCAGAATGGGAGCGAGTTTCGATTCCAGTTTTTTAAGCACTACGATTGGAATGTTGTCAGGGCCAGTTGCTTTGCTGGCATCAAGGTTCTTGATAAGTTTAGCAACATCCTGGACAGATATATGGATGTCGTTCAGAGTGTTTTCAGTGTTAGGGGAAGATTCAGGAGAATGGCAACCCTGATTGCAAAAGGTGGAGTCTGATGCAAAGTTATCAGCAAAACGTTTGACTTTATCGGATGCTGAGGAAATCAACTCTGACCTATTGACAATGGTTGAGATAGAGGTCATGCATCTGTTAAGGACCTTGTTTGATATTCGCTAAAACTCGTGGGAACCAAGACTTTGCTCAGCTACTTTAGACTTAACGGATTTGGCATATGACTGACGATAGTTTGGATGTTGTCAGGACCAGTTGCTTTGATGGCATCAAGGTTTTGGATAAGTTTGACAAAATCCCAGACAGATATGTGGATGTCGCTCAGAGTGTCTACAGTCATGGGGGAATTCAGGTGGTAGGCTGCCCTGATCGCAAAGGGTGGATACTGATGCAAAGTTCTTTGGTTCATTGATGATGGTTGGAATAGAGGATATGCTTTTGTTCAGGACCCTGTTTGTAATACACCAGAACTCGTAGGAACCAAGCTTCTACTCGGACACTCTGGATTGAATAGATTGGGCAAACTTTTCTTTTGTGTTTTTTATAACTCTTTTGCAGTGGTTTCAGAACATCTATTTTGTTGAAAGCAGCTGAAATAGTGTTTTTTGTGTGCAATGGCGACGGCACATTCAGGAGTTTTCCACGGCTGGCTGTTTGGTTTCTCTTGGCATTTCTTGGAAGGTATGAAGCTCTCTATACCAACGATTAACCAATAACTTAATATGCGATACAGGATACATTCTTTTCAAATGTTGAATGCAGGGGTATTTCTGACATAAAAGTTATGAGGCTGTTGCAGTCAGTCATCGAGTATTGATACACTGTGCAATGGAGAGGGATATCAGAGGTCTTGTTTCATTTTGTTTTGATCTGGATTGAGACAACTGAGTGATCGGAAAATCCCAGCGGAGAGAAAACAGTTGTCAGAAAAAGATGAAGAAGACTTGCAAATTGTCTGTCAGCATCTGGTATTTGGGTAGGTTTGTCAACAATCTTTGTTATATCATAAGCAAGGGAGAAATCGTGACAAAACGTCTCTTCATCAGGTCTTGTTAGAGTGGACTAGCTATTCAACATTGTGAACATAGAAATCTCCACAGACGTGAATGTTGGCAGGTGGATGAGCAGAAAGGATAAGTCAATTATTTCAGAGATATTCTCAAGGATAGTAATTCTGACATTGTGGAGACGATAGAGGGTAAATATGAATGCAGTGCTGTGAGTATGTGCTACTCGGAAACACATATAGGGCAATGTTGGGTCTTCTTTGGAGATGTCCCTCCCACATAGAAATACATTCCTAATGTAGGCACAAATTCTATGTCCATGCGATCTTGAGGGTCAGGTTTTGATTTCATGATCGAGTAACCTTTAATCATGAAATCATCTACAGACACAGACGGGCCAATGCCAGTTTCGAACAGGAACAACAGGTCGGGTTTGGTCTCCCATAAATGGATCAGAAGGTTGGAACGTAGACCCTTAATGTTGAAATAGGAGATTTGGTAGTGACGGTCAACGTTAGAAGTTGGGGTTCAAGTAAGGTTTGTTTTCACAGAGTAAAAATGAGGAGAATCTTTACTGTCTTTATACAATAGTGCTCGATTATAAATAGAGCTATTTATATTTCTGAATTTTTTAGATGAGGATTGATAATTTGTATAATTTTGGTTATTTGGACTACATTTCTCATTTTGAGTGTTATCATCACAAGGACCCGTGGCGCAGTGCATATAGTACTAAGTTAACTTCAGTTCTAAGTGATAGTCATCTGAAGTATTGCAAATTACTGAAGACTTCTCCCAGTCATGGCTAACAGAACAAGAGCATGATACCCCTGTTGATTAAATAATGGGTTCCGTTTGAAATTCCGTCCAGATTCCCGAGTTTGACAGAAATATTCCCGAGTTAGAAGAGATACACCTGAAGAAGGCTGGAGGTTACAGCGGCCTAAACGTTGTGATGATAACACTCAAGATGAGAAATGTAGTTCGAATAACCAAAATTATACAGAGCAATTTATATATAATAACATTTTATTTATATAAACATAGCATGGCTACACATCCAAAACATGTTTCAATTGTAACTTTGAGAAGCTCGATGTCCTCATGTGTGTGTGTGTGTGTGTGTGTGTGTGTGTGTGTGGGTGGGTGTGTGTGTGCGTGTGTATTTTAACGAACTAAATCATTATTTAAATCAAGTTACAAATAAAGAGCATACAGAAAGTTATTATTGTTTATACAGTTGTTTCAGGGCAGTGTTTATTTTAAGTCATGCAATGAACCATATTTTTTTTAAACACAAGACTATCTTCAGACCAAAAATTTCATATGGGCTCTACAACAAACAATTAACAACAATGTCAAAAAAAAGTTCCACCAGAAACCAAAGAAGAATCACAAGAAAATATCCATTGTCAAATACCTCTGTAAAAACATTAATTATTGAAATTAATTCTTCATCAAATATATATATATTTATATATATAGTGTGTGTATTTCGGCAGTATTCTTTCATTTAAGCAAATATTGTTAAACATTAAAGAATTCATCTGATAGATTATACCTTTTTTATTTTTTAATTTTCCTAATGATAATTTTTGTGTCAAAAATAAAAAAAAAATAATATATGTTCCATATGTATCGCGAACGTGGGGTCTCCATTTGTTCTTGAACGTCCATAGAATGGAAATATGTTGCAAACTCCAGCAAGGAGTTTGGAGATAGACCCCTCGATAACCAAATATATTCTGAAACTACATTAACATAAGCACTTAGATAAGTATGTTTACGTTTGAACAAATGTGGTACAATAATATCGTGGGGTCAAGATTGTTGGCCAATTCTCTGAATGTTCTTATAGACGTTTCAAATAAGCAGCTCATCTAACACATGCTTGGTTGCACCATCATTTACTGTCCGCGGATTATGTTTGTGATGTTGATCCTTTCTTGCACATAAGCATGGTGTAAGTGTTTCATTTAAGATTGATTTCATTAAAGTGCATTCAAAACATTTACCATTTGTTGGTGTATCATATTCTTTACACTTAGTTTACTTTTTACAAAACATGAAATGAAAAACATGAAAATATTTCAAAATAGCCTTTACTTCTAGTTTCTTCAAAAATACTCCATTTACTTTGTTATATCATTAAGGTGTAAAAGTATATTTGCTACCAAGTACTTAGCAAAACACATATATATTAGTAGAATAGTAGTTCCAAGACGGGTATAAGCAATAAATATAGCATTAGTTGGAAATTTTTATGTTTTTACTTTATTTGGAGGGTATGGTAAAGTTTCAGTTCCCCTCCCCTAAAGGGTATTGTTAAAAAATAATAATGTGACTCGTAACATACCCTCTTGCCTAGAATACATTATAAGTTCAATAGTTTAGCAGTTCAGCAAGCACATACATTTTATTGACGCTCACGCGCGCCTGATCCTTTTAATATTGTATTACTTAATATTACTCAAAATTTGATGTAGAGCAATTCTTTTCTCAATTTTGAATCTAACTTATTTTCAAAAAGATTTTAGGACTGGTGCGAGTTTGGGTGGGCGCACCCCTTAAATGGTAAAGTTTACAAAAATAGTGAAGTGTCCATGTTACTCACCGGGTTGCCAAGAATTCATAATGATAGGTTTATAAAAAATAAATAAATAAAAATAAAAAAACTTTATGTATATGCACCCCTTAAATGTTAACATTTACAAAAAACATGTCGCTATGTTACTCACTCTATTTTTAGAATATATATTTCAAAATTCATTATGATCAGTTTATTAGTTTAGGAGATTACTCTGTACATAGACATGGCATGTCTAGTTTTGAGAATGATAAAATATGCCATGAATAAAAAAGTAGTTATACGGTATAATCACGTTGACACACCGGTTCCTGTTAGATCACCGAAGTTAAGCAACGCTGAGCCTGGCCAGTACTAAATGATGTATGTGGCTTAGAGAGGATATAGGCACTACCAGGTTCTATCATGCCCACAGAAAAGTTAGGGCAGATAGAGTATCTGCTTGACTCCCCTAGGACGTCCCCTGACGTTATGGGAAAACAACAAAAAGTAGATGAAAACAGAAAAATAACATTACTTTCAGAGTTAGCGAGAGAGAGAGAGAGAGAGATGGACAAATATATGTTTTTGCATATACTTCCTATTTTTTAATAGACCAACATTTTCAAGGTAAAAGCTCGATGATTATTAACATATAACAACAGAGCATATATAAATAGACAATATTAGTCTGCATTCCAGTGACTAAGATTGTATTTATTTTACTGATTATCTTTTAAAAACAAAAACTTTGGTACATTTTTACGGACCGTTTCGCTCACAGAAGAACTTCTGTCATTAGTATGTTAATCACTAAAAAAATTTTCACATTGATTACATTTTTCTACCGAGGACAGACTTAGAAAACGCTACCCAGAAAGCGCAGCCATCTTGTTTTATGAAGTAAAGCCATGAAAAATGTGCACTTTAATGTTAACACCTTGATGTGAACTAATTCCAACGTGGTTATTTAGTTATTTTACTATCTTAAGAACATCATAAGGTTATAGTACATCGAACATCAGTTGTAGATAGAAGATTTATAGTTATTAAACCATTAATCTATTGTATAGTATTTTCTTTAAAAGACCATAAGATATCACCCTTGAGATATTTTAGCCTGTTGTTTTGGTAATATATGTTTTCCGTTTAACTTTATAGTTACACGCAACTAAGAATTTAATAGATCCCTTAAACTCTACATTTTCATCTTGAATCTGCTTAATGCTATGTGGTTTCGTATCTCTACACTTAGAAATAATTCTCTTTTTGATTTAATTCTAAATTCCATATCTTATATAATGATATTTATTTGCATATTTATAAACAATTGTTTTATAATATTTATTTGTTAACTTTCAACCAGTTAACTGTTAAATCTTCCTGCAGTTTCTTCTGGGCAATATTGTGCATATTTTTTTTACCTGAGAGTAATTACAACTAAAATGTAATTCTACACTTACCACATTGAAGCCTCAACTCTGGATGCAGTTTCATGTCGTATGCAAGATAGTTAGATGCAACTATGCGTCTCTAGCAAAAGCGATGAACATATGTCAGTCTGTCACATGTCTTTAGCAGAAACGATAGACATATGTCAGTCTGTCACGCGTCTCTAGCAGAAGCAATGGATATATGTCTGAGTGTCATGCTTACATTTCAAATAGCAGTTTTGCTTGCATCTAAAAATCACTCTGTCTATCCTTCATCATTCTGACAATCTATCATGCTTAAGTTTGAAACATCATTTTCTTTGGTCTGTCCCGCATTTTTAGATGCATCCACACATCTTAACAACAGATTCTGTCCATCCTTAATCGTACCGTCAGCCTACGACGCTTAAGTTTGAAATAATATGTGAATATACAAGTTATATCACATGCACTATGACTATACAATCTCTACAACTACATACTTAGAAAACGGAGCTGTTAAACCTGACAGTGATATGGGGCAAGAGAGAGACAAGGGTAGCAACCCTATGTTACGATTGAGTCAGTTAACTTGATCGGGCACTTAGAGAAGGGGGTGAGCGTGCGAGCCTCACCCACCTGACTGCTACTAAGAGAGGTAGAAGGCAGGGCACATACCCAAAGAACAGTTAACACGGTGTGATTGGCCCTTCTCTTCCTTTTTCGCCTCTCAACCGCCTGACTGATACTAATAGAAAATGAAGGCATAGGTTAACACCAGTGACCACGGCGTGCTTCGTCCTCTCTCTCATTTTTCATCCCATTCCCCCCACTTGTTTCAAAAAACGTCCCGGAAGAGGGATAAGGAAATGATAAAGAAGGATACAAGTGATCATATCGTATAAAATGCTACTGCCGGGGCATGCACCACGGTGGAAAATTAAAGGATTTTTGAATAAGAAATCAGTTAGAGAAAATATTTGAAAGTGTTCGCTCTTTATAAAGAAACCACACTTACAAAAAAACTCGGAGTTGCTTGCTACCCGAATTGAAGACGGTCTCATCCTTTTCTGTCTACTAACGTGGGAATTAATAAGTGGAATATCGGAATATTCATTCAACTAAGTAAAGAAACCCCTTTCTCTCTCTCTCTCTCTCTCTCTCTCTCTCTCTCTCTCTCTCTCTCTCTCTCTCAACACATATTCGCACATTGGCTAACAAACTTTTTTTCCATTGTTTTCATATCGACACACACATCGTATCACATCTCGCTTAAACAATAATACGTCTATCTTCTATCCATTTCTGAGATAAAACTTCCTTCAGTTTATATCTATATATCAGTGTCTGTGTTTTTCTTTCACCGTGTATTGTATTTTGTGTTTTTTGCTTATCAGTTCTCGTCCGAAGGACACCTATTCTAACCAACAAAACATCGTTAGCTGGACTGACAGAGGTGAGAGGTGCAAAAAGGGCCAAAAATATAAATATCTTCAGTCACAAATACGGGTCGTGACACCTAGTTGAAGTCAGCATGCTTAATGATGCTGGCTTAAAAAGAGCTGAGAGGGAGAAGATAACTAAATACCAAGGTCTTATGTACGACATGAATAGACGCTAGAATCTTAGGAAGATCTCCATCATTACAGTAATCATAGACGTTACCGAGTTCAAGAAAAGGAATTTTAAAAACTACCTGGCAAATATACTTGGTAAACCAAGTGCAAGAGAGATCCAAACGAATGCGCTTAAAGAGACGGTTAGAATCCTAAAACGATCTCTTAGCTGGAGTATCTGAAATAGCGAGTGAATGTCTGGCATCCAGTAGGATGCCCCATCCCCAGCTGAAACCAGAAGATAAGCATCATTATAAGAGGTTTTATCGATTAAGGTAGGAGTTTTATTGCTAATTTTTATCGGTATTATAACGAGAAGTTTCATAGTAAAACCACATTTTACGAGAATAAGTGAAACGTAATGTCTGCCTTACAGAAAGCAACAACAAAGCATCAAAAGAAAGAAAACAATGAAAGAGAGTGAGAAGATAAATTACCACCCACTTTAAGATAAGGTCCAGATCGATGTTTTTTTAGATGGGTTGCCATGACACCCTGGCATATTGTAGAGAATAGTTGAGAATCTCTCGGGTTAGAAACTAAGTTCTTGTCGTTTTTATGTTTTTTTTTAAATTGTGGAATCTATCTGTGTTTTCAAATTTTTTAATCTATTTTTTCTAGAATTCTATTTTGGAAAGATCTTGTAATTATTTTTATTTTTCTAGTTAATTTAAGTTAATTTCTACTTATTTTTAAATCATTAAAATGGAATGTCAAGATAAGATTAAGTAACATTTTGACACCTCCTTTTTGCTTTTATTTCATTTTTTGTTGCTTTCTGATTTTTACCAACGACATATTGAAAATCTTGTTTCCATTTACTTGCCTCTCCATTAGCGAAAAGTAAGTTTTTAATGCGGGGGAAAATCCAGCTCTCCAAAAAAGGGGCACTTTGGATTGAAACAAAAATAAAAATTGCCTCAGGCTAGAAGGACTTCGTTTAACGTACCTTGGTAGTTTGGTTTGGTAGTTTTGTTTTACGGCATATCAACCCTTTTTGGGTTATTTAATGCCGAATCTGGTCTTGTTTTCTTCTCTTTTTTGTTTCTTTCCCCTTTTAATATCTGTTTCTATTTAACCCATAGTTGGGACCCTAACAGGTACTACCACTCCGGGTCAGGGTGGACCTGGGAGCAATGGTAATTAAGAGGAGGCTCCACATTCCCCAAAGTCCGTAAGCTGGATCTCACCATCGGATGTAGTTTAAGGTCATATCCAGGACCGGGAGTAGGGTAGGAAAAATAAAAATAAAAAAGGGGAGGGAGAAAGGGAGAGGGGCTGTTGTTTTTGTTTTTGGTTTTGTAGAACATAATTAAGTTTTACAAAAAAAAAAAAAAAAAAACAAAAAAAAAAACGTCAATGTAGGTGAATTTTGTCTCAGGGAGCCACAGGGCAGCCTGATCTGGTATCACCAGGTTAACGTACCTTGGACAGAATAACACAGTGCAGCATCAGAACAGATACTACACTTTGTTCTTAGCTAAAACGCTTGTAAAACGTTGGAAAGAAGTGATAAACAACAAGGGAGAATACATTATTAGATAATTAGTGGTTATTTTTCTATTAAACCTTTTTAATTTAAATTTAAAACATGGCGAGAACTTAATTGCCGACCCAATATATTAATAAACTAGCAAAAATATGTTCCCTCCGGTTGCATACTTTTGCTAGTATATATAACGAATGAACATATACTACAAGGAGAAGGTAATGCCTGAGAGGATGCTATCATGATAACAGAACAGATAATACACAACCATCCAAAGAAAGAAGGAATTAATGCCTGGGAGGATGATATCATGACAACAGAACAGATAATACTACTATTCCACCACTACTTAGAGACTGTGTGTGACAGTATATAGGGTCGTATTTAGTACCGTCTATGTTACTGCATCAAGTCTAACTAATTATTGGTGGGGAGCAAATGTCATGTGGAATAACTCAAGTTACCTCTTGAGGAATATGATCGACTATTCCACCACTACTTAGAGACTGTGTGTGTGACAGTAGGTATGGTCGTATTAAGTACTGTCAATGTTACTGCATCAAGTCTAACTAATAATTGGTGGGGAACAAATGTTATGTGGAATAACTCAAGCTCCATCTTAAGGAATATAATCGACTACTCCACCACTACTTAGAGACTGTTTTTATATTTGTACGCACAGATTCACTCTTAACTAATTAACCGATCATGATGAATTCCGGAACATAGTTGCTAGTCATAAGGGATCGTAATGTGAACTATATTTAGTTTAATTGAGTTTGAGGCAAAGGGCGTGAAAAGGGGATGGGATCTCTTAAGAAAAATTCAGATACGTATGTTAAATTTTTACAATAGGTATTTGACATCAATCAATAAATACTCCAATAATTTTAGTTTCTTTGGGGAATTTTAATTTGTTTTAGAGGGCATAATATAGGCACAAGCTAAATTAGTTAAAAACTGTTCCATTCGAAGAATTAATTTTACCCGTATCCGGTGATAGGTATTCTTCTAGTATAAATAGATAAAATATAGTTATTCACGTACAGATGTTTCGCTGTATTCACAGCTCTTCAGCGTGGCTAACTATGGCATGATTCTAACTCACAACCACATGTCTGTAGTCGGAGATGTTACTGCTGGACTACAGAGACTTGGCTGGAATATGTGACGATTTTATAGTATAAATTTTTAGCATTTTCAGCAAACAGCTGTTATTGCTTTTTTTGCGATAATGACAGCTTATGAATGTCATCTTACTGTGATACCCTTTCTAAGTGATTAAAAGAGAGTTTACTCCCTTACAAATTTCAAATTTAACCATGTTGTGATTTCTCTCCCTTTGAGTGAATAGGAAAACTGTCTCGATAACAATATTTTTGCTTATTTTCGCGCTGATTTAACATCTATAGGGTGAGTTTATGCTTATTACTAGATAATAAGTTGGTATATATTTGTTTACAACAGTAATCACTGATAAAGGGTAGCGGTTCATAGACTTAAACCTCGACTTGTCGATGTAAGCCCAAAAGTCAGACATTACTAAAACTCTGATGTTGTTATCTTGCTTGTCACTGTGCACACTTCATTTGAAGTGATGAAAGAAATGAAATGATGTTAATCAATGAGAGAGAAAGAGGAGAAGATGGGGAGAGAGAGGGAGAGAGAGAGAGAGAATAGTAAATAAGAGAACGGGGCACCAGAGAAAGAGAAGACAGAAGGGGTGAAAAGAGATGGTTTATTATGAAAACACAATGTATTCTGATGTCATAATAGACCCATAATTGTATTCAGATGTATAAAAACGTTGATGGGTCCATTAATGCATTTTGAGAGAGTAATGGAATAATTTAAATAATTAAAAGAGATAAAAGAGAATGGGAAGAGAGAGAGAGAGAGAGAGACGATGGAATTATGACATCACAATGTTTTTGACTTAGTGAAACTCTTCAAATTCTTAATCCTTGTAAAAACATGATTATCAACCAATGTAAAAAATAAGAAATTATATATTTAAAAAATATATAACAATTACTAACTCCACTGGTCACAGGTGATATATATATATATATATATATATATATATATATATATATATATATATATATATATATATATATATATATATATATGTGTGTGTGTCTGGGTGTGTATGTTTGTATATAAATCTCACGAAGTTATAAGAATACAGCATCGAATATGTTTTTATTTTTTATTTGCGAATGAATAATTAAAATATATTTTTCTCAAATTTTAGTTGTTTGTAATGTATTTAAAATTTAAAATTTTGTAATATTTTTGCATCTTTTATGATTTAAAAGAAATCATAACTTTATTCCGATATTAATTCTTTTTTCTGTTTTCTTTTAGGTAAGTGGCTGATTTACTCATCTTTACGGTTCGTAAGATATTTTCATATATCTATATATATATATATATATATATATATATATATAATTATTTTTTAATAATGAATATTTTTTAATATTATCTACATACGTATACGTTTCATCCTGGCAGAATCATCAGTGTAGAAATAACCAGTCTAACCAGTCGCACAATTCGAATCCCGGAACAAGAGTCACATTAAACTCCAATTCCGAGAGCACTTAGCAATAAGACTACTATGAATGGCTACGGACGAGATGAAGAATAAACTCTATTTATGTGTCAAGAGGCGGACAGCAATAGTCGGCCGTCATAACAGTGTGTAACAGGATGGAACTTGCATTATAACTTAGATCTGACGGATTCTCGAATTCTTCATTAAAGGGCCCAGCTGAAAAGCGGTTATAAATAATTATTTTTTAATAATAAATAGTTTTGAATATTATCTACATACGTATACGTTTCATCCTTGCAGAATCATCAGTATAGAAATAACCATTTCCTATACTGATGATTGCATAAAGCATGAAGCACTAGTGTCTGTAGGTAAAAAATTACTATTTATAAAATATATATATATATATATATATATATATATGAGTGATGAAGTGCTCAACGTTTGTGAGTGGAAATTTTACAATTTAAAACATATCGTTTGTTAAATTTTGTATTCGAATTGATTAAACCAAGCTGCTTGATATAATAATGTCCTTCTAGAGAGCGGGTTTGATGAACAAATATCTTACATGTTTAACCAATATCCCACATGTAATAACATCAAGAGCAAGAGAGGATTATCTGGATTACACAAATGTGGGTAAAATATTCCTAAAATTACTGGATAGAAATCCCCTGAAGCATAGCCTGCAAAATCTTCCATACATATACCTTAATCTCAGCCCCACACACCTAGTTACTTGGAGCACACCCAAAGTCTATGGCAGGCCTCCAAGAATATCCTATAACAGGCCCTTTAACTTTTCCATTTTCATTCAGATAATTAAATTATTTATTCAATATACTAACATACTCCTCCCACAATAATTTGGTACCCCAAATCTTCAGATAATATCCACTCTGACCCTCAGATTCACTTTTTAAGGGTTTACATTTGATTTTAGATTCAAAAGTTGTTGTTCTTTAGATAAAAAGGGGCAAATAAATTTTCGAAGTGCGTTATTGTATTTTGCCATTATAGAATTAACCGAACCTTTTAAATACTTTAATTTATTTATTTTTATTTTTTAATTAGTTATAATTGGTTTTAAATGGGCTTATAATTACCCAAGCTCTTTCTTGAATAAAATTCTCTTCTACAACAGTTTCACTTGATCGTAGTTAAAAAACAAAAATAAATTGTTTAAAACTTAGTGGAAGCAGAAATGATGCTTTTACTTTCCTCTCTCCCTGATAGTAGAGTTTTGTTTTTCCTGTTGTATTTTTTAAAGGACTTTGGACAGACGATCGTTTGGAATATCTGGGCATAAATATGCCCAGATATTCCAAACTGTCTGTTTGTGAAACTCCTGTCTTGATCATGCGTTACGGCTGATATATTGCCATTAATATATATATATATATAAATATATATATATATATATATATATATATATATATATATATATATATATATATATATATATATATGCATTAATGTTCTTTACCGCTGTTATCTAACTGTGGCAGAAAAATAAATAAATAAATTTTGACTGTAATTCAACTTCCAACCGATTTTCGATACAACCACTATCTCTCTGCCTTTCTCTCTGCAATCCAAATCGCTTCTCCCGCTTTCCAGCTGTCCTCTTCATTCCTATCAGCTGATCTCCACATATGCAAATCAGACACCACTATAAAAACCTGCACTTATGAAGAGAAGCTCTTCTTTACCCTGTAGACACGACATGCGAAGCACCTCATTCTTTTTCCTGCCGATGAGTGTTCCTCTATATTGTTACACTACCTCCTGATCGTATGATCACACAAGTGACAGATGGTGGCTGGTCGCTTTATCCTAGTACTTCTCCGTAGTGGTACAGTTTTTTCTTCCTCTCTTACATCAGATGTACCAGGATCTGAATTGGCAATGGAATTAGGCAGCTCAACCAAGGAACATCCGTCCTCTCCCTTACATTCAGACGCAGAACCACTACTACTTGTATCGGAATCTGGTTCTCTCCATTCAGTACTCTCTGATGATGTGTCATCATTGTCGTCTACTACCAGTGCTAAACTAAGACGTGCGTGCACGTCTCCTACATGTTGAGGCGTGCTATTGACGACCACCGACTGTGGACTTATCACTCCAGTGACACAACCTGGTTAGAATCTCGACATGCAACGTCCTTGTGGATTTTTCACCCAAACTGTGTCCCCCTCTTTATAAAGTGTAGAGATCCTATGCTGATTCGGATGGGACACAACATTGACCCCTTTCACTCTGATCTGGTATGATTACAACAAATTGGCAGGTGCTGATGAGGCAGACACATCATCCGTGGGCGTAACGTTGTACCAATACACAGCCTACATAACAAGGCAGCTCTTTCGTGCAGCAATCCGCTTAACTGTCCTATAAGACCTTTCTATAATACCATTTCCGGATGGCCTGTATGCACAGCATGGTCAGAAGTTTACACCCCACTCGTTCATGAACTGCCTGAATTGTTGACTGCAGAAGACAGTGTCATTATCAGCCAGAATCTCGGATGAGGGGGCTACGTTAAAAAAACACTGATTCTAATTGCCAGATCACATGTGCATTGTAGTGGTCGCCAGATTGAAAACCGTGCAGGTCCACAATCAATCAATGTCAAAAATGGCAATTGTTGTAGTGTGTAATGTCCATGCCTAGCCGGTTCCATACCTCCTGCACACTGAGCCCTCCCTTTTTTCATTGCACTGGAGCTGGGTCTATTGTCTTGCATTCCTCACAATTCCAAATAACTGCCTTTACTGCCGCTTTAGACACAAACAGGTCGATTCTACACACAAAATATAATATTTGCCTGATTCCAGGATGTCCACTATGTCGATGAATTTCGTCCAGCTGTGTTGGGTTCAGGTTTCCTGTGGCAAAAGCGCACACTGGCTGTGTTGGTTCAATCTCTCTCTTTACATCATTGAGCCAAGGCTGTGGAACTCTTGTCAGGGAGTCTGCTCGGTTGTGGTCAGATCTTACTAGTGCTATATCAACAGAAATGTCGTACTCTTTCATAGTCTCTGCCATATGAGCATCTCACTTGCGGCCTTTGTGCTCAACCGAGATTTCCCATGAGGGCATTGGTCACCCAGTGGTACCCAGTGGTACACACACACAGTCTGTTTTTATGTGTAACACATTGGCCTTTCATTTGAGCGTGAGGTTTAGTCCTTTTAGTATGGTATCCAGCTCTGCCACGTTTATACATATGCTGGGTATCCTTTGTTGGTCGCAACCAGCATGCATCCTCGATGATGGCTCCATTGGCACCAAGAACTTTGCCCACAGCAAGTGAGCTTGCATCCACCCACACATCAAGTTCTTTTGTGCCCATGCATCATTTTCCTAGGACGGGATTTGATTGCTGTACACAAGCAAGTGTATCTGCTATCATACACTCCAACAGAGTATCGCTAACCTTGTCATCCCAGTTCTGTGTAACAGTTGTAGCATAACGTTTAATAAAGCTTGTTGCCACTCGAAGCCATCCACACACTGGAAAGTGCCACACCAGTTTGCCACACATGGAAAAGATACATCTTCGTGTCATAGTTCTCCGCACATTCACAGTACTGCTTCCTTTCCACCATCGCAGTCGGCCATGCTCTGTCCAAACTTCTAATCCCAGCACTCGTGCATCATTTTTCAGTTTGTCTGGGTCCTGACTAGTAAGTCGATACAGGTCCAGATGCTTCCTTACGGATTTTGCCGATGCCACGTCCTTATTAATATATATGTCATCTATATATGCCGACGTTGCTCTCCTTATCTTCTCATCCTGGGCTAACACAGTCTCAGGCACAGCCCGCATTACAAGAGGTGCCACATTTAAGCCAAACCCTAACCGTGTTAGACAATATCTTTATCCTTTAAATATCACTATCTGGTACGGCCAGGGGGATCTCTCAACATGGATCTGTAGGTATGCCTTCCTGAGATCCAGAATAGATACATTCGTTCTTTTCTATCTCCATTCTCGCATTTTCTCTGCATCGCCAGTGAATGCATCAACATAGGTGTTTAATTCACGAGAGTCCATCACAGGACGCCCCTTATTTTTATTGGCCTGCAGCACAGCCATCAGGGGTATTAGTCCCTTGGATGGGCCAAACTCCTCTTAATTATATGGCAACAACCAACCGTTGTTCATCCAGGTCTACAACTTGCATTCATAATCTTCCCTCAATTCATTAGACATTGGATATTCAGAAATCCGAGTTTCCAGTTTCGCTGGTGCACAACCCACTGATCATTTCCATGCTGCAACCCACACTCTCTTCTGTTCATCAAATTTTGCAACAAAATCAGCTTCGTTAATATGAAGCACTGCACAGATGGGTTGTGCCTCCCCAAACTCCACACTTCCAGATTATGTGATGCGAACGCCACTAAGTGCCTTAATGGCGTCAATGCCAAGTAACATATCGAAATCAAGAGGTTTCCCTTGCATAATCAGCACGTTGATTGTGGCAACGTTACCAGTCTCTGTATGAATCCTAATAGTGCCATTTCCGCAGCAGGCCTACATAGTGCCGGTTAATGTAGTTACCACCATCTTCTGCTTTGACCAAGACTGACATAGCTTTGCACTAAAGATAGAACGTGAGCACCCAGTGTCGAGGAGAGCCAAACATAGTGCATCATCAACATAGATGATAATAACAGGTAGCGCCGAGTTCACATTCTGACTGGGGAATAGACTGAGGTTGATGTCTCGTCCAAACTTCGTTTCCCGGACAATCTCTTACCAGATCACCAGCCTTGTTGCACCGATAAAATCGTTGATGAGTTGTCTGCCTCCTTTGCATGCAGTCTCTCACGAAATGATCAGGGCCATTGCATTTGCAACATGTATAATTAGATCGCCCCATGCCCACAGGTGGTTGAGTGATTCGGGCAGACTGTGTCGCAGCCACGACTGGTTCCTCCACTTCAGCATTGTCTTTCATCAATGCTCGAGCTCGAGCCAACAGCTTTTCTAAAGTCATATCGTCCACCCTAGAGGAGGACCGCAACAGCCTTTGGGAAGCCCCCGTACAAACACACACACCAGCACATTATCTGGTATTCCTCTAAATAGTACTAACAGCTTCTGCAGATCTGCCAAATATATGTCTACAGTCTCACCCGGACAAAATACACATGCCTCAAACTTCTCATACGCTGTAAATCTGTCATCGGCAAAAGCAGTGAATAGAGCTCCCTTAATTCGTGCTGCATCAGATTTTTCTTCTTGAGTTAGTTGCTGGTAAACTGTGAATGCTCCCCCAGTTAGCCGAAGTGGGATGACATTTTGAAGCCGCTTCACTCCAGATGAGTCATACACGAATTCCACCTTCTCAATCCATTCGACGTCCGCTCCAATCCCATGAAACTCAGGAATTATCTTTAGGTCAAAACGTCCGTCCAGGGTAGCCATGCTGATGACTGCTCATAACCAGAAACACGTTAGCATGAATTCTTGTTATATGTACGTAAAAATTAATTAATATACATATATATATGTGTGTGTGTGTGTGTGTGTGTGTGTGTGTATAAAACGAATTTTGTATTCTTAAACTCACATTCGTGTAAGAAAATCCTGTTTATCATAGACCAGATAGAGTGTAATAATATGCATTTAATAATTTTATTTTATTATAATAACATTTAAAGCAAGTTATGAAAATAAAAATGTCAAAGAACATTAATTTTACGTATGTCTCAAGAGGAATTTTTTAATGCATTAACATAAACACAAGAAGTAACTTTTAAAAGATGCTACACAGAAATATATTTTCATACTTTACTACTAAGCTATACTCACGTGATTCTTTTTATATGTACGTAAAAATTAATTAATGTATATATATATATATATATATATATATATATATATATATATATATACACACACACATCACTGATTAAGTAAATACTGAAAATCAATACACAATATATCATATCACCTTATAGTATTATATGTGTATAGATGAAATATATATATATATATATATATATATATATATATATATATATATATGTGTATGTGTGTGTGTGTGTGTGTGCGTGTGTATGTATGTAAGCAGCATGTTTTCATTTATTGTTAAAGTTTTTTGTTAATGGCATAATCAAACAGAAAACTTGGTCAATTTTTCTAATACAACTTAGTTTTGAATCTTGTTTTTATTATTATTTTCATGATTTTTTATTTCTTGATCCTTTTATTAATTAATATACCTAATATATAATTTTCGATTAATACACTTTATCGATTATTAAATGATAGAATATAACACATATATAATATTATAGATTCTGTATGACGTTAGCAAATGACAACTTTAAAAATCCATTTAACCACGTTTTTAGGTACCAAACTTTCGTATTTTGGGGTTTGAACTAATTTTGTGTGATCTAAACTTAGCGATGTCATTATGATGACGTTTTGATATTTAAAAACAATTTTCTTAATACATTCTATTAAGTATTACATAATCCATCCTGACAAGTTATTAAGGTTAAACATATTTTTTTTACTCTGAATTATAAATGAAATATCGCTGTTTAAATCCTTGT
Source organism: Sepiola atlantica (assembly GCA_963556195.1). Classification (NCBI taxonomy): domain Eukaryota; kingdom Metazoa; phylum Mollusca; class Cephalopoda; order Sepiida; family Sepiolidae; genus Sepiola; species Sepiola atlantica. The sequence continues at coordinate 47,079,918 of OY744533.1, read as the reverse complement.
TTCCTTTTGAAGAACTAGGTTCTATATAAGATGTATGTAAAGTTTTGTTTTGTGGATTTTTGTTCGAGGGTTTATTCCGGGAACGATCCTTGGTCTTCTGAAGAGCTGCATAAATGAAAGATCCTGGTTTATTCCCGGTTGTTTATTTGTGTGCGAAACGGTCGTCAAGTTACACTGAATTGTTTTAAATTTCAGTAAGAAAAAACTGAATAAAGACTTGGCCATTAAATGTAACATACCATTGTGTACTTAAATAAATAAATATATATATATATATTCCTCTGTATATACAGAAGAAACATTGAAATGATGAAAAAATAAAATTTTAAACTTTACAATTTTATTAAATCATCAGGTAATCAAGCAAGGAATATAATAAACTGACCTTTAATCCATGGATATTCAGAGAAATGCTCTTTTTCAGAAAGAAACGACAACAAAATTATTAATTATTAGTAAGCATTAATTTAAAAATATGTAATAAAAAAATGTTTTTTAAAATATACTTCAAGCAAAATAGTTGAAGGGATGTTTCAAGTAAAGTTTCAAAGATGTGTAGTGCTATGACTCTGTTTAGGGGCCGAAATGAAGACACAGAACATGGGGTTAGGTGAACAATATATATTGAAGAAAAGATATGTACAGAGAACAAGAGAAGTGGTATATCAGTCCTGACTGCCAGGGTAGGCTAGAGTTCAATCCTATTACGAGAAGCCTAAATGCTTCCAGTATTTCATTAGGAATGGACGAGTTCAACTGCTTGTCATATAGGTACGGCACCATAACAGGTAGCAAGTTATTTTAATAATGCAGATATTGAATAATGCAGATATTGAATAATCCAGTTTGAATGCAATATTAAATAGTAAGATGATCAATTCTGATAAAATCTAAAAGCAGAAGTCTGTGAAAAGTCCATTTATGAGTAAAATCATCATGCTATGATTTTTTCAATATCTGCATATTTATATTCCGTGCTTTAACACAGTATTTCTTATATTAATTAATGATTTATTTACAATATCGAGCATTTCCTGATCACGATAAAATATTTATCTTTACGTTATCTCTCTCTCTCTCTCTATATATATATATATATATATATATATGTATATTTCGGCAGCAAATCATTTCTTGTACACGCGTTGTTAAAGACCACAGAGTTTTCTCTCTTCACTATCTTTCTTGTTAATTTCTCGACGCAGCGAGCGATTCGTCGTTTTTCTGGTGTTAATTGGTGGAGTATGACACCTAACGTTGTATCGTGGGCGATTCATCTAACGCTTTCGGTTTCTCGACCATCTTCAGGAGGCTGTGTCTTATTGTTACTAAGAGCCATAAATGAATATGTCCTAAATTTATTTACCTCTGAACTATATATATATATATATATATATATTTATTTTCTATCTCTCTCTCTCTTTATATATATATATATATATATATATATATATATATCATATTCATTTACATTCGTTTCAAGAATCCAACATAAACAACAGTTTCTTGTACGATCGTTTCCGAGACGATATGGATTTTTTATTGATATCAAGTCTCATCATCAGTTAAAACATAGCATCAAAACTAGAGCATAGTTCACACTCAGTTATGCAGCAATTCGAAAGAAAATGAGGAAGGGTAGAGATATGTAAATTACAATCTACTTCTAAAGAGCCTACATAGCAATGAAGCCAAACACAATAGGGTGAAAAAAATATCGAAATTAGAGGAATAGAAAATGTATACACCAATAGAAAAACAATTACAATATTTTTCATCATTGTAAATTTTTTAAGAGCCTACATAGCAATGAAGCCAAACAAATTGACGCAATAGGGTGAGAAAATATATCGAAATTAGAGGAATAGAAAATGTATACACCAATAGAAAAACAATTACAATATTTTTCATCATTGTAAATTTTTTTAAGAGCCTACATAGCAATGAAGCCAAACAAATTGACGCAATAGGGTGAGAAAATATATCGAAATTAGAGGAATAGAAAATGTATACACCAATAGAAAAACAATTACAATATTTTTCATCATTGTAAATTTTTTTAAGAGCCTACATAGCAATGAAGCCAAACAAATTGACGCAATAGGGTGAGAAAATATATCGAAATTAGAGGAATAGAAAATGTATACACCAATAGAAAAACAATTACAATATTTTTCATCATTGTAAATTTTTTAAGAGCCTACATAGCAATGAAGCCAAACAATAGGACGCAATAGGGTGAGAAAATATATCGAAATTAGAGGAATAGAAAATGTATACACCAATAGAAAAACAATTACAATATTTTTCATCATTGTAAATTTTTTTAAGAGCCTACATAGCAATGAAGCCAAACAAATTGACGCAATAGGGTGAGAAAATATATCGAAATTAGAGGAATAGAAAATGTATACACCAATAGAAAAACAATTACAATATTTTTCATCATTGTAAATTTTTTAAGAGCCTACATAGCAATGAAGCCAAACAAAGGGACGCAATAGGGTGAGAAAATATATCGAAATTAGAGGAATAGAAAATGTATACACCAATAGAAAAACAATTACAATATTTTTCATCATTGTAAATTTTTTAAGAGCCTACATAGCAATGAAGCCAAACAAAGGGACGCAATAGGGTGAGAAAATATATCGAAATTAGAGGAATAGAAAATGTATACACCAATAAAAAAACAATTACAATATTTTTCATCATTGTAAATTTTTTAAGAGCCTACATAGCAATGAAGCCAAACAAAGGGACGCAATAGGGTGAGAAAATATATCGAAATTAGAGGAATAGAAAATGTATACACCAATAGAAAAACAATTACAATATTTTTCATCATTGTAAATTTTTTAAGAGCCTACATAGCAATGAAGCCAAACAAAGGGACGCAATAGGGTGAGAAAATATATCGAAATTAGAGGAATAGAAAATGTATACACCAATAGAAAAACAATTACAATATTTTTCATTATTGTAAATTTTGTTAAGAAAAATATATAAATATTTTCGAATTCATAGTGAAAAATGAATGAATTAATAAAATAAGCAATTAATAAAATTGAAAAGATATCCTTTTAAAGAACAATTTCAAGAACAATTATCAAAAAAAATATCTTAATAAAAATTTAAAAAATGTAAAAACACTAATCTAATTTACAGTTTAACAATTACACTAAGGAAGAGGAACTATAATGATAATTACAAAATAATAAACTTAAATAAATATTATAATAATAATAATAATAATAATAATAATAATAATAATAATAATAATAATAATAATAATAATAATAATAATAATAATAATAATAAAAATAATAATATGAATTATAATGAATTAAATAAAATAATAAAATAAAAAAAATAATCGTAAGAGATTTAAAAAAAATAATTCATAAATTAATTAAATTAAAAATATTTTTAAATATATATATCAAGAAAATTACGATAATTACTTGTAAGCATATTTTCACAAACAGGTGAGAACCCAGTGTAGGTAAAATAAAAATATGATACAAAAAAAATAATAATAAATAATAAGAAAGTATTTCGTAGTATACGTAAACTATAAAATAATACACAAATATTTTGTTAATACAAACAGAACATGTGATTCATATTTAACAATACAGTGCTATACAGATGCAGTATTACATAATGACTTATAAACATAAGGAAACATTCAGTTTTTATATAAACTTACATACACATAGACATCCACATATATATATATATATATATATATATATATATATATATATATATATATACAGAGCTCATATTCGCCTGCTGGAGCGTTTCCAGCAGAACTGCCTTACGTACTTGCTTAACATCTGTTGGGATAGCTTTACCCCAGGCACCCAAGTGCTGGAACGAGCTGCTGTTCTAAGCATCGAGTCTCGTATCAGTAAACACAGACTTTATTGCGCTGGTCATCTTATTCATCTTACTGATGACAGACTACCAAAGCAGGTGATTTATGGGGAACTAACTGGGAATACTCGTCCACAGCATGAACTTCGTAAGCGATTTAAAGATTGTCTCAGACGATTTGAAATGCTTTGGAATTGATGTTGGAAGATGGGAGGGGATGGCTGTAGATAGGTTATGGTGGAGGAAAGCGATTTTTGAAGGCAGCAAGCTTTTTCAAAAGAATAGGATGAAACAGCAGCAGCAGAAGGGAGCAGTGAGGCAGAGAGAGGACGTGACACCTCCAGCACATGGAGGAAACATGGAACATCTAAGATGCCAAGCATGCAACTTGGTAACTATGTCACATGCAGGTTTGTTGAATCAGCAACGAGTACATGTTTTGCAAAATCAAGCACGGAAATGAGATGGCTTCATTTATGACATCCTCTCAGATAATCACAATATCTGCCCTATCTGTGGTATGGTCTGTAAAAGTCTGGCAGGCATGAAGAGCCATATCCACGCCGCTCACTGAGAACCTTCACACTAATATCACATCGATACACCAAAAGTTGTGATATTCGGAATCAAATAGACAACCACCCAGGGTGGGCCAAAATAAGGGTCCTATCTTTAAATTTGAATAACTTGAATTTGAATAACTTCCACAAAATAAAAGTTAAACACACCAAACTTTATGTGTGTGTAGACTGACCCTTCCGAGATTTTTTGAAATAAACAAAACAAATTTTAGCCGAAAAACACTTCTTAAAACTTACAAAAACTAAAGTATTGTTTTTTACACTGTTTTGAGTTTTTTAAGTAAAAATAATGTTTTCTAAATGAGGGTACGTTCCTTAGGGCTAATACGGCTCATGCTTGCTTCGGAAGGGGTCCTTTACTTATTCTAAAAAAAAAAAAAAAAATCAATAAATAAAAAAGTTATGAATTTTTAAAAATAGGACCCTTATTTTTGCCCACCCTGTATATATATATATATATATATATATATATATATATATATATATATATATATATATATGTATTTATTATTACTTTTTATTATTTATTATTAATTATTATTTTTTATTTCTTTTCTACTCTGCCCAATTCAATTACTTAGTGCGATTTAAACTATATATATATTTGAAAATCAGTTGCCCTTTAATGGTAATGCCTAATATTTACAAAAGCAACAACCTTGTTTTTATGATTCATACCCTACCAATCATCCTTAAACCACTTCTCTAGAAGCATACGTGGAATAACAAACAAATTTACACACTATATATATATATATGTATATATATATATATGTATTTTTTGAATGTGAGATAGTATATATAATTATTTCATCAGACAATGCCGCAGCCCACTACCTACGAAAGAAACAAACCGGAAGTCCTAGACTTGAGTTTCCCCCTCCTTTAGACTCATCAGTAGAACACATCCGAACTTACGTGTTCTACTGATGAGCCCAAAGGAGGGTGAAACTCGAGTCTAGGACTTCCGTTTGTTTCTTTCGTAGGTTGTGGGTTGCGACGTTGTCTGATTGTGGAAATAATTATATATATAACAGAAAAAGCCGCAAGGCAAACGAGTATGGACAAGTGCAGATTCTATTTACAGTTCAATAAATGCCAAAGTAAATCTATTAGTAACGGGGAAAATTCGATATGGAAGTGTAAGGCCATTGTTTTAATATCAATGGTATGTCTGGCATGAGCATTGTTTAGTAGTAGAGTTCCATTAAGCATGATAAACAGGGCAGGTTCAAGGGAGACAAATCATTCACCAAAACAAAAACACATTATCGGCAAGTAAACAGTGTTTTATTCAATTAGGGTAAAAATGTATATTAGAAATCTAAGTAGCCAGAGAGCTGAGTAACGAGAAATGATAGGCGTACACCCAACAATTAATAACATGGGTCATTACTTTATAGGGGAAATAGAATGATAAATGTAATGAACTTATGGGAGAACAATATGTATTGGGGCCATCGTGAAGATATTATATTAAACTAATGTTTACTTCACTCTTGTTATACCACCAATAACAGAAAGCCTAATTAAAAAAGTTAATTGTTAATTAAAATAATTAATCATTAATTAAAAACTAAGGTACATAATCGAAGTTAGGATTTAAAATGTAACGATAATAAGTAAAAAGATTTAATTTAGAATTTAAAATATAAAAATATAAAAAATATGAAATAAAATTAAGATAATAATAGTAATTATAATTATAATAAAGAAAAAAACCCTAAAGAAACAATAAATAAATAAATAGAACAAGAATAGTAATAATGTATAAATAAAATAGGGGGGGGGGGGTAACCGTTATTGAAATTATAAACTATGACAGGGGAATGAGGCTGGTTTATTCTATACCTAGGTAATATAATAGATATAGTATCAGGCTATATCGAGGGGTGCAGACCTTAATCTAGCCAACGCAGAATTTATTATATTTAGATAGATGGAGGTAATAGATAAGGTTTTAAAAGTCAGTATTAGTCTAAAATATAAGGAAGTTCAACTAAGTAGAAGTTATTACTTCTAAAATAAAAGATATAAACGTGAAATAAAACGGCTAATGTAAAACGTTCTTAGAGTTGGACAGGAACTGATACGCCATAGCTAGAAGTAGTGTAGTTAGTTATTTGAAAGAGATGAAGAGAGGAAAAAGATGAAAACAATGAAAAGTAGGGAGAAAGGAAGCAAACAAAGTAGTACGACGAGGCTGTATGTCCAAATCACAAAGCAATCGTATTGTAAGGATTTACACGATCCTCCAGTAAAAATGGGTGGAGGAGTTGATTGCTTAGTGGCTACGGAACCTTAAAGTGGTTATGTTTGTACCAGATTTTATGCATACACGGGGACAGAACCTCATATTTTTTGTTTAGTAAAGGACCTCTGTATTTAATAAGAAATAAGGCTCCATCCCTACACAGTCTGCAGTATCTATCTATGGGTTTATAGGACCTAACCCATTTAATTATTTGCCAATTAAGAGCATAACTAATTTACAGTTTGATTGCTATTGACATGGTTAGTTTGTACTCTGTCTCTAGGTCGGTGTGCCATGGCCACATTGTGGATGATAGTATTGGACTTTAAGCCACCAGATTTTGTCTTCTTATTTGCACCTTTAAGTTGTTCAGATACATTTAAATAGTTGATATTTTGAGTTTATTTAAAGCAACGTTATAATACTGGGAGTTTTCATCAAATATCTGTTTGTTAGACGAAATTCTAGATATTCTCATAACATTAAGTATTATGGAATTAATAATCGAACTAGGGTGGTAATAATCTTCATGGATATAATATAGAGTTTGGTTAGCTTTGTGGCATGGCTTGTAAGTGTTAGCTGGTAAGTTAAGTGTTAACTCCAGACGCTTAACAACTATTTTATTAATGTCTATTGTAATTTTTAGACCGAAGTTATCAAACAATTCTTATAGTCCCCTTTTTGTTTTTTCTATTAGTTGATTTTATCGTGAAAAGATCATCGTCCATATATAATACCACCCCCCAGCTCAAAGCCGCCTTTAAAATGTTCATATATCTCATTAAGTAAATACAGTCCCACCAAATCAATAACCTGTGCAGAATCCGTGGATCCTAGTAAAATATTAAAATGACAATATTTATTGTAAAAGTTTATTATAGACTTTCTTGCTAAAGATATCAAATGCATTTCGATAGATGTTATGTTATTTAACCATGAGGAGAACCGTATTTAGATTATAGGTGAAATGGACTGGTAATAAGAGTCGATGTCGAATGGTAAAAAAAATTAAATCATGTTTAAATTTAAAACTTTTAAACAGAGATCTGATTGGAGAAAGGCCAAAGAGGGAACTTAATTTCATCCTTAATAGTGGGGATTATTCTATCAAAAATATTTTTACTCATGAAACCTATAACCGAGCTGGATAGCCAAAGTAGTCTAATTGACGGGTTATACGCTTTATCTGCAGAAACGGTGAAGTTCTTGGTATTGCTGTTAATTAAGCCTCTAGAGAAATTATTTATGCATCTTGGAGATTTCGTCTCATACATTTTATTCTTTTTGAATTTTAAATCGTTCGTAAGATTAACCACTCCCTCTCAAAATTCTCCAATGCCGCATTCTCTCTCTCTCTCTCTCTCTCGGTCTCTCTCTCTCTCTCTCTCTCTCTCTCTCTCTCTCTCTATATATATATATATATATATATATATATATATATATATATATATATATATATATATATATATGCATACCAATAACTTCTAGAATATTAGCTTTTAAAATCGACTCACAATTTCGGATTTATACATGCTCAATGCCTGCTCAAACAGCGTTATAATAATTGAATAAATTACATGTTTTTTAAACGGTTATGACAAGTGGTTTCATGCCTTAAGCGATCGTCAGACGATCCAAATACCTGTTTAGGGATTTTTTTGTATACTTCCGGTTTTAAATAACCATTCTACAGAAAATTACTGCAATATATTCAGTTTTGAAGCCAAGAGTTTCACTATTTTGTTCTGTTCATTAAAAATTATGTTTTACTTTTGCTCTTATATTTTTGCCTTTTTTATTTTTGTGCAATACTATTTTTACGTTTGTATTTTTAATTAATTAATTAATGCATATTTTATTCTTTGTATTTTGCATGTGAATACTCGTATTTGTTTTATATACAACATTGATTGTTAATAGTTTTGACAAATTTGACAGCAAAAATTGTATGTTATGTCTAGAGGAAAACTATCAAATTATAAACTCCAACAAAAGTCCAAACTACTCAATATAAAACATGAATTCATTGCTAAATGTAGATATTTAAATAGTACCTCCTCTGCCACTTGAACCCCGATTGGATTATAAAATTACAAATAAAAACGTACACACATACACAAATAGCTAGATTAAGTATAAATAAATGAATGAAATAAATAAAAATAATTTTAGAACGAAAAGTATTTGCGCTCTGCTGGAATTACTTAGTAGTTTTAGTTCGAATTCTGGGTGGACTAATTTCAAATCTTTGTACAAGAATGGCGGATTGTTTAATATTCGTGTCAATCTTTGATGAATTTTTTTCTAATTGTAACAATCAGAAAGATTTTTAAAATATTTCTTAGATGAAAACACAGCCTGAAAATGATGTCAAAGTATTATTGTTTTGAAGTTGATAACCTTATTCCAAAAACTTATATTCATGCCGCATCATAAATAATGAAGCAGGTTAATAATTAACAAATAAATGAAGACAAAATATAACTACAGCTTTCACAAAGGCTGTTTTAGTCTACATTGATCTCCCTTGAACCATATCCAAGTTATTTCCCCTGAATTACTAGAATATACTCTCCTATTCCCGGAAACTAAAAATATATCTAATTCCATCCACTTGCAAATTTAGAAACCAGATTTCTTTCTTTTTCCTGGTTTGGATTCCCAAGAGCCTGCCACCTTGGCATGACCTTCACAGCAAATGAACACGTTTTAAACCAACAGAATAATTTCGGTTTTCGTATTTCGTAACTGCATAACAAAGTATGAAGCTCGTCCGAAAATTATCACCCCGCAATGGAAAAAAAAAAGATTAAAAAACAATATATTAATACGTGCTTCTAAGTGTCCAAAAATGAATGAATTTTTCTCTAATTTATTTGTTTTTATTTTTATTTTCTCAAAAGTCAAACCTTATGCATTAGCAAGGAAAAATTTTCCTGGACCTTCTAATTCTCGAGGATAGTAAACATGTATTTTCCAAACTAATTCTTTTACACTGAGCAAATAATAAAATAAATGTCATTTTGTATCATAATTTTCCCCTATTTTTAGAAAGAAGCCACTTTGCCTCTTACGTTTTGTGAATTTCTGGATAGCATCTCATGAAAATGAAAATAAATACAAATAATTTCATAAAAAATGAAGCTCAATTTCCTTGGCCAAGCTGGAAGGCATTTCCGCATCAACAGAACAGGGGAAATGTTATACAATTGGAACATCTTCGGGTTGTCCGCTAATGTTAAAGCGGTTCTTCGCATTGTCGGCTATTGTTGAAGAGCTTATAGTTCCCCTGCCCATCAGGTGAATCTGCAGTTTCCTTCCGAAATCTTCATTCAAAACGACAGGCTCTCAAGAGAGTGAATACTTACGGTTGCTATGTGTGCTATCTTCATCATAGCCAGAAGTATGATTGATTGCAGATGTTTCCAAACATATTGGTGATATTGGCGAGATATATTCAGAGTTATTTCCCTGGAACGATATTAAAGTTATCTCTCCTCTGAATTATATTGGCAACATGTGAGCATGAGCTCTTCGATTTTTACCACACTAAAAAGACTTACACATGCATACTGTGAGATTTGGTGTTGAGGCCTTGCCTCTTTCTGGCTTAGGCTTGAAGCTGAATCGGAGTGTTTCACTCCAGCTCTACGTTTTTATATGGTTTTACACCGCGGAATCTGTGTCATCAGATATCACTTTTCGGGGATGATTTCTTCTTTTTCCTAAAACAAATTTATCACAGAAGAGACGTTGCTAGTCTCTCTCTCTCTCCCTCTCTCTCTCTCTCTCTCTCTCCCCACTTTATTGTGGAATGTACTCGACTGAGCTTCAATCCTTAGTTACTTCTTGTATGACCTTATAATGAAAAAAGACTTTCCTTTCTCCCCCATGTGCCTAGCATCAAGCAGAATTACCATGGATAGAGCTTCTTTTTAAGGAATCGCCGTCTGTAGAAAACATCGTTATGGTACTGCTTCCCTGCTGATCACAAACATCATGAATAACAATTTGAAGATATAAAGAATTTGAACCATAAAAACTTTTACCAAAATTACCGAATTCAGCATTAATAACCCGAAAACGGTTGATATGCCGTAAAACAAAATAAAACAAACCAAAGACCATGAATAAATATTTGATGATATATAGAACTTGAGGCAGAAAAACTTTTACCAAAATAACCGGATTCGACATTAAATAACTCGAAAAGGGTTGATATACCGTAAAACAAAACAACCAAACAAAACACCATACTTAAATATATAAGATATAAAGAACTTGAAGCATAAAAACTTTTACCAAAGTGACCGGATTCGGCATTAAATAACCAGAAAACGGTTGATATGCCGTAAAATTAAAAAAACAAACCAAACACTATGAGTAAATATTTGAAGATATAAAGAACTTGAAGCATAAACCTTTTACCAAAATGACCGGATCCGGCATGAAAATTCTCGAAAAGTGTTGATATGCCGTAAAACAAAAAGAAACAAACCAAACATCCTGAATAAATATTTAGAGATATAAAAAACTTGAAGCATAAAACCTTTTACCAAAATAACTGTATTCGGCATTAGATAACCCGAAAAGGGTTGATATGCCATAAAACAAAACAACCAACCAAACCTGCTGATCACAATTTGGTCTTCTTCAAATCCAATATCAACAAATTCTTGTCCGAAATCGCCCCAAAGTAATCAAAGGCAGTTCAAACAAGTGATCAATGTTAGTACTCCCATAATGTTCCTCATCTTTCGGCTGATAATCATTTCCATCTCATTAACTCTTACTTTCGAGTGACTCTCGGCCTTGATAAGTGGTGACCCCAAAAGTTAAAAAAATGCTTAAAGGAAACGGGGTTCTGCCATCGTCCTCAAACTTCTGAGGATTTAAGGTAAAGAATCTAGAGTGGATGTTTCCGGAGAGGTTTAATTGTACATCTACATTAATAAATTTTAAATCTCATCAAATATCTCTTTTAAAAATCGCCATATTACATTTGAAATTTTTTAACTTTTTAGGGTTGTAACTAAATGTTTTACCAGTAACCCTAAGTTCGACTGGCAAAGTTGTAAAATGACATGTAATCACCTACAAAAGTAGACGCAATCCCCACAAGAAATGGATAGAATTTATCTCCCATGGCTAACAGACAAAATTAATTAACTGCCTTATAACGCTAGAATTGCTCGGAAATGGGGTGTATGTTTATGTAAAATTTATATGCGAAAATGATTCCCAACTCTAAATTCTAAAATAATTGTTTTTCTTGTTTTTGGGTTTGTTTGTTTTTTTCCGTCAAGTCTTTTAGAGTGTTCACACGTAATCGCCTTAAAAAATAGAATCTCATTGAGGGATGATTTAGCTGAGGGTGTTAGTCTATAATAATACTAATATTTCGTAATGTCTACGTAGGTATTTAGAGAAAAGGGGACTCCTCCTTTTTCAGCACGTCATCTAATTTACGTACACGTATCTGTACACACCACAAAAACGTATGTAAAATAGATTGTAAAGTAATGTATTTTTACTTCTACATAAGTATAATATAAATAATAATAATTCGATATAATAATAATAATAATAATAATAATAAGAAGAAGAAGAAGAAGAAGAAGAAGAAGAAGAAGAAGGTTAATGTCGACGTAATATAACTTATTATTTTTAGATTTGCAAGAAAGAATGTCTTAAAATATATGTTGCAGTTCATGAATTTTTGAATGAAATCAAAGTAGAATAAATTAAGTTAGTGGCTGTGACTCAACGGGGTACGGATACGTCTAATATACTACAAATCTGCCAACACTTTAATTGTTAAAACAGTAAAATCTACTGACAGATATCAGTATTTGTTCTGGGTAGTTCTGGGGGGGGGGGTCCACCCTCCCGGGCTTTACCTTCTATCTTTGAGAAGGGGTTGTTTATGACCAATCGTTTGCAGCGACTACCGGGGCTGCTCAGGCATTTTTCACGGGTCCAGAGTGCGCTATCTCTTGTGCGCAGGCCTACTATTCCTACCTTACAGCTTTGTGCCACATCTTCCCGCAGTGGTAGGGAGGTAGATACCTGTAGGCAGATATTCCAGACTAACTAGCAGTGACATAAATTTATTAATTCGAGGTGTCTAAAATATCCATTATATTAGAATATTTCAACGTGTCATTTCGTTTTAACGTCTAATCTGTCACCATGAAAATATCTTTTACGATATTTACAAGGAAACTTCAAAATGGAGTTAACTTTTTCCCTTTTTTCACTACATTTTCCCTATTAAAAAAAGGTTACTTTCTTTTATGCAATCATGCAGTATAGTTAACAACGGAGAGATCGAAAAAAAAAGCAAAGCAAAATATACAACAAACAACTTTTGCCAAACGCAATAAAATTAAATTTTCTACCGACCTGTGTAGTTTTAAAATTCTGAAACTGTTTTAAAATTTTTTTTTTAATTTATTTCAATATAAGATTTCGTTGATACCTGTCTTTAAGATCCAACATGACTGACGTATCTGTGTCGATGTTGGTATTTCATTCCTTAAAAAATAGTAAAAATATCCATTAACATTAACCCTAAGTAAGACTGGCAAGCTCCACCCCAGACTTCGGATTAGTGGTAGGATAAGTCACTTTTTTTCTCATTATCTTTTAAACCAACCACCAAAAATGATTGACTGGTGTCTGGATAAGTGAAATTAATGATAACAAATTCAGAGATAATAAATCTTACAATCAGTTTCCACACTTTAAAATTATATGGGTCGGTAGGAAATTAAATTTTAATTGTTTATTTTTTCGCTTTATCGGCTGTAAACTATACTGCCTGAGTGCCTATTTTTCATTTTGCCACTCCCCTCAATCTCTCTCTGTTCTTCTCTTAATAGACTACATGAAAAATAAAAATCATTTTGAGTTCCTATAGGAGAAAATAAAGATACAATTAAATAACTTCCCAGAAGCTATCAAATAACAATTTTATAATTACACTGTATGGCCCGAAATGACTTATAGAGTTGATGTCATGAGAGAGAAAAGAAAGGTAAGGCAAGACAGAGAGAGAGAAAAGGAAGAGAGAAAAAACAGGAAAAGAGACAAATATAAAATGAGAGAGAGGAAGAAAGAGAAAGAGAGATATACAATCCAGCCAAATAGGGACGGAAAAATAAGGAGGTAAAGATCTAGCGATTTGGCAGAAATCAGTTTTTCTTATTTAATAAAAAAAAAAGCCGATTTCGACCAAAAAGCAGAGAATTCACATTCATGGAGGGTCAATGAAATAAATCTCTTGTGTGGAGATTATCTCCCTTGCTTATTATTATGAATTTAGACTTTTTGTCGTATTTTTCCTCAACATGGCACATTTCAATTCACCGGTTCGCGTGTACCTGTCAACTTACTATAACTTATTTAATGTCATTTTTTTGTTAATAAAACATGATCTTAAGTAAAACTAGTTGGGTGGGAGTAATGTCTAAACTCATTTCACTGTAAATAATTGAAGCCCTTAAAGCAGTAAATTACCAAAATGGTTTGTTTCTTTCAACTGTTAAATGTGCCGACCTCACTCATTATAAAAAAACACTTCCAATCAAAGATACAAAATTTCATAACTTTCCAGAAATTATCGAATGACTATTTTATAAATAGATTGTATGCCACAAAAGGGTTGATATGCCGTAAAACAAACAATCCCTTCTTCCTCCTCCTCCTCCTCCTCTCCTATTACTTCTACTTCTACCCTCTCCACCTTTCTTATTTGCTCCCTTCTTTCTTCAACTATTTCGTCTTCTTCCGACTACTTATACTTTCTTCCTCATCTTCATCTTCTATTGTTTTATTCTTCATCTTCTTCTTCTTCTTCTTCTGCTTCTTCTTCTTCTTCTTCTTCTTCTTCTTCTTATTATTATTATTATTATTATTATTATTATTATTATTATTATTATTATTATTATTATTATTATTATTCATCTTCATTACTTTTATCTTCTTCATCTTCCTCATTTTCTTCATTTTTTTCTTCTACTTCTATCCCAATGTTGTCTTCTACCTACAATTTTCTTTTCTTTTTCTTTTTTCTTTTGTAGCAGTTACCTCCTCCTTTCAAAACATAATTACACCAGTTTGCCGGTAAGTGTCGCTTTTTCACCGACAGGTGGCGCTGTAAAGCGACACCAGAGTTATCTGCCCTTCTGACTATAAAAACCGTTGCAAACGGAAAATCCATCTCTCTTCTTCACCGACCGACCAGTCTCGACAGAACAACGCTGACACTAGCGTTCCATTTCAATCTTCTCTTCTGGTCAATTGGCCTCGGCAGAACGACGCTAATACACTAGCGTTTCGTCTCACACTTTTCTCTTGGACTGGTCTCGGCATACCAACTACCAACACACGTTTCTTCCGTCAACACGTGGTCAGACAACGGTAAGAGTTCTCAACTCATTTTCTTTGTATACGGCTTTCAAAGACTTTCCTACGCCGGATTCATTTCTTCTTATACCTTTTCAAGAACTGTTTTTCCATCGACACACATGCATACATCACACACTTCACCATTCCACGTACACACACGTTCAATAAACGTTATTTGAACTACTTCATTTTTGTTTATTAATTATTACTCTGTCTTTTGCATGCAACATTGCTTGCACGTCGGGTCACCAATTGTTCGGATCGAGGGTCGTGTCCCCCGATTATTTACGTGTTCGTATAATCAAGCAATGTTGCATGCAAAAGACAGAGTAATAATTAATAAACAAAAATGAAGTAGTTCAAATAACGTTTATTGAACGTGTGTGTACGTGGAATGGTGAAGTGTGTGATGTATGCATGTGTGTCGATGGAAAAACAGTTCTTGAAAAGGTATAAGAAGAAATGAATCCGGCGTAGGAAAGTCTTTGAAAGCCGTATACAAAGAAAATGAGTTGAGAACTCTTACCGTTGTCTGACCACGTGTTGACGGAAGAAACGTGTGTTGGTAGTTGGTATGCCGAGACCAGTCCAAGAGAAAAGTGTGAGACGAAACGCTAGTGTATTAGCGTCGTTCTGCCGAGGCCAATTGACCAGAAGAGAAGATTGAAATGGAACGCTAGTGTCAGCGTTGTTCTGTCGAGACTGGTCGGTCGGTGAAGAAGAGAGATGGATTTTCCGTTTGCAACGGTTTTTATAGTCAGAAGGGCAGATAACTCTGGTGTCGCTTTACAGCGCCACCTGTCGGTGAAAAAGCGACACCTACCGGCAAACTGGTGTAATTATGTTTTGAAAGGAGGAGGTAACTGCTACACTTTCTTAGTCTCTCTCTCTTTCTCTCCTAATCTTATTTCTCCTCCTTTCTCTTCTCTCCTTTATTCTCTCTTTTATCCTCTCCCAAATTTGTAAACTTCTGTTTTTCTCTTTCTAAAATATTTTCTTTTATCCTTCTCTTATTTTTCAAATTTTAGTTTTAATTACCTTTTCAAATATTTTCTTTTTTTTCTTTCCTTTTCTTTAATTTTGTGCATTAGACTAGTTGTCCCTACCCGGCGTTGCTCGGTAGTGTATTTACTTGCAATTTGTTTTGCTTTTCTTTTGTTAAACTATGCTGCATTTTTTTTTCAAAAATATTATTTTTTGTTCCAACTAAACTGAAATAACTCTGTATGGACGAATACAGAGCTACGCTTTTTTTGTTTAAAGATGGCGGCCAATTTTTTTCTTCCTTCATGTTTTCAATCATTTTTTAACATTTTCTCAAATATTTCTCGAGTGTACGTTTTTTTTTTCCTTTCCAATTTTCCTTTCTAACGAGATAACCACCTTGTCGGGGAATGGGAAGGGAAGATGACGGAGGAAAACATTTTGATTGATTAGATCAAGAGTCACAACAGACCTTGGTTTGGTAATCTCTTCAAACAAGTGAGATAAAAAGCAGAAAAAAAAGCAAAGAAACTGGAATAATTAAAAGAAAAAAAAAGCAATCCTTCACCCAAAAAATTAATAAACTGTTATATTTGAGAAGATAGTTGGATTCTTCTTCTGCCTCACGCATGCGCCATTTAACTCATCGTTTTCCCATTACTGGCAGCTTCTTAGAATGTTTCGCCATTTCAGGGAGGAGGGGGGGGTGGCTGGTGGAATGCTGGAAACCAATTCTTCTAATTATATTCAGCCAAATCCAAAATGTGGATTGACCAATGTAGAGATCGTTTAGATTGAAATAGATTTGTACAAATATAACTGGTACAAGGTCGAAAGTTTTATAAGCATTCAAGCAAAAGTGTAAAGCATCGATCAAGTGGCAGAACTGCTGGCGCTACATACCTCCGAAAGCCCTGGTCAGGGAGAGTGGTGATAAGCCTGATCGCAATCCTGGAAGGGATCGTTTCGACAATACTGTGGAGGTTTCCGTAGCATAAGTCTTAAAATGCTATTAAAAAATCGACTTCGAAATCTAGTTGGAAGTAATCTCTTCTCTTCCCTACAATCCTTTTCTTACAGAAGAGACGTCGCTTGTCTTTCTCTACTCTATCCTTATTTCCAAAGTTGGAAGGTGCACTCCATTCTCAGTATCTTTCTTTGTAAGATATTTACAGCAAAAACTCATCTCCCTACCACAAAGTAAAAGTGACTTTGCTTTCTCCGCTCAAGTGTCAGGAGGAATTTCCATGAACAAAGCTTCTTTGAAAGGGATCGCCGTCTGTTGAACACATTACCATGGGACTGCTTCCCTGTTAATTACAACTCAATCGTCTTCAAATCCAATGTCAAAAATTCTTGTCATAAACTGCCCCATATGGGAATGAAGCGCAGCTCATACCTGTGATCAATGTTAGTACACTCATAACGCTCCTCATCTTTCCTGACAATCATTCTGCCTCATTAACCTTTATTCTCGAGTGGCTCTGGGCCTTGATAAGTGGTGACGAAATAGTAAAAATAAAATAAAGTAAAAAAATGTTACTCAGCATGTTCATTTGTAGAAAGACAATATCAGAAAGAATGACAAAGTCTATCCATACAAAAATAATTAATTTTTATTAACAACTTGTTAAGACAATGCGATGAGAGTTCAAAGAGTCCAAGAGGAAAAAAAGACAAAAAAGAAGAAAGGAAGAGAAGACAAAAAGAAAGAAAGAAAGAAAGAACGAAGAAAACAAATAAACAAATAAACAAAGAAGAAAGAAAGAAAGAAACTAAGAAACAAACAAACAAACTAACAAAAGAGGCAGGTAACAAAGAAGAAAACAAAGAAGGAAAAAAGAAACAAACAAACAAAGAAATAAACAAAGAAGGAAAGAAACAAACAAACAAAGATTTCAACACTTTTTAAAAATTTCTGTCACTTGTATTTTTCTTTTCAATTTGGGTTCGTGTTTTTTTCTATATTTATTTTCTTCGATTTTCTTCATTCTTTTCATATTTGTTTTATGTCTTTGCATTTATATGAGAGGCTTTCTCAGTTCGTCTGTTAGAAATAGCATTTTCTTTGGTTTGTCACCCTTTAGTTTGACATCGAGTGAAAGAGTTGTTAAGCAGAAATTGAGTAGATATGTGTGTTTACGTATGTGTAAATGGAATAATCATGGTGCTGTGTGCATATCTTTGTATTAGCGTGCCAGTTTTGTTAGTGAGAGAGTATATGTACGAACTTGTGTGCGAGAGAGTTCGGTTAGCAATGTGTATACAGTGGCGCTGTGCTTAATAGTTTGTTCATCTACCGAGAGCCTTCGACCAGAGGTCGAAGTTACCTTTTAAGGCCACGTGCATTGTTTGTGGGAGAAAAATACAGGTAAAGAGAAAGAAAGCTGCGTGTTTGGGGTTTTATAGTACGTGCAAATTTTCGGCAGTGAATACCCTCGCTTTTCTGATTGGCTGAAAGAAACTGCTGACTCACGGTTTTGTCCAGTCGAATAATGATACATAAAAACAACATTCGCTGTCGCTGTTAGGGTTTATAACAGATTAATCTCTCTCCAAATTAAATTTTGTGAAATATTAGATAAAAAAGGGTCTGGTAGTTTGCTGTAAGCATTGCTGGTAAATAAGTATATAGGTGTTTAGTAAGGCTGTATGCAATATACGGCATAATTATGTTGACACACGGAAGTTAAGCGACACTGAGCCTGGTCAGTACTAGATGAGTGACCATTTGGGAATATCAGGCGCTGTATGTGAACACCTAGCTACGAGCAAATAGCGTCACCAACCTGCAGTGCCTAGCTTGACAATTATGGTAAAACCCCTGAATGGCTGTCACCAATAAGGTGTCAGAAGGCAGGGAGGGGTTCCTCCTCCAGGAGTGATTAAAACCCCTGATCGTGATGGTGAAGGTGATGATACAAAGCGGAATAAGCTGGAACGATGGAAGAGATGAACAAAAACAAAGAATTGAAGACAATAAATGCGATATTTTCATCCACAAATTGTTATTTTTTTGTTCATTTCTTTCACCATTCCGGCTTATTCTGCATTGCATGCAGCCTTATTAAATACCTATATACTTATATATTAGATTGTATATTTAAGTTAAGTTGCGTAAAACCATTGTTTGATTATTCTTGCTTGGTAATTCTCAGGCCTTACATTTGATGAATGCATATTTTCATTTCCTAATTAATACGGCGAATATTTGATCGATTTTTATATTTAATGTTGGATTTCTTGAATATCAATAAAATTCATTAATTAATCTTTCTGCCAATATTAGAAATAACGACGAAGAAGGAAACGATTTCCGATAGACTGTGTTGTAATCCGCTTTATTTAGAACACATGAAAACACGTGTAGACACATGAATGAGAAAGAATGAATCAGTATATCAGCATAAACGTGCAGAACCTGAACTCCACTAGTGACGTTCTAACAAAGGGGAAATAACCCTTAATGAACTAATGAGGGGTGACACCCCACAAAAATTTCCATCGATGGAGTCGTTAATAAAACAAGATATTCTTCCCCATGATAACCTGACAATTAAAATCTCCTTGAAATGTATGATGCAACAAGACCGGCCAGTGATTAGTGAATAAATTAAAATATTTTTATTTAAAAATCATTCGTAGTTATCAATTCATCATGAAGCAGCTCCCAGTTATCAAGGTCAAGATCACAATATAGCAGCCATGACACTTGAATAAATGTGCTCTCAGGAAGGTCTTACATATATTTTGCATTCAAATATAACAGCAACAATTTGATGTTTCTCTTCCGCCAACGGTAAGAACATTTTTTTTTAGAAGAGGAGTTTTATCTCGAAATATCAAAACATATATTCTCCATCATCTAGGACTTTATTAAGAGTAAGTGAAAGATTTACTGAAAAGTAAATAAGTTTTATTGAAGAAAAATATCTCATATATTGCCTCCAATTATTTGTTTTGTTCATCTACTCATTCACCGTTCCGACCTCTACTGTATTGTAAACAGACTTACTAAATACGTATCTACTTATTTAGCAGCAATGCTTCCATCAAACTACCATACCCTTTCATATATTTGGCAGTTAAAAGGGGTAAACTCCACAAAATAACACATTTTCATAACTTTATTTGTGGTCAGCTTTTAAAATAGTATTATGTTTTTGTTTCCAGTTTTAACTATAACAGTTAATATAAAGGGTCCAAAGGTATCTCAGCATCATCAACCTACTACTACTTATATATATATATATATATATATATATATATATATATGGTGGATATCTATTCGATTTCGAATATCACCACTTTTGGCATATCGATGTGATATTAGCGTAAAGGTTCTCAGTGAGAAGCGCGAATGTAGCTCTTCAAGCCTGCCAGACTTTTACAGACCTTACCACAGAGGTGGAAGGTATTGTGATTATCTGAGGGGATGCCATAAATGAAGCCATCTCTTGTCCGTGCTTGATTTTGCAAAATATGCACACGTTGGTGATTCAACAAACCTGTCCATGACATAGTTACCAAGTTGCATGCTTGGCATCTTAGCTGTTCCATATTTCCTCCATGTGCTGGAGGTGTCACGTCCCTTCTCTTCCTCGCTGTTCTCTTCTGCTGCTGGTGTTTCATCTTATTCTTTTCAAAAAGCTTGCTGCCTTCAAAAATCCACCTTGACATATCTACAGCTACCCCTCCCATCCTCCAACATAAATTACAAAGCACTTCAAATCGTCTTTGTGACAATCTTTGAATGTCTTATGAGGTTTATGCTGTGGGTGAGTATTCCCAGTAGTTCCCCATAAATCACCTGCTTGGGCAGTCTGTACTCAGTAAGACGAATAAGATGACCAGCCCATCGAAGTCTGCATTTACTTATACGAGATTCCATGCTTGGAACAGCAGCTCGTTCCAACACTTCTGTGTCAGGGGTAAAGCTATCCCAACGGATGTTAAGCAAATACATAATGCAGTTCTTGCTGGAAACGCTCTAGACTAGGAATATGAGTTCTGTAAGTGGTCCATGTCTCACAAGCATATAACAAAGTTGATACCACACAGGCCTCATAGACAGAAATCTTAGTTTCCAGCCTGATGTCACGTGGTGCCCACACCCGCTTCTCCAAATGACCAAAAGACACACCAGCCTGTTAAATACGTCCATTTATCTCAGCATCCAATGACCCGTTTCTCGAAATAAAACTACTCAGATACATAAAACGATCCATTACAGACAGTCTGTGGTATTCAACTGATACGGGTTTTCTTATCCTTCCGCTTTGCATCACTTATTCTATGCAAACACTTTACGTTGCCGAATCGTCTCTTCGGCCTAATTACGAACCTCATGTCAGCACACACCAGACGATGATCTGTCCAGCACTCGGCATTTCTTTTGACCCAAACTTTGCAGACGTCCTTTAGATCGCGTCTACGGGTGATGACGTAATCGATCAAATGCCATTGCTTGGATCGTGGATGCATCCATATGTTCTTATACTCTGGTTTCAGGTGGAAACACGTGTTAGTTGTCACTAAATCCAGTTCCGAACACATTTCCAGTGTACACAACCCACTCTTATTCATACTTCCGACTCTATAACGTCCGAGTGGACACCATGTTTGATATTCCCTACCCACCCTCGCATTGGAATCCCCCAGCAAGACAATTTTATCATCTACCGCAGCAGTGGGGATAACTCTTTTAAGATTTTCACAAAAGGATCCTACTAGTTCAGATGAGCTATCCAATGTAGGAGCATAAACAGAAATAATAGTTGCATATCGCTGATCAGATAGAAGAAAACGTAAGGTCATAATGCGCTCATTTAGACGACAAGGAAGATACTCAAGTTTAGAAACAACCCATTTATGAGAGAGCAAATCCTATGCCATGATCGTGTCGTTCGCACTCCTGTTTCCCGATCCAGTAAAATACATATTCATATCCCTCCTCTACACGACTACCCTCCTCTAACAACCTTGTCTCTGACAAGACTGCTATATCAATATTGAAATGTAAAAGTTCTAGTCCAAAAGTGCTGTTCATCTCTCCGGACGGTCAGAACCATAACGATCAAGTAAGGTTCTGACGTCCCAAAAAAGCTATTTTCAAATCAAATTTCGTTCATTACTCATTATGTTTATCGTGCTAAGCTAGACACATAGTTGGTATCTACGTATGAATCACAGACGCCAAAAGTACCAGCACAGCAACAGGATTATAGTGATCAACACTTGTGAGACACGACGACCACCACTCTCTGAGTATCGGTGACTATGAACCCGGTGACAGACAAACAGCCCTATGTTAAATTGCAGGTGTTAGATCTGAGTTTTCCTTCTCCTAGTTGTCTGTTTTAACAAAAGCTAAAGAGGACATCTCTCCTAGTAGTATTGCCATATACCCATAGCTGGAACTCAGGATGCTTGGCATCAGAGTGTGATCCACATGCTGATGGATCATACATGCCTCAGCTGACAGGGCCTAAGCTCCTCTGGAGGTTTCTGTCAGGGTTGCCTCACCCTTAGCCTTTCTGGCAAAACCTTAGCCTACAAGGCAGTGGGGTTCAGTTTTACAGCACTGAGCACTCGCCATTAACAAGGGCCCATTTGGCATCGCGTGCACGTGTGGTTGGTTTGACTGGGAGAAGCTATGTGTTTTGCTAGGAAAGTTATGCGCTTTTAACACACGTTCACGTCAGTACTTGGGTATATATATATATATATATATATATATATATATATATATATATATATATGTATAAATGTATTACTAGATCTATATTTCTGATGTTTTCAGTAATCGAAAAAAAAAGGGCTGGGGTGAATAACTTTAAATATGCATCTTACAAATGTCCGTTGAAGACGATATGTCTCTTCGGTAATGATCCAGTGAAAGTAACAAGTAAATAAAAACCAACCAAACAAACAAAGCCAGCGGAGACGATAGGAACGTGAAGTAGGGAGCTTTCTGTGTTCTATGTAAAAGAAAGTTTTAAACAAATGTCCGTTAGAGACGCACGGTCTCTTCGATGATGTAATATATATATACATATATATATATATATATATATATATATATATATATAATATTTATAAATAAATATTAAATTATATATATATATATATATATATATATATATATATATATATATATATATTCCATGATAAATGCCAGTATACTGAAATCATATGCCCTGAATAGGGTTAAGATGAAAATTCATATACACTAAATGTACAAAAGCAAGGAAATTCCCAAATTTTTACACTTTTATTGTCATTAATTAAGGGTATGACGACATATCAACCAAACCATTTCATTATCACATCACTACAGTATAAATCTCTATGCATGAGTGGATGAAGTGTGTGAGGTGCGCTGAAGAAAAATTCCTACCAGTAAAATACATAGCCCTGTTGTGCTCGCATACTCTTAATGACAATAAAAGTGTAAAAATTTGGGAATTTCCTTGCTTTTGTAAATTTAGTGTATATGAATTTTCATCTCAACCCTATTAAGGGCATATGATTTCAGTATACTGGCAATTATCATGGAACGTCACTACTTTTGTAAAGGCTATGCCTCAATACAATGGTCATTTTAAAGGTTTTTTGGAATTCTCTGGAAAACTAAGGTATATGGTAAACTGAAATTAAAATGCCATCAACTAGACCCCAGAAACTCTATCTCTGCCAAAAATCAGCTGAATCCATCAAATAGTTGATGAGATACAGGGTGGCACATACGTACGTACGTACGTACACACGGATAACACAAAATCATTCCTGACCTTTCTGGATCTCTGACTAATGATGCTGAAATTCTACACACTTATAGAACCTATCAAAAAAAAACTTTGTGCCAAGTTTTAACTAATTTGGTTTATTGGCTTTTGAGTTATGATTGATCAAAGAAATGAGATTTCTAGCATAGGCCGTTTTTGTAGTCTATTAAGGGATAGAGCGTTCTCGCGCCTCCCTTGATATATATTGTGGTTGTGTATTTAGGAAGCATTCTTCTATATAAGAAAATATTGTTAAATATAACAAAACTCGTCTGCTTAATTATGCCTTTTTTATATTTTTAAATTTTTCAATGATCTTTTTTATGTCAAAATTTAAAAAAATAATATATGTTCCATATGTTTCACGAACGTTCTCGATTCTTCGTCAAATCATCTTCAGGTGACAAAAACAAACTAACAAAAACGCTGGTGAGAAGAAGAGAATTGCATAAAGCAGACGAGATCGCATCTGTGAAGTCGGTTAAACATCAAATGAACGTAGCAGTGCAGTTCCAGGAGAGACGTTAACAATTTAAATTCTGAGACGCTAGATTTAGCTTAACAATATAAATTGTGTTACGGTAAGCATTTTAAAATGTTGTTACTGGTTTTATATATATATATATATATATATATATATATATATAGGACGACTAAAAAATGTAACCCACTCATTGAATCGTTAATAATATTCAAAATCATTTTTGCCATCCAACCATATTTAGTACAAATAAACCTGATTTGTCCACCAAGGTTTATTCATAAATGTCCAACCGTCTTTGTTTTATTGCAATCCAATAATATGCTCCAAATGTGCACCTCTGCATTGCAAACACACGTGGATACAACTAATTTGGGCTCTTATAGCCCTTTTCAGTTCAGGAACAGTCTCTGGATTATTTTGATAGACATTATCTTTGAGATGATCCCACAAATAAACATCTGTGATATTAAAGTCCAGTGAATGTGAAGCTCCACACCTCTTACTGATGAGACAATCACCAAAGTGCTCATGCACATCATTGAACGGTGATAAAACAAAACTTTTGGACAATGATGACTTAATAAGTCAGGCATAGACTGCCGACAAAATCGTAAAGAAAGAAGAAAACTCACCTTAAAAACAAAAATGGCACCCGAGGAATACTGAGCCAAATTAACTGTGTACTTCTGCAGATATCAATAGTGAAGAACCCCAGGAATATATATCTTAAGAAGTTACCAAGTTCTGCAAAAAAAGATGAACATGCCGCAAATAAAAATCGTCCTAGTTAACAAAATTGGTATTTACACAGAAACTGTAAATACCAGTCATACCGCATTCACAAGAACATTTCATGCCAACTAAAACGAATAGACACAAAAAGAGAAGAAAATCAGCTCCACCAAATATCGTGTTTCATCAAGTCTACTACAATATAAAATTTATAGCTCAGAGGTCGGGAAAATTGAATCAAAGAAATCCAAAGGAAACACCGCCTTTAAATACACTCTAACGAGCACCACCCTGAACAAAAAGAGATGCTGCAAGAGTTTCTGTATTTCAGGCTAAGTTTCATGAACTCTGTACAAATTATAGCTGGTTAAACTTCATGGACTCTGTGCAAATTATATCCTTTCTGACTTAAGCAGAACCCTAATTTCTCGGCCTAAGGTCCCCATGGAAAGTGAATTGGAAATTGATTTTTGTATTTTCGACAAAAAATGTTGATTATTTTGTTATCATAGACCTTTTTATTCTTTAAATTACATAAATCTTCTTCCTCTTTCGTGTGAATCAGATGATTCTGGTGTTGGTATTAGTTTTGCCGATGTCTTTCTAGTTAGAAATCTTTCTGGAAAGACATCGGATACTTATGGGAAGGACCACGAGAAGGTTGCCAACATCACTAAGTGAAAGTGGTACTGTGGAACAGACTGGATTCGAACTTGGAACACCCAGGTCTTCAGTTCGTGTCGTCACCTCCTAGTCATATCAATGATTTATGTTTATCTATGTGAGGACAAGCGAATTGTCTCCCCTCGGCCGAATAAACCTGATGTAAATTTAAGCCGTTTCTACAATGACCTGTCTTAACATGCGACAAGTTAAATGCTCATTTTTCTGGATGAAAGCAATATAACAATATTTAAACCATTTCTATACACATTTCTATACCTCTTCAGGTAAGTATCGGGTGCTCCAGATAAAGGCGATACAAAACACTTGATGAGCTATGAATTGGAGAAGTATAACTTCTCCAATGGTAATGGTACTAATATGTAAAGTAAAGTGAGTCTGTTTTTTTAATCATTGTAGTTAATAGCTTTCTTCCTACTAATGCTGGGACGATTCCAATATTTTTCCCGATTCCGATACAATTACCGATTCTGTTTTAAATTCCTGCTTTCAATGCAATTACTGATTCCGATATCGATTCTTTGTGGAGGGGTGTGATCTGTAAATTTTAGTTTTTCTGGTAATTTAAAATCAATAAATATTTATCATTTTATCATTACTACCAGCAATAGAAATTTAAGTTTTGTGATAAAAACTAACAAAAAATATTCAAAGAATCGTTTTTAGCATCGAAAGATAAGCATACATTTTTCTGATTCCGATACCAATTCTGATACCTCAAAAAGTTCTGATTTTTCCGATTCCGATACCAATTCTGATACCTCAAAAAGTTCTGATTTTTCCGATTCCGATACCAATTCTGATACCTCAAAAAGTTCCGATTTTTCCGATTCCCGATTCCGATTAATCGTCCTAATACTACTTCCTACAGAATCAATATTTGATTCTGATTCACCAGGTTACTTTGCAGAACATTGGTCTACTCTTAATAAAAAAAAATGTATTTCAATTGAATTTCTTTAAAAAGTTAATTTATCCATCTTAGACGAGTTATATCTCCTCAGGTAAGAATTAACTGCGTCTTACATTAATTAGATGACTAGCGGAACCCATGGAAATTCCACGCTTGCTTTCTTCATCTATCTGCATAATTCTTTTTTTTTTTTTTAACTTTTATTCACTCCAAGCGAGGCATAAGGGGCTACTATGATATGAGTAAGAATTATAGAGTAGAAACCTGAGTGGGGAGCTGGCCAGCAAGATGTTTGTTCACATTACATTTAGATTTCTGCATGTTGGTACAGCCGGGAAACAAGGAGAGTAGGATGAGAATTCCAAAGGTAAGCGGTTCAAGGAAAGAAGCTGTCAGAAAAGGAAATCTTCTGGCATTTAGAGACCTCTACAGTGAAAGGATACGATTTTGCTGCTAGTAGAGTGTATCGGGGGAATTTACGTTGGGGAAAAGGTACAAGTGAAGCAAGTTCATCGGAGCACATTCTGTGGAAGTACTTATGAAATAAGCAACGGTATGCAACACTGCGGTGATGCGACAGAAGCTGCAGCTTGATTGCATATGAAATAATACATTTATGTAAGGTTTAATAATATTAAGAAAAAATTCTCTCTTTCTTTTCCCATAAAAATAATTGCCATTGTCAGTTAAATATTCTGTAAATAAATAAAACGAATACGTCTCTTCTGTATTTATTGAAAATTGTAACAATTTATATCTTTTTAAAACAAGAAATATTCTGTAAATAAATAAAACGAATATGTCTCTTCTTTATTTATTGAAAATTATAACAATTTATATCGTTTTAAAACAAGAAATATTCTTTAAATAAATAAAACGAAAATGTCTCTTCTTTATTTATGAAAATTGTAACAATTTATATCTTTTTAAAACAAGAAATATTCTGTAAATAAATAAAACGAAAATGTCTCTTCTTTATTTATGAAAATTGTAGCAATTTATATCTTTTTAAAACAAGAAATATTCTCTTTATTCTTTAGCGGAAAAAAATAATTGTCACCAAAATATTCTTTAAATAAATAAAACGAATATGTCTCTTCTGTATTTATTTAAAATTGTAACAATTTATATCTTTTTAAAGCAAGAAATATTCTCTTTATTCTTTAGAGGAAAAAAATAATTGTCAGTTAAATATTTTTAATATTTTATTCTTTTTAATAAAAACAACGAAAGTTTTAACCGTTTTACTTAATTTATTTATTGGTACAATTTAAATCGTTTCAAAATAAATATTCTTTTCTTATTATAAAGATTATTTTTAGCTGAATATTCTTTTAAATAAATTGAGATTTGTTTAATCGCAATTTAAAATATTACTTTTCTTGCCTTGCATCTTCTGCGATCAGACGATCCCATCTTTAAAAAAAATGAGATTGGTGATAACGTACGTACGAAAATTAAATTGCCTTAGCATATTATATAGACTAGAAGAACCCGTGGAAATTCCACAGTTGTATCTTTCATTTGTGTATATTGTGGTCATGCGATCTATGGACGTCCGGTGCAAATGAAGACCCCATAATAGTATTGTACTACCTTTGTTCAAACTGAAACATACTTATCTAAGTACTCTGGTTTATGTAGTTTAAGAATATATTCGGTTAAGAAGGTCTATCTCTAAAACCCATATAGAGGGTTGTGACATATTTACATTCTATGGAAATCTGGCGCGAACTCAGACCCCACGATATTATTGTAGCATCTTGAGACAAAACAGATACAAAACTTTGATTCTAACCAGAAGGTCAAGAAGGTGTTTTTTAGTTCGAGTTTCACAGTCGACACTACGGCGACAACAGATACAATTTAAAAAAAAAATACTTTTTTCATTGCATCTTCAGCGATCCGGCGATACCATCTTTAAAAAGGTGGCGGAGGGTGATAACGTATGTACGAACATAAGACTGCCTTAGCATATTATTATATATATATGTTCTACATGGCTTCACGATCCAGAAAAAAACGCTTGCCAACTACAAAGTTGGGAACTCCTGATATCAAAAATTCTTTTTTTTAATAGACACACATGGTTAATCTCATCAATACAAAAACTTTTCAAACTGACTAATATTTCCTGGATATTTTTTTTCACTGTTTGATTAATTAAATTAGATTAACTTGTCCCAAGATTAAGTAACTTAATCAACTGAAAAATGACTCAAAGAACTAACAAACTAATGAAGTGTATGCAATAATCCGATAACACTATATAATCTGTAGAAACCTAAAAAAAATATCCTAACACATAACGGTGTGAGAGTGCACCAAAGTGATGGTGGGTGGCTCTGGACTACAACCCCTAAGGGGCTCTGGTCGGTATCCTTATTCTGTGTGACAGAAGAGTGTTGAATTCAATGCAATTATATGTAACTTGTGTCTATTCGGGGTCCACAAAAACTGTATTGACCTGAAGGGTAAGTAAGTCCCAAACCCAAACTTCGAGTGTAGAAGATGCCTAGGGCAAACACGCCCTATTGACGGTCGTCCCCACAAAGAGATCAAGATGACAACACCCTAGTAGACTTTTCTACCGCCTAGGAGATATGCTGATCGCAGGTGATGGATGTGAACTCAGTACAACCACTAGAGTGAAGTATGTTGGCATAGTAATGTGGAGCGTCCACTCTCCTGGATAAACCGTTGCAGAAACATGGATGTCTTAAATTGCAGGAAGGTTGGCCAGCCAAGAAATCCTTGAAAGAAAGGGATTAGAAAAAAACATACAGAGTTGAATTTGGAGACATTTGACCTGCTGAACCATAAGGAGTGGAGAGTGAGTTTGTGAAATATAAAAAAAAACTTTAACACCTTGATAAGGGAAAAGCGGTGTTAAATAAATAGAAGAAAGAAGATGACTAGCAGTGACAGTGGCTTGTTATACATATAGTTCGATTACGGTGGTTAAATGATTAACGACGCGGACTAAGGCCCTGGGTGTGCCAGGTTCGAATTCAGTTTGTTCCACAGAAACACTTTCATCAAAACCAACACTTAACCTTGTGTCTACCATCCTGGAGGGGAGGTAAATAAAATACTTATAGTTTGATTAGAGTAGGATTAGGATAGATTTATTTTGCATAACAGCATAACGCCCGAGCTAACTTCCGGCTAAGAATGTGTTCAGCAGAAAGTGGTGAAGTGCAAAAATCAGTCCCCTGTGTATTTTACACATATGAAAATCTAGGTCAACACATAAAAAATTGTGAAAAGTGATTTCTTTCATTGGAAATTTTTATTTCTATTTTTAATGTAAATTTATTTATTATAATTGCAATGTTTTCTTCTTTACAAATACTTAAAGGAAATATTTTTAACAAACTTCCCTTGTGGTGATACTGACTAATTGATATGCATGATTAGCATAAGTAAAAATAGATTACTATATCTCTTCTTACGTATAGGTAGCAATGAAAGTACACTAGCAACTGACTAGGTAAATCTACAACTTCACAACAATGGAGTCACTGATCGGATCCCAATTGTTTTTCGAGGACCCCGACTTCGTGTACATATGGATAAGATACTTCTGCGAGTGCAATGACTAAAAAGTTAAAAGGCAACAAGGAAACGGGAGGAGAAAATGAAATAACAGATTTATTTTTGGCTACAGCTCAATGCGAGGCCATCATGAAAGTCTCAACCATGGCGTATCCCATGAATCTAGAAGACCTGACTTTCGAAAGAAAAAGTCAGATCATAAAAAGAAATATGAGACCTAAGAAAAGGTTAGTCGTGGCAGAAAGAACGAAGTTTATGTCAATGAAACAAGAAATTGACGAACCAATCATCAAATATCTACACTGTCTACGAAATGCGAGTAGATATTGTGAGTTTAAAAAACTGACAAGAACAGACAATCGAAGATTTAATTCAATTAAAATTAATTGAAGGTATGTACAATGCATCACACAGGAATCAAATAATAGAACAGCTACAAATAGGAAACATGTCCTTAAATACTTGTGTTGACTTTATACAGCAACAAGAATTAATACAGAAATACAACGATCATAAAAGTCAACCCGGCGAACAAATAGTTGCCGATACGTACATGTTAAAAAAGAAAAAATGTTGGTATTGTGGACGTAAAAACGAAATAAAAAAGAAAAAATACCCAGCATTTTGAAAAACCATTTTCAATCAGTATGCAAGTTCAAAAAGAAAAACGTCGAAAGAGTTGGAGAAAATGAAACCAAGAGAGAAGTCTTTACATTAAAAAACAAAAATAAGAATGAAGAAGAAGAGAAAGAAGAAGAAAAGAAAAAAAATTATAAGACAGTCTCACTTGACAAAATTGTTTTACAACGAAAGCTTGCAAAAACAATTAAATAAATGATTTTTTTTTCATTTAAATTGCACTATGTGTCGATTTTCAAAATATTTCACTTAAATACATTTTCATGCATGCCTCAAAGATGTAGAAAAGGGGTATATTAAAAATTAAAATTAACAATGTCGATTTGGATATGGATACAATGTCGATTTGGATACCGGCAGTGAGGTAACGCTTATACTAAAACATTTCTGGGAACGCATTGGAAAATCGCGTTTACAAAATAGCAGTGTACAACTCCATCAACTTAATAGGTCAGTCATAAAAACTTTAGGATACTTTGAAGGTTCCTTAGAGTTAAAAGACAAATTCGAGGTAATACCTATAATTGTCACAAATTGTAAAAAGAACCACGGACTCCTGGAAAACGATATGTTAAAAAAAATTCTACCAAACTAATTAATGAGATAAAAATGGAAAAAACCCGGAAAATTAAATAACTACAAAGCTAGTTTAAAATTAAAACAAAATGTAACCCCCTCTTATTATGAAGCACGAAATACATTTGTTGCCATCAGTAGTAGCAAAACTATGAACATTAATTGAACAGAACCTTATTGAATATGTTTCACCTGGGGGTAGCAAGTGGGCATCACCCATTGTAATTTTGAAATAGTCAGACGGAGACATACGTATATGTGGATATTATAATATAGGCGTGAACCACAAAGTTTTCTCTGATTCGTATCCTATACCTAATGTGGAGGTTGCATTACATGCATTGGTGGGAATGGGTGTTTTTACAAAAATAGATTTGAAAATGGCACACCACCAAATTCCAATAGATGATAATTTCAAAGAAGTAAAAACAATAAATACACCAATAGGGTTGCTAAAATCGAAAAGAATGCCATATGGAATCAAAACAGTAAGAACCATATTTCAAAAGACTATCGAACAAGTTTTAGAAGATATAAAGAATATGGTCCGTTACCATGACGATATTTGCATAGTAGCAAATAATGAAACTGAATTAAAAAAGAAAACCGATATCGTCAAATAAATTAAGAAATGCAGGAATGGTTATAAATTAAAAAAATGCTTAAACAATAGTAATAATATATTATTTTTAGGGTATTCTTTTTCATAAGAAGGTATATTCTCAGATCAAACCTTGATAGAAAAAAATATTAAAAATATCTATACCTACAAACAAACAAAAACTTGAATCTTTTGGGGGATTGGTCAATTTCTAGAATCGATATTTACCAAAATATACAGGGTGAAGAGCAAAATGAACAAATCGCTACGACTACTTCCGTTATTGAGTTATTAAAACAACCTGTACAGAATGAAACGTCAGAAGATGAAACAATGTGAGATCAAGCAGATCAAAATGAGGATTCGAATCAAAATATAAAAGGGGACGACCCTGGTTACAGTTTAGTGCGAGATAGGTCAAGATCTTCCAGAGAAAATAATAAGGGAGAGAGAGAAGAGCAAAGTAATATCGAAAATAAAACGATCAGTAGAAGAAGTGCAAGATGCACTAGAGGCATAAAACCTATACGTTTCAGGGAGATGTGGTGTTATTGGCTAATTGATATGCATAATTAGCATAAGTAGAAATAGATTACTACAGAAGTCTCTCCTTAAGTATAGCTAGCCGTGAAAGTACTATAGCGATTGACGAGGTAAATTTACAACTTCATAACACCCTCCTTCCCATGTTAAGAATGCCTTTCTAAATAATAACGTTATTCTTTAGAAATAATTCTTAACATGTACTTTAGCCTAACAATTTAATAAACAAAAGAAAATGTGTTTTTGTCAAAAAATAAGAATAGTTAACAAAGCCACGGATGAAAACGTAATATAGTGAGGACTGATTTTCGAACTTCACCGCTTTCTGCTGAACACATTCTTAGCCGGAAGTGGCAAATCTCGGGCATTGTGCCGTTATACTGTTTATTCTGTCAGACAGTCACCACATGAGCATATATTTTACAAATCAAAAGAAAATTAAGGAGGAAGATTTTTTTTTGCTACTTGTTCTATCTATTTCTGTCATTTCTTTATTTGTTGGCCCTTTCTTTTACCTTTTTCTATTTTCCTTCTTTTCTTCTTTTTCTCTTTTCCTTCTTTTCTTCTCTTTCTCTCTACTTGTATTTTCCACCACTCTTTTCTTTCTTTTCTTCTGTCTTCTTTTCTCTTCGTTTCCTCTTCGCTTTGTTTTTTTTTCTTTCTTTCTTTTTGTTCTACATCTCTGTCTTCTCGATCACGTATCAACTTCACTACAAGAACCTTTAATGTTACGCCCCTAACAACCTCTCTTCTTTCCATCTGAGCATTACGTCACGAAACAGAAACATTCAATATGAATTTTTGTTTGTTTTGGTTTTACTTATGTTCATCACAAACAAAGCAACACTGACACCGAGACTACTGTGAATAGGTGCCAGACCAATAAGGGCATCCCAAGTCAGGACATGTGCAGTGAGATGCCTGCCCATATTACACCTAATTCTCTGTATGCTGGTATAGTCGGGGAAACAGGGAGCAGGTAGGGAACTCGAAAGGCTAGCAGTTTGAGGAAAGAAGCTATTAGAGTAAAAAGCCTTCTTGTATTTGAGACATTATTCACCCAGAGTGGATTGAGCCGGCTCCATCCATCCTCGCATCTGCATTCCCCATAAACTCTGAGCAAGTTCGACGATTTGAAGTCAATGATTGCATTATCTCTAGCCATTCGCTGTTTGAACAGCAAACTCCATAGACACAGAGCCAGGTTAGGTTTCAGGTCGGCTTGAACCGTCATTAGCCAAGTTGTTTTGTTGTCCATCACATTGCTTTTCCAAACCTGTAAGGGAGCTGAGGCAATTGCTTCATAGATGAACTCTCCCAGTTGACAGTAGAGGGCATGACCCAACCAGAGCAGATGTCTTATTGGGATGACTTGTGGCAGGGAATTCATTTTTGAACAATATGTAAACAAATAATCATTGGCAAAAAGAAAAATCAATTCTTTGCTAGAATTAAAATCGTTCCGACTGGTTTCCTTTAACTTTTGTCAGTTAAAGAAATAGCTTGCTGGGTGTTCATGGGGAATTGCTTGACCTCGCAAATGTAATTTAGCTGTTAACTCTGAGAGAGACATTCACTCAAGATTTTCATGTATTTTGCAACTGCACAGAGTTATTACGCAATTCAAAAAAAATATGAATCTGAAATCATTTTATTTTCGTATTCACAGTTTTTTTGTTTTAATTTATTTCAGCATGTACATGGCTGATTATCTAATTAGCAGCAGTAAAATATTGTTCGCAGCTGGATGATCTAAGAATTGCTCTATCAAAAAACGACCAGCATTACTCAATCGGAAGGGTGTAGTTCTTCAGCATGATAAAGCGAGACCTGAACATTTAGGAAAAGGTCATGAGTTTCAATTGGGAAGTTTTGCCTCATCCGCCTTATTCACCTGACATTGCTCCATCTGACTACCATCTTTTCCGGTCGTTGCAGCATCACTTAAACAATAACATTAACTGTTTCAATCAATTTATATTTAGAGAGATGTTCTTTTACCATTAATTGGTTCCACAAAGTGCACATTTTTATGTAATATTAATTACCCAAGTTTTATATATATATATATATATATATATATATATATATATATATATATATATACACACACAGAGTACATATGATACTATTCAGTAAAACGTTGATTAGAATTTTCAAAAGTAAAAGTAAAAGTTGTGCCCATATTATACCGTCTAAAATCCCTTTAAAATATTGTAAAGAAATTAAAATTTGAGGAAAATTTATTAATTAATGTCTAATACATATTGTTAAAATTTTACAAAAATTGGAGGCATCTGAATTTTCACGAAGGGATTCTATCCCCTTTTTACCCCCTTTGCATAAAAGTAAATTAAACTAAATATAGCTCAAATTTAAACTCTCTACGTCTAACAGATGTATTCCAAATTTCATAATGATCGGTTAATTAGTTTAGGAGTGAATCTTACATATACAAATATAGAAACATAGAAACATACCTAACTTTACATATAAATATATATATATATATGTGTGTGTGTGGGGGGGGGGGTGACACTATTTAAGGATCGATGGCTGTTATTTTTCTCAGCTGAGAATCAAAATATAGATCTGCATCATTTTGATATCAACATTTGAGGACTCCCCATGTAATTCCCTTTCAGAAAATTATAAGTGTTACTACCTTGATATGTGTATTTTCTGAAATAATGGCCATTTTATGTCAAAATTTAGTGAAAAATTATCCTTTTTGCCTGACAAAAATTCTGAGAGCTCAACTTTAGAGGATAGGATGCCCATTTATAGAAATCTAGAAACGTCTGAAAGCAGTTTGTAGGAAGCTAGCATACTCAAATTTTCATTTGCAAAAAAAATCATAGCAAAATCTTGTTCCAATGCCGAGATATTCACATTCAGCTCAATTTTCTGTCTGACAAAAATGTTAGTTTTAAAAAATGAAATGACTCATTATCATCATTTATGAATCAATGAACCCAGATAATGATTTAGAAGACCTCAATACTGTTCTATCGTTAAAATCAATTAATGAGGATTCAAAATAACCTTGGGTTCAATGAGATGTAAGCATATACGCGAGTACAGATTCGATTTTTGCATAAAAATTGGGTTTTGAGAACAAAAATAAAAAGTTCCTAACAAAATACTGACTGCAATTAGGCCAAAATAAATAAATCAATGAGATACAAAATATTTCTATGACTATTCTCAACATAGAACAGGACCGGCGGGACAGTTATAAAAGTGTGGGGGGGGGCTCTCCTAAAAAGTAGGGGGCCCGGTTAAGCACATGCATATATAACTTCATTATTGATGACCGTAAAGTGTGTGGGGGGGGGGGCTTGAGCCAACCTGCCCCCCCCCTCCCCCGGTGCCGCCGTCCATGTAGAAGGAATTTTTTATTTAAGCCAAATTGAGGACGGTATGTTTTTAGAGACACCTTGCATTTTTCAATTTCCACAAAAATGCTAAAATCATGGCCCAAAATATTGTGAATGATCCTGACACACATTACAAATTAAGATTCAGCAATTCAATAGCCCTACACTCTAGTAGCATAATATTACTATCTTATTGGCATCATTTTGACCCTGGGATGTTGGGAGAGTCCTTGATACAGTTATGAGAATTGATGGCAACTGAGGCAATGCAATGACTTCTGGAAAACCGTTGAATTGCTTAAGTTCCACAGAACGTTATATATATCAGATTGGAAAGAAAGTAATGTCGTTTTTGTCCAACACATTCATTATATCTGAAACATTCACATCAGGGCATTTTTAATCTCTACAATAATTTCCCTCATTTTCTATGACTTCTGTCCAACGATCAACTAGCTTCTTGATGCCTTCTTCAAAATATTTCTCTAATTTTGGAGAGAAAAACAAATTTAAGTCATTTTTGAATGGGTCGTTATTTTCATAAATGTTATTGTTTAAGTGATGCTGCAACGACCGGAAAAGATGGTAGTCGGATGGAGCAATGTCAGGTGAATAAGGCGGATGAGGCAAAACTTCCCAATTGAAACTCATGACCTTTTCCTAAATATTCAGGTCTCGCTTTATCATGCTGAAGAACTACACCCTTCCGATTGAGTAATGCTGGTCGTTTTTTGATAGAGCAATTCTTAGATCATCCAGCTGCGAACAATATTTTACTGCTGTGATTGTTTGACTCATAATTGATCAGCCCTCTCATGCCCCACCATAAAAAGAGAATAACCTTCTTTAGGTGTAGTCCTTGTTTTGAAACAGGCTGTGGACTTTGGTTTCGGTCTAACCATTGTCTTTCGCGTTGGGTATTCTTGTAAAGAACCCATTTTTCATCTCCAGTCACAATTCTTTGCAAAAATGGTTCTCGATGATTCCTGGAAAGCAAAGATGTGCAAACAGTCAATATTTGATTTCGTTGAGCATCGGTCAAATCGTGGGGAACCCAGAGTCCATCTTTTGAAACTTTTCCTAACTCGTGAAAGCATGAACTAATTGTGGTGTGGGTTGTATTGAATTGTTGAGCTAATTCTCTGCTGGTTAACTTTGAATTGGCGTCCACAGCGTCTTTAATGGCGTCTTTATCAATTGATTTTGGCCTTCCCGAACGTTGCTGATCTGACAGGTCTTTAGAAGAAAATTTTGCAAACCACCGTTGACATTTTCGATGATTCAGAACATTTATCCCATAGACAGTTCTAATATTTTTTGTAACTTCTGCAGCTGAGTTTCCTTTTTTGAATTAAAAGAGCATGCAATGTCTCAAATGCTCCTCACTAATATCCATTTTTTGACGGCTGAGACCATTAAACTTAATACTTTCCAACTAATTACTATATCTGAATGGCAAAGTAAGATATTAAGACACCAATTCACCAAAAAATCTAGAACTGTGTACAACTTAAGAACCTGCAAAGTGATGAAATAAAAACTACGATATTATTTTCTTTCCAACCTGATATATATATATATATATATATATATATATATATATATATATATATATATATATCTTTTGTCTTTAGACACATTTTATTTACAGTTTATATTTTTTGTTTCCATTTTTACAAGCATGTGAAGGGCCATTTCCATAATTAATTTTAATTTATGAAAACTTCCAATCAATACATAGTAAAAAGGAAACGGAAGCTTTTCGTGAAAATCCACATACTTTAGAGTTTTGTGAAATTTTAACAATGGGTATTAGACATTAATTAATAAATATTCCACAAATTTCAGTATTTTAAGGGATTTTAGGCGGCATAGTATGGGCACAATCTCACATTTGAAAATTTAAATATTTCAGATTTGAATTAAGTTTGATCCATACTCATTAGACATCAATTAAGCCAGATTCTCTGAATTTCTATCTCTTTTAAATTTGAGACATTTTTTAGAATCCAAATCATGTAATGGATTTTAAGCAAAATTAGAATAAGGATTTTAGACATAAGGTTGAGCAGAATTATAACTTTTATTTTAATCTTCGTAAGGGGACATAAAATTGTTTCAAAAAATTGTTTCATTTTACCTGTCCTGGGACAGGTATTCTACTAGTATATTTATGAACAGATGATGATGTTTATTGCTATTGCTATAAGCAATTCACTTGCTTTCCGAACCAGTTTTGAGATGGAGATAAATCATTCCGCATCACTTCATTAGTTCATAGATTTGTTTGGTTTTCATATCTGATCTAAAATACATGAAGTCTTGTAAACCGTTTAAAGAAATAATGTACTTTTGTCTGGGTCTGTCAGGTTCTGCCGACAGTATATGATATATTCTGAGTATCTTGTTAGAGTTGTTCACCAGTAAAACAAGGACAGATGTATTGTGGTCATGCAGTCTATTGCTTATCAATAATGGACTTTTTCTCTCTATTGGAAAACCTGAATTTTAGAGGAGATAAAAGATAACAGGATTTGAAAACAAAAACATTTATTTATTTGTTTATTTATTGATTTACTTTTTTATTTATTAGGCTTCTTTAGGCATCTCTTATTTTAAGCAATAATCACATCTCAAATTTTAAAAACTCACAGAATATACCAAATATATATCAAGTTTTTTAATCTCGCAGAATATACATGGTGGTCCAAAACAATTTGAATAACTTTGTTCAAAAGAATGGCCCAAATAATATCTTAAAGAACCTAAAAGAAGCAAAACACATACCAAAATCTTAAAATCAAACAAAATTACTCACAAATTATGAATAGTCAAATTCCACACTGTAAAAACACTATCACAAAAATGAAAATATTTAGAAAACTGACTGATTCTAAAAAAGAAGTGTTTGACATGGAATGACCTTATAATGGTTGAAACGTCGTTAAACACTAGCAAACAAACAGACATGTAAATTTTGTGTGGCATAAATCCCCCACCCCATATACCACCATTTTGTGAATACAACTCAATAGTTCATAATGTGTTCACTAACTGTTGTGCGATGGGACTGATATATATATATATATATATATATATATATATATATATATATATATATATATATGTTTTTTAAGGGAAGTGAGGTCTGATTAACTCTGCTGGAAGTCATGAGATACAATACTGTTTTCTTTTTAAATTCCTGAAACAGTTTTTTCATGGTAAACAACTGATGATACCTTAAATAATGTTAAGACTAGCGCAAATTCTTGAAAGCAAACTAATATAGTGACTGTAAAAAGTAAATTGACTTACTAACAAAGTAATTTTCCACCGAAGGACTTGGGACTAAAAGTGTTTTTTTTTGTTTTTGTTTTTTTTCATATAGTTTTAATGGTTGAAAAACTTCCAAGACTGTATATATATATATATATATATATATATATTATTTTTGTTGTTGTTATTGTAGGCGATAAAGTGTAAAGCTTCAGCTAGTGGTACTTACTGCCACCTGAGCATCTAGAAGTTTCCTCCCTTAGATACGAAATGTCACCCCATTTTGGGGGGGGGACGTGTAAATATATATATATATATGTTTATTATGTAGTTAGTTTTTAAAGATAAAATAGTTATCCACGTGTAACGTTTTGAAACATTAAAACGTTACTTAAAAAAGTCTTTAAACCTGTTTTTATGTCGGTCTCCACTTCTGCCGTCTTCACATACCTTGACTTTTTTAACGTGCGTGTGAATTCTTTATACGTGAGTGCGTGTCCTTAGATTCTGTATGCGTGTGTGTGTTCATTCATTATTTTTTTACGAGATGCATATTAAAACTCTCTGGCACGTGTGTATGTGGGTGTACACTTATTCATTAGTCTTTTTTACCTCCTTTTCGATCGACAAGCAACAAGCCTCAAATGTCCATCTTAATATTTGTGTGTAA
This sequence comes from Sepiola atlantica, assembly GCA_963556195.1. NCBI lineage: Eukaryota > Metazoa > Mollusca > Cephalopoda > Sepiida > Sepiolidae > Sepiola > Sepiola atlantica. The sequence goes on along the minus strand of OY744533.1, from coordinate 47,039,959 downwards.
TTTACCTTTGTCTTGCTATCATTTTTCTTCCTTTCTTTCATTGCTAATTGCCTTACGTTTGTTTCTTTTTTCTCTTTCACCGACGCTAACGTTGCTGCATTAATTTCTTCATCTTCTCTTTTTTTCTCCCTGTGGCCGTGGTCGTCATTCATCTAGTGGCTTCAGTTTAGCTATATAATAAAACTTTTCCTTGTCCAAAAAGAAGCCTCGACGACTTTCATTTGGGATTTCAGGGGTTTTATCTTTTAGAAAGAAAACATTAATCTGATTTCTCTTAATCAACTGCCTATTTCATACACTTGTAAAAGGTTGGGTATATAACTTATCTTATTAGAGGAACTCGACAAACAGACATCTTGCGAAGACATTTTGCCTTATGGCTAGTTCAATTTTTCAAAGTCTTACAACATAATTATTTCACATCTGCTGTGCTAAAACTCCAACACGGAAATGTCTGAAACCTTCGTTTCTTTGTCAACGACAAAAAATTCACGTCATCGTCATATCGCTTGATTTCCTTTTATATTTTTACATCTTACTTTGTGATTTGACCCTTTGCTTATCCTGTCTGATTATTCACCGTTGGTACAGATTCATTTCCCAAGTTTGTGTCACTTTAATCCGCACTAAGCTCGACCCTTGTCAATATTCATACTAGTTGAATTACTTTTATCCGACATAGGGCCCTTCATTATGTAACACATGGGCATGTGTTTCGCTGTTACTGTGGCTCATCAGCGTAGCTGCCTATGAGAGGATTCGAACCCTTGACCACGTTAATTGATCCATTTCAAATACATATATCCGATTTTTCTAATGAGTGTTGTTATTTTAAAAGTCAACTTGACAAATGTCTGAATTATTTAGTTTAGAAAGTATCAGACCGAAAACATTAAGTGTTCTGTTTCGATTCTACCCTGCACCCGATTATTTTTAAATATGAAATCATAGAATAATTCTTTTCCTTTTTAATATAATAAAATGTAAGTGAAGAACTTTGGAATAACTCAGTAGAGAAGATATCAGGTGACAACATCAAGGTTGCTGTTAAAGTAAACTCTCTTTAATATGATATTGTGTATGATGCTATGCCACACTCTAATCTGGCCAACGCTGCGTAACTCTGCTAGTACATATTTATAATTCCTGGTTTCGTTTAGTAGAAAGAAATCCAACATATTGCTCCATTATTTAAAAATAAGAGCATAATATTTATTTATTAATAATATTAAAGATGATCAGATCAAATCAACATGGTACCATAGATTCAAGCTTGGAGAGCGGACCCAGATTAAAAACACAGTGTTCTTTTAAGTTTTATTCATATTTATAAATCGTTCACTGGCTCTCTACAGTCATATTTGATCTATCAAATATATATATATATATATATATATATATATATATATATATATATATATATAAGGTTTAGTAGCACTGTATGTTGATTTTAATATAAAAGTGGTGCAAAATTGTTCTGTATATATAGACTTAAAAAATATGTAATTTTTGCAAATTGTGCCCATCTTACAAACAAAATTATTGACTTTGCGAGCATTTATAATTGACAACAGGATTTATTATCATTTTTTTAACGTTTTTACATAAGCAGGATAGTAAGCGTTCACAACTGAATTTTACTTTACTTTATGGTGCATAACAGACATTTCCATTGAAATGTGGTCAGGACGAAGAAAGGCAATGTACTTACATTGTGTTGTCGGATTATTAACTAATCAATTTAACTATTATTTTTACTAACACTTATAGTTACTGAAGTCATGTGACCTGTACCACATGATCACTGACTATAGTTATTAGAGAGTCTTCTCTTCTATTTTGCTTCTTTGGCTGATCAAGTGTTAGTTAATTATGGGTAATCAGCAAGCCATCTTGTTACAAGTGCCCATCAGGTTATTGTTTGGTTGACAAAGTCATTTTAAAAGCCACATTGTAAAGGTTTCATACGGTCAAACTACGTCATGAGAAAGCAATTTCTTTCGCAACTTAAAGGTAAGTGCTATTGCTTCTCTCCTCCACCTGACTAGTCTTTATTTTTTTCGGACTCAAGATTGTTTCGACAGAAAACAAAACACATTATTTTAAATTATAACAAATAAGACACAATAGAACCTTCATTAGCTTTAAGAAGCATGCATATTGATTCCTTTTTAAACTTTCGACAAACCAGATATGTCTAAACTATTTTTTAGTAAGACTCACGTCCGTTTTATGAATCTCCTTTTTAAAATGTTGCACTTATTCCTTTAATTTTAACTGATCTCAATTACTAGCAGTTTAATTACTGATATATTTTTTACTAACTAAATAATTATACTAACTAGCAAAAATATGGGACCAGAGATCGCATTTTGTTGCTCATATATCACTACCCCCCCCCCTCCCCAAAAAAAGGAAGTAATGCCTGGAAGGATAGTATCATGACGAACGAACCTATACTACACTATCCCCTAAAGGAGGAGATAATGCCTGAGAGGAGTGTATCATGACAACAGAACAAATGCTACACTATCCTGCCCTCACTGAATTGAGCACTGAAATATCGTACTTTTGTCTGAAATAGTGTAATAAAACTGACTTGGCTTTACGAGCGCCTCTCCATCACCACTATTCAAGAAAACGCATTGAGCCTGCTTTCGGTATGCAAAGCAAGCAGAACATCCGATAATGCTCCTTGATATTTGTATATTGGTTTTGAAAAAGGACATTTTATTTATTTACTAATTAAATGTTCCGAATTTACTTTTAAAATACATCTCTATTCATACAATTGTATAATAAACTGAATTGAGCATTAAAAAATAGCACAAAAGTACCATTAATAGAAGTAATAGTATAGTTTTGTATTCAGACAGACAGATAGCAAATCTCCATTATTATATTAATAATCTAGAAGTTGCTGAAGCAGTATACAGCTATAAGAATTGAGAAAGAAATGGTAAGCAAATTTGTGAGTAACATGAAGAAGAGATCCTGAGGCATTGTTGCAGAAATATTGAAGGCTGCAGATGAAACAGGCATTGAGATGATCACATACGAATGTCATAAAAAAGATGTTATCCAAGAGACTGGGAACGTAGTATAATTGAGAATTATTACACCAGTAAAGGAGGGTGCACTTGATAGAGGTAATTACAGAGGCTTAAAGTTGATGAAGCAGGTCCTGAAAGTGATTGAGATAATAACTAAGCAGCAAACAAGAAGTCAGATGCGCATAGATGAAATGCAGTTTTGTTTTATGCCTGGGAAAAGTACCACTCGTGCAATATTTACCCTGAGACAAATGCAAGAAAAGTACCTTAATAAGAAGACAAATCTGTATTTTGCTTTTATGGATCTAAAGAAAGCTTTTGACAGAGTGCCAAGAGAAGTTGTCTGGTAGGCTTTGCAAACGAGTGATTGGTGAAGGTTGTTCAAGCAATGTACAGAAATGCTCAAAGTTGTGTTAGAATTAACAGCACATTTACTAACAGCTTTACTGTTAAAGTAGGAGTACATCAGGGTTCTTGAGTCTGTTACTTTTTATTTGTGTGTTAGCAGCATTGTTCAAAAAGTTCCGTATGTGTTGTTAGGAAGAGATGATGTATGCTGATGATTTAGTATTTACATGTGAAACAATGGAAGACCTACTTGTTAAGTTAAAGACTTGGAAGAAAGCTATGGAAAGTAAAGGTCTGAGTGTGAATGTTAACAAGACCAAAATGATGATCAGTGGTTGTAGTGTTGGAAAGCTCCCCAAAAGAGGAAAATTCCCCTGTGCAGTTTGTGGAAAGGGAGTCGGGTGCAATTAATTTTTTTGTGGTATTTGTAAGCATTGGGTGCACAAGAAGTGCAGTGGAGTCACTGGTAGGTTGTGCAACAGGTGTAAAATAATGGAGATGTATTAGAATTTGTATGTGGAAAAAGTATATCTGAATGGTAAAGCTACTGAGTTGTATTACTTTTGTGATACTATTGGAGCACAGGGTGGATCAGGTACTAATGTGATTGCAAGAAGCTGTTCCTCGATGGCCTTTCATCCAAACAACATAAGATAAATGCAGGTGTACCCCAGGAATCGATCCTTGGACCTTTATTGTTCCTAATTTTCATAAACGATATTCCTGATGACATTGTGTCTCAGATGGGTATATTTGTGAACAACACCACGCTCTACTCTTATCATGTGGGTAAAACGGATGGGCACATATCTGAGGCAATGGCTGAATCCTTAGAAAGTGACCTCCAGTCTGTAGTGGAATGGGGTCATAATGGTAACATTTAATGCTGCTAAGACAAAGCTCTTTTCCTTCAACAACTACAAGAAACCTCTTCAACCGACTGCCATGGCAAATAACACCCTACCTGAGAATCCAACATTCAAACTCACATGAATTGGAACAAATGCATAGAAGACATTGCCAAGGCTGCTGTAGAGAAAGTAGGCTCCCTCTACTGTGTTAGAAAACTTCTCACACCTGACAGTATCCTATATCTCTAAAAAGCTACCATCTGCCCATGCATGGAGTATTGTTGTCACATCTGAAGTGGTGTACCATCCACTAGTCTCTCCCTCTTAGACAAGGTCCAAAAAAGAGTTTCTAATCTAATAGGTCCCTCACTATTCACCAAGCTCCAACCCCTGTCCCATTACCATAATGTTGCATCCTTGTGCTTGTTTTACAAGTACTTCAATGGAATGTGCTCTGATGAACTTGCTGCTCTGGTGCCACTTCAATGTAAATACGTCTACAGTGGCAACTTGCCTTGTTTGGGGTGAACTAAGTTAAAAAAAAAAAAGAGAAAAAAACAATTAAGAGTGGATGGAGTAAGTTCAGCAGGGTGTTACCACTATTGACCAACGGAAGAGTCTATCAGGAATGGGTATGCAGTGTGATGATGTATAAAAGTGAAACCAGGACAGTAAGGATTGGGGGACATGCATTGCATAAAGAGAAATGATATTAGAATGAGATGACGGATGTGTTATGCGAGTCTTAAAGACAGGCTTAGATCTGATGACCTCAGAGGAAGATTAAATCTGGACAGCATAGCGAGATGTTTGCAGAACATGAGACATAGATGGTATGGCTCGGTTGAAAGAATGAATGAAAATTCTTGGGTTAGAAGATATAGAACAGTTGAAGTAGCAGGGTCATTTGGCAGAGAAATGCTAAGAAAAAAGGCAAGGAAGTGATAAGGAGGAGTTTTGAGGTGTTTTTTTCTTTCAAACTAAATTTCATATTTGAATTTACTTTTGCAATTGCATATTTATTTAACCATTTGATGAAATTTGTTTATAGGTATTATTTTACCTATTCAGACTACTATGGTCGAAGGTTACATCGGCTAAAACGTTGTAAATACATGCGAGAAAAATAACTTAAATTGCTTACATGTCATAGAGCTGCTGGTTGTTGTTGTTATTAAGTGAGTCAGACTTCTGCATAGAGCTCACGAAGATCGTGCCTCAGGATTGTTTGGTCTGCAGCTATTTGTTAACCTGCAAGACTGCAGGTTTCTACCCCCAACATCGAGAACAGCAATGCTCAGGGGTTGCATGCAAAGTCGGGGAAGGTTCGACCCAGAACACACAAAGAGATGGTGCAGAAGCAACGTGTTGCTTTCATTTTATTGTTTGGTGGTTTTGTGCCTGATGCCACATGCAGAGACAGAAACGACTAGACGATGATAGATCCTGATGTCGAATCCTCCTGGATTTTCACCAAAGCTCTGGCACTACCACGTTGCCACTTCCCCTACCACGGTAAAGAAGGGTTGAACTTTAGGGGGTGGGGCTGCTGGTGGTAGGATGGGGTAATTTGAATGTTGGTCAGTTATTGTTTATTTCAGAGGGCATTTCTCCCTTCTGGTGTTTTCTAACTAGAGTTCCATTTTTTTGTGGGTTTTTAAAAATGTTATTCACCTCAAGCAAGGGGACATAATTGCCACTCAGATGTAAGGGGCTGCTGTGATTAGGGACTAGATTTATAAGGGGAATCCTAAGTGGGAAGTTGTGTAGCAGGATGTTTGTTCACATTACATTTAAATTTCTACATGCTAATACAGTCGATGAAACAGGGAGCAGGGAGGAAATTCCAAAAGCTAGTGGTCCAAAAAAAAAAGGTTATTTAGAGTAGAAAGTTTGCCAGAATCTGGGGACATTTATAGTGAAGGAGTGTGATTTTGCTGCCAGTCAGGTTCGTCAGGGCTATTTACATTGAAAGTATACAAGTGAAGTAAGTTCATCAGAGCACATTACATGGAAATACTTGTAATACAAGGACAGGGATGCAACATTGGGGTGATGTGACAGAGGCTGGAGCTTTGTAAACAGTGTGAGACCTATTAGGTTAGAGACTCTTTTTTGTACCCGGTCTAAGAAGGAGAGATTGGTGGTTGGTGCACAAGCCCAGATGTAGCAACGATATTCCATGTATGAGCGAATGGTGGCTTTGTAGAGCTATAGGATACTAGCAGGTATGAGAAGTTTCTAACCCGGTAAAAGGAACCCCCCTTCTTTGCAGTAGACTTGGCATCATCTTCTATGTCTTTATTCCAATTTATGTTGCCAGTGGATATTAGGCCGAGGAGTTTAAACGTTGGATTCTTGGGAAGAGTTCTATCAGCCATGAAAAACATTGGTTGGAAAGGGTCCTTGCAATTGTTAAAGGAAAAGAGCTTTGTCTTGGTAGTATTAAATGTATACATCCATCATTGAATGGAACTAGAATATAACTAATCGGTTTCCAATCATGCGCAAATTTTCATTTTCACTTTAAGCTTTTGCAAAAGTTTAGTTTTTGGTATCAGTTCAAAGCTTAAGGTTTAAGTAACAACTTTGGTCCGAGTGGACAAAGATCACATGGAGTCTTCATACATTTCCGCCATTTTCCAAGATGGCCGCCATGAGCAAATTTTCATTTTCACTTCAAGTTTTGCAAAAGTTTGGTTTTTGGTACCAGCTAGTTTATAATAATCATTAAAAAAATAAGTTTTCACTTTTATGTTAGAAAAATGACTTAGATGATATAGTATTTTTTCATAATTGCATGAACATAAATACTTATTTGTATTTCCTATTTCAGTCACGTAAATTATTTTGAGTTCCATGGACTTTTTTTGCATCTCTTGTTTAGCAATTTTTTCTCCTGTTACTATCTCACCCCCCCCCCCCCCAAAAAAAAAAGAAAACTGAAAATTGTTTTAAGACACTAATGGAGATTTCAAAGTGATAGTGTGCTTAATTGTGAAAAATGGGATAAATGTCCAACCATAACTTCAACCCCGAACTATAAATCCAAACATAATCTTTCAAGGATTAAAGACAAGGGTGAAAATAAGTTACTCAATTGAGAATCCTTACAAAGCCAAACTTGAAGTTGTACAGTTGTCTTGTGTTTGGTTTTGGAAATAAAATGGCGATTATATTGTAATGAAACTTAAACTGAAAAATATATCGACTCAATCTTTTTCTTTGTACTAGTGAGACCCGTAGAAATTCCACAATTGTATCCTTCATCTGATGTATATTGCTTCCGTGCTTAAAAATATTTCTATTCTATGGACGTCTGCTGCGAATGCACACCCCATAATATTATTGTACCACCTTTGTTAAAACTGAAACATACTTATCTAAGTACTCTGGTTAGTGTAGTCTCAGAATATATCTGGTTATGGGTGGGTTATCTCCAACATCCTTGCAGGAGTTTGTGACATATTTCCATTCTATGGACGTCCAGCGCAAACGCAGACCCCACGATATTAGTGTACCACCTTTTTTCAAACTGAAACATACTTATCTAACTATTCTTGTTAATGTAGTTTCAGAATATATCTGCTACCATATTTGGACAAAACAGATACTATACTTTGATCATAGCCTGAAGGTCAAGAATGTATATTTTAGTTAGAGTTTCACGTTCGACACAAAGCGACATCAGATTAAATTTTTTAAATCACATTTTTTGCATTGCATCATCGGCGATCGGCGATCCCATCTTTTAAAAATAGGGGGATGGTAGTAACGTACGTACGAACATAACATTGCCATGACACATTAATATATAGATTAGAGTGAAATTTTACCTTCTTATTATTCGATAAAAATGGTGTGGTTTAGAGGGTTCCCAAAGTGTATTTTTACCAAATGTAAATATCGGGTGACTCCCACACACACACACATGAATAAAATGCTACCTATGGAATCGTTAATAAGATTCACAATACTTGACTGCAATCCAACCATATTTCGTTCAAATCCACCAAGTTTCAATTATGAATGTTCAACAATCTTCGTTTTATCGCTGTTCAATAATAGGGGAGACACTTTGATGGTCTCCTCGTTCATCAAACCTTTGTCCTCTTGATCTCCTTTTTCTAGGATATTCTAAAGGAGATAGTGTACTTAACAGAAATCACAGACCCAATACAATCCTTGTTTTTTTTTAACCAAGAGCAAACTGTAGTATCTGTTCTTATCTTTTCTGTGTTCTGGTCAGTAAATACTGAGGCAATGTTATTTTTGTCCCAATCCAAAGTACCCCTTTTTGGAGAACTGGATTTTACCCACATTAAAGACCGACCTTGTGTCTAACCTTTCTCTCGTGCGGGGGCAAGTAAATAGGGACCCAACGAATAATGTGTGAATGTGCCATAACAGAAGACTATGTGATTTATTGCATCGAGTTCAAGAAAGGTTTGCAAAACTCACCAAAATTTGCATTGTAAATGATGGGAATCATATTGAAAATGTTATTTGAATAAAATCAAAAAAAACAAAAAAATTGTATATTTACTTATGTGCCAAGCTTTTACGGACACCATGTAGATCTTTAAGGTTGAGCCCACCTTCGACCAGCAGGGGTTTCCAGGCAACTTATCGCTAGTCCAAACAGGATCGGTTCTTCTATGCACTAACTGTTATGCAAATCGCATACCTTCAATTAACAACGTTCATTTGGATGAAACTAATCACCAACTGCAAAGCACTTAACACCATTATGGCAGCGGCGAATAGTTTATTATAAGGGGGAAGAAAATGATGACATGGAACAAGTACACGAGTAAGATCATAAATATGAATGGCTTGCTGTCTTTATAAGCCGTAAACAATGCGTGCCTGAATACTAATCCCCCAGCACAGTGGTAGCCTTCGTAAAGAGAAGGTCTTTACGATCGAATGTGACGTCATACACTTTGGCGCAAGTGAGATATGCTGAAAAGTGATGCTATCGATTATGAATGATAGCTTTTTTTTAATAAAAAAGATTAAGAATTTCTTTTTGAATTGCATTTAAAAAGAAAGAAAAGAAAGGAACACGATCCAATTTATACTGAAACTGAACTTTATTCAATACTAGCAGGAAGACCCGACGTTGCTCGGGATTGAATGAGGATCACTAAGATGTATTTTTCACGATGCTCATAACACTATATTATTTTCTTTGTTTTTACTGCACTCCTTTCTCTCATTTAGCCCGGTAATATAGTCGTAAAACTCTCTGAATTAGTGGCTTATACATATGGTTTAAATTTCCTTAAAATCGGATATACGTATTTCAAGTTTTAAAGGAGTTCTATCCTCATGGGTCACTGAGGTGGGAGCATGTAAATATTCAGCACATAGCGGATAACTTTCATTGTCCTCCCCAGATAATTTATACATCTGATATAAATTTCATCAAAATAGGATATATTTGAAGTTTTAAAGGAGGTTCGGCCACAATATCTCTCTTAGGTTAGGAGGGAACTTAGAGATTCATAACCACTCCCATTGTCTTCCAAAATTTTTTTATACATATGATTTAAATTTCATAAAAATAAGATATATTTTAAGTTTTAAGGGGGTGATGCTCTCATAGACATTCGGGAATACTTCCATTGTCTTTCCCGGTAAATTTTAAATAAAAATACACTTTTAGATTTTATGCAGATTCTCTAACCTTTTTTCTATAATGAACACACAAACACACAGTCATTGAGTTTTATATATAGAGATTTGTTAAAATTGTAACAATTTTTATTTTGACGACAATTTGTTCCAAGGCTAGTGTGAGTCAGGTAAACGATGCAATATGTTGTCTTAGTCACCGGCTTAATGTTTAAAATGTATTTTTTGATTCTCGCTTACCTTAGCAGTATAGCTTTTTGCTCGACACCATTGCGACAATGCATGTGCATGTCTGTCTGCTCCGCCGTGATCGCCCTGTCACCATCATTATTGCTGTAAGACTGTTCATCATCACCATCGCTGTCAGAACAAAAGTACATGAATGCCTTGGATGCCTTTAACCATTTATTCTGACATAACACACTTGACAGAAAATTTTGTGTGGGTTAACGAAGGGAGAGAGACTCCAGGGTGAATATGAGAAAGATACTATATCACTTTGTTTACCTGTGTTCATTGTTGTCCCACTGACCCCTCGGGATCATTGAGACGACCATGTTTTACGTCAGACTCTGCTGGTCACAAGAAGATAGACAAAGTCTCCCACCGTCATGACGTCGCTTCCAACTTCCGTTTTGGCTCCCACCTTCTCTTTCAGGGAGCCCTCCTACTTTCTGCAACCCCCACTATCTAACAGTATGCCTTGCTTTCACTCTGGTGTTGTTTATATGAGGTGATGCTGACTTTTGACTGTATTCTTGGGATGCCAGTATCTTCTCTGAAGAAGATTAGTGGTGTTGAATCGTCTATGTTTACTGAGCCGTACCCCCTACGTTGTATTAATTGATCAAGAGGTCTGGACCAGAGTCGATCAGAGAATTGGTCGTTGACTGAGGGATAAGACGTATATTAAAAAAAAACAAGCAAAGTATCGATAACTCAAATAAATATTCTTAATTTAAACAATAAGTATATATATTTATGTGAAACTCATAGTTACAATGACCAAAAAGTATTTTGCTAGGAAGGGTTAATACTTCTGCTTCTGGACTGAGTTTGTGTTCCAACTTCGACTTGTCAAGTTTAATGGACAACCGGTGGTTAAATGTGTTTTTGAATGGATAAGCCGAAATTTTTTTTTCTCCTATGGGTGAAGAAAAGCAATTCTTTCAGCAAAGGCAACTTGGCAGTTTTTAAAACAAACTTCTCAACTTAATTCTATTCACTCTCTACTGAATAAATTCGCGATTATCGCCCTTATATTATGTGGCAAGGTAATTTGGAGTTGTCTGGCCAAGTTCTACTTACCTTATCCAGTAAGCAATTTCATTGGTTACTTACTGAAATTTACCTCCCATGCGGAATCTCTTCTGTTCATCATTTGACGTGGACGCATCTCTAAGCATTCCCACAGTTCCCATGACTTCGATTACCTTTGCACAAAAATCACCTCAAGTGTCACCCCTCGAACAATGACAGACAGCCAGCTGTATTAACTTTTTACCTTCCAATTTGTCAGAACAAATCAGCTTTATCTAGGAAATTGAAAACAATATTTTTCAATGCGACTTTATCTAGAGAAATCAAATTAATATTTTACCAATGCATTTTAGAATCTGATTCTAGTTTTCATTGCACTTTATGTGGATCTCCAAATATATACTAGCATATCGATCTTTTTGTAATTCTCTCCACGGGGTCCCATCACTTTGTTACATAATGAACATAAAACTATTTTTAAATGATTTATATAAGCTATTCATTTTCATCTTCATTTTCTCATTTGCAAAATTATGTAATTTGCCAAATTAGAGAAACCCCAAAATTGATGTTTTTAAAGCTGTAAAAGTCAAGTCAGATATCAAAATTCTTAGAATCTATAATCATATATCTATAAGAAACCCTTCCAATCATCAATTGCTATAGCCGATAGCATGCTTCCCGAGAGTCCAACGTTCAAACTCTTTGACGTAACATTCTCAGCAACATCAATTGGAATAAGTACAAAGAATATGCTGCCAAGTCTACTAGTAGGTTGTCTCCCTCTACCGGGCTAGAAAACTGCTCTCAGCTATCATTATCTTATATCTATATAAAGCCACTATTGCCCGAACATGGAATAGTGTTGCCACATCTGAACTGGTACACTAAGCACTAGCCTCTCCTTCTTGGATAGGGTGTAGAAAAAGAGTTTCTAACCTAATAGGTCATGCACTGTCTGCTAAGCTACAGCCCATATCACGTCATTGCAGTGTTGCATCGTTGTACTTGTTTTACAAGTACTTCCACAGAATGTGCTCCGATGAACTTACTGCACTTATTCCCCCTTAGCGAAAATACCCCGGACCCATCTGACTAACAGCAAAATTCTACCTCTTCACTGTAGATTTTTCTAGATGCTACTCTAATAGCTTATTTCCTCAAACTGCTTGACTTCGGAATTCTCTCCCAGCTCCCTGTTTCCCTGACGTACCAACATGTAGAAAATTCAAATATAATTTGAACAAACATCTTATTGCTCAACTACACATCCAGGTTGCTTCGTATAAACCTGGCCCTTATCACAGTAATCCATTACACTTCAGTGGCAATATGCCTTGTTTTGGTTGAACGAAAGTAAAAAAGAGAAGATTTTAGAGTACCTATCAACCAACCAACCAACCAATCAACTAGCCAACCAAGAAAAAGAAGTGAATCATCTTAAAGATAGAAGGTGCTATTTTCATGACAATGGGATTGTAAATGAGCACCGGGAATTCTATCAGTATTATTTGGTTCATATGTAAGCAACATATGGTATGCTAGCATCATAAGCTCTGTGTTTGTTGGATAAAACATCTAAAGTCTAAACAGATAACTGCAGTTTCATTCACCAAAAATGCGTATCATATAAACAAATTTTTCATTCAAATGTATAAACATTTGAATGAAAAATTTGAATAAATGTTCAATAAATAGCAATAGAACTGCAGTAAAAAGTTAAAATAAGTCACAGTAATTATTCATTAATGTCATATATACATATGTATACACACATACACACACATATATATATACAGTGATCTCTAGACTATCGACAAGATGGTTGTTGGTTCGATCCCTAGCCACACAAAAAGCTGTGATACAGCGAAACAGTCTTTCTGTGGATGACTATATAAGCCCCACCTCCTTCTCGGGTTGAGTACTGTGGTTAATGATATCACCTGCTACTACTTTAGTGCAATGCAAATAATGTAAATAAACAAATAGATCACTGTCGAGTGGCGGTCAATGTTTATATAAAGAAACGTTGTAGAAACATTAACCAACAGCGCCTTCCCCGTGGCCTGGTGGTTAGAGCTACTGACTATCGACTAGATGATTGTTGGTTTGATCTCTGGTTTGGGATAGATGCTGGTAGCCACACTGAAGAGCTGTGATACAGCGAAACATTCTGTCTGTGGATGACTATATATATATATATATATATATAAGTCAGATGCAGAGACTTTGGTAGTATACAAATGAGCACACATTAAACCCACCTTAAAGATTAATTCAAGCTTATAGTAACATGCGATTATGTCAAGCTTATGGTAACATATACTAAAAAGTAGTGCAGGTATCAACTCAGCTCAATGTTTGAACCTTTACGTCAATCAGAGCCATCATATAGTAAATGTTTAGTAGTATCTCCTTGAAACTGACGTTAATCTTTAACTCTGACCTCTTAATAATATCCAATTTTCCATAATAAACATATCCATATCTGTTCTTCAATAAAATGTCTTACTGCCATTTAAATAACTTTAATAACTTTTTCTCTACACTATTTTAAGTTTTTGACTATACGTAAATTTCTCCTGTTTGTAAACTTTGATTGGAGTTGTCTCTCTTAGACTAACTAATATTTAGCCAGATGACATTAAGTTTTTACTTTAGAGGTAATCCCAACTCTTTTAACTTACAACGACGGCGTTAAATGGCCATCAGAGGTAACAGGAATTAGCGATCGTTTATGGTTTAAAATGCTAACTTGTTTTGCCGGTTGGAATTATCCCCCCCCTCCCCCGTTGGATTCTACACTTAACTGGTTTGAATATAAATTCATTTACTAAATCCCCAGTTAACTATAATAGGCCATTCTAATTCTGTAAGTAGATGTTTTAAAAAGGTGTGAAATTTGAGATAAGAAGGATAAATTCGTTTTTTTTTTTAAAGAATTGTTTGTAATTATAGCATCCAGGTTTGTGTATATAGCGTTTAATATACTTATTCATTAGGATAAGTGACAGTGAAGTGAGTACATATGTGTGTGTGCTACTGTGATCTGTCTTCTCAATAATCTGTGTGCGCAAGTAATATTAATTGATGGTGATATGTGTATGTATGCGAGTCGTTTTTCAACCATGTAGAGCCGACGAAATTTTTTATGCTAGTCTAAGCTGCACTTGCTTGCTGTCATATCAAAATTTATGCGTGTGCATGTATGGGATATTTTTAAATGATAATGTGGATTTGCATGTGTGTTATTTCTTCTTTGCATCTACATATTCTATTTACGCATGTATGTGACTAACGCCTATAATTTTCTAATGTGTAAGCGTATAGGAAAAGGGGCGAATTATGTTATTTGGTGATGATAAAATCTGGCATGCTCAAAAAGTATTTACATCCCCCCACACCCTTAGTTATAACCTGGAGAAGAACGCGGTTGAAGTTTTCCTGGCTCTGACACCTATATCTCTGAGGATCTTTGGACAATCTTAATTATTGCTGTTACAGCCCTGGCGACGTGTACTTAGCACAGAAACGTGAATAAATTTGCGTAGGCTGTTTTAATGTTTTATAAAGTTTATTTATATACATATATACATATATACACATACATAGACATATATATACATATATACATATACATATATACATTTGCATATATATAAATATATATATATACACATTTATATTACATATATACATATATATGTATATATATATATATATATATATATATATATATATATATGCACATGTTTACATGAATGAGTATCCAGTGATGCATGCTTATTTATTAAGATAGACTTTATTTCTGTCCGCCTGTTTTGGTAGAAATACATTTTCATTTCACCTCACTTCAATGGATTCCACCAATAACCAATATACTTCCATCCGTTATGCACAAAAATAAACAGAAATTCAATATTGGCTAATTGATAAAAATAATGGTCCAATTTTTTCAAAGCATTTTCAGGTGCCGTAAATGATTTCACCTGCCATGTATTTTTTTTATTTAAAAGTCTTTTATTAGTTGAAAGAAGAAAGCCCATCAAACAAGACTAATTCACTCAGACATTTATTTAAAAAGTTGGCCAATGTTATTAGACTAACTTAAGTGTCCTGCTCAGCAGCAGGATTGAACTGGCAACCTTTGGATTATGAGAATGATATATGTTTATTGGTGCACTTGCCTCTTCAGCTTTCAGTTCTGTGTGAGAGCAATCTTCCCGCTTACATAAAATATTCTCTGGACAAGAAGAAAAAAGGAAAAAGACACTTTGTAAGAAATAAAAAAAAAACAGAAAAGTTAAAAAAAAGGAGTTTGTGAGGAAAATGGATATGGAGCTGAATATAAGCTAGTAATATTTGTATGCAAGAGTGCAAATTTCATTAGCCTGGTAAACTTATAATGTTCGAAGTGACACCTGTTGTGAATGTTGTTTTTGCATATCGACTCTTCATTGGGCAAAAGCTAAAGTCAGCAGTTTCTTTCAAATGATCAAAAATGCAAGAAATATACACTCCTAATATTGACGCATAGTATCAAAACCCAAACACAGCGTTCCTCTGCCTCTTTCCTGTTCTCCCTTTAGAGACAACACACATGCGTAGTAAGAATCCAGTCTTTGGGGCCTGAAAGACTCTCGGCAAGGACACACATATAACAAGAGCCTTCAACAGACTTCTAAACATAACGTCCGGTGAAGCACATAAACACCTCTCACTAAACGCACATGGCACCAGCCGAAATGAACATACATACACTATCTCACGAACAAAATAGTCACACTAATATACACATACACCTTCTTTCCTATTCCCATTTACACACACATAAACGCAGACGGCGCTAGTCGAAATGAACATGTCTGCTCAATTACTTCTTGACAAGGCGACAGCTGAAACAAACATGTGTACTCCATTTCTCCTTACACACAAAATAACTCTTCTTTAACCAAAACGTTCTTGGGACTCTCTGAACTTTCGTATTCCTCACAAACTCTTTATTTTCGTCTTATTTATTAAAGCAAAACAATTATTTTGTATATAAAAAAAATCTAGGCAAAAATTAATTGAAATGTGCATTCTTTTTCCATTTAACTGTGGAGATGTACAAATGCAATTTTAAGTGAAAATTTGCAAAATAAAAGTAAAAAAATATAGAACAAATGTATTTGCATCAGATTAAGATCTATTTGTTATTTCTGCACTAACATGCAATCTCTTGTGTAGTGATTGCTATGTGGTTCGGTTGGCTAACACAGGCATGTCTAAACTCATGTAGAAATACATTTGGCGATTAGAACATTGCGCATGCACACCTTTCAGCCATTTCCGTCCAAAGCTTCTTTCACACCTAATATGAACAGTTCCTCAAGAGACGCCGCTGGGACAAGACGCCATATTGCTTTCCTCGTCTCGCCATAACTTGCAGGGAGGCGAGATACAAATTCTTGTTCAAAACTAGAAACCGAGACACAAAGACCTGGACTCTATTCCGTTTTTCTAATAAATGCGGTCCGAACTAACCTGTCATATACTCTTGTGTGCGTGTGGTCATTAAACTGTTAAATAAAGTTAATTGTAGAGAAGACGTCTGTATTTTTAACTGGAACTCTGGTGACTCTTTTCTTCTTCTTCATACTAAGCATAGTCAATCGGATGAATACAAACACAGCCACCCTACAAGCAAAATGCACATCTCGATATTCTTCTATATCACCCATCACCTCTACATATTCATTTCGCTGTCAGTTTATGCAGATATGGTTGTTTAGGTGGTTGTTTAAAAAAGAATAACATTTTAAATATAAAGAACAGGAGATTGCTACACAGCCTCGTTTTAATGTACAATATAAAAAATAATAAAGCACCCACGTATCTGTTGAACTGTATCAGATAGAAGGCAAATCGATCTAAAACTAAATTAAAGAGTACATGTTTTTTTGTCTTAATATGATTTACAGTGAATTGATATTCGTGTTAATAATTATTAAAGTAATTACTTATCTGATAGGTATAAATTCTCTATCAGTTTATTCCGATCCCTTCTATATATGTGATTTTTTTATTCATTGATTTATCCTGAATTACAACTGTATTTGTTTCTGGTGATATTTATTTGTACATTTTAAAATTGGATATGAATGAATATATGTGTAAGTGTAGATGCATATGTATGTATGCACATGTGTATATGCATGTGTCCGTTTAGTGCATATTATTGTACTTGGTGAGGAGTGCACAATTTCCACATGTTGCACTAAATTGATTGCTATTTGTTCTTATGTTACTGTTGTCTTTTGTATTTGTTTGTATTTTCTATGTTTTTCTTTGCCTTTTCTTTACTTCTTCTTATTATTATTATGAAGATTAATTAAATAAGGGAGTTGGGTGGAAGAGTACCTTATAGATAAGTCCTCATTCTCGCCAACATTTTCTATATTTTTGTATTTGAAAATTATTAAGTAAAGACGCTTTACTTTACGAGTTCCTACACAAGTCATCATCAGTGATTGCTCCCTGATAATAACCGTCTGTGTCCTCTGGAGTCTGAGTGACAACAAGTCTCCTAAGATTTCCAGTACACTCCACCTCTTTTGATAACCATTTTAAATGACTTAGCGTTATCGCAAAAGCCGCTTACCATTTATTTCTCACTGGCAACAACCATTGGTCTTCTCTGGGATTTGGAGGACAATAAGCCACCCCAAAGTCCCAATACTCTCTGCACTCTTCCAGTGGAGGTCTAGTTCGTGCTCTCCCTCCTCAGACTTTCCTTACATTCTTTGATCCATCATTCTTTGATCCGGGGGGGGGGGGGGGGGCAGTTTATAAGATTTCTTGCAGTTTCAGTTCCGTCGGGTTCATATTATTATTATTATTATTATTATTATTATTATTATTATTATTATTATTATTATTGATAGACTTCGTCATTTTTTCATTTGATATTGTCTTTCCTTCTACAATAACAGTCAACATAAACAACCCCTATCAGCCGGATGTGAACGTTGCGATAGCAAAATCAGAAATAAAAAATATAACGCTTTGCATACATGGCTTCAAGCGACCCTTCCGGAGTTTTGCAAACAAACAAAAATTAAAATCGGAAAATATTAATTAAAAAAAACAATCATCAACATTGCTGCTAAAAACATACCGCATGAGGAAAATAATCTATTATACAGGGTGGGCCAAAATAAGGGTCCTATCTTTAAATTTGAATAACTTGAATTTGAATAACTACCACAAAATAAAAGTTAAACTCACCCAACTTTATGTGTGTGTAGACTAACCCTTCCGAGATTTTTTGAAATAAACAAAACAAATTTTAGCCGAAAAACACTTCTTAAAACTTACAAAAACTAAAGTATTGTTTTTTACACTGTTTTAAGTTTTTAAAGCAAAAATAATGTTTTCTAAATGAGGGTACGTTCCTTAGGGCTAATACGGCTCATGCTTGCTTCGGAAGGGGTCCTTTACTTATTCTAAAAAAAAAAATAAAAAATCAATAAATAAAAAAGTTATGAATTTTTAAAAATAGGACCCTTATTTTTGCCCACCCTGTATAAAGGAAAGTTGTATGTGTGTTCTGTGTGTTCAGCTAAAAGTCAAAAGCTACACCAGACACCCACACACAAAGCTGATATATTGTTTTTCACCATTGCCACAGATAAAATTTATGCACATTTTTTTTAAATATTTATTCTTGGGTACATTTATTTTTTTAATATTCGTTGTTTTTGTGGATCAACAGGCACAGAATTAGTTAGGGGGTCGACAATTGGATGGATTTTTAAAAATTGTATCATGTAGTAACTTGTCAACGATTTTTTTTTTTTGCTAGAGAAAGCAAGAAAGGAGGTGATAGAGCGAGACGGAGAGAGAGGGTGAGAGAGAGATAGGGGGTGATAAAGCGAGATGTGGTGATAGAGAGAGGAGGAAGAGAGTGAGAAGGGAAAGAGAGCTATAGATAGAGAGAGGGGATTGAGA
This sequence comes from Sepiola atlantica, assembly GCA_963556195.1. Lineage (NCBI taxonomy): Eukaryota > Metazoa > Mollusca > Cephalopoda > Sepiida > Sepiolidae > Sepiola > Sepiola atlantica. The sequence goes on along the minus strand of OY744533.1, from coordinate 47,020,815 downwards.
GAGGTAAAGAGAGAGAGAGAGACGTTGCAAAAGAAAAATGTCACATACATTTTTTAACTCTTCTATTTTGTTGTTCATACGCCCGGACAACGTCGGTTAACCATGCTAGCTAAAAATAAAAGGACACATGCGCTGACCAAAGAGTCTCCTGACAACTCTTTTTTCGGCACAATGCAGCGGCGTCACACTAGCAGCATCAAAACGATGCTGACATGTGTCCCTGCGTCCACAGCTGAAGATCAGATTCTTCTATTGTTAGCCGTGTCATCTTCCTCGACGCACAGAAGAGATTTGTTTAGTTTACCAAAGGTACGCTGCATCTCGACGGTCATTGCTGTTTTTCGGATGTCAATAAGACACCTTTCTTGAAATAAAATTTTGAAATAAAATTTTAAAATAAAAAAATCTTACAAAAAGTTTCCAAACGTTAAACGTAGAGAATTTAATTCTACTGCGTTTGCTATAAATTATTTGTTGTTTATATTTTTTTGTTTACGAGTTTTCAACTCTTAACTATTCTGTATTTTACCCGACTTCGTCTTGGTTTTGGAAAATTTGAAACCATTTTCTTCATTTCATTTGCAGATTTGATTAAAATTGCAATCTGCTCTGTATTGCATATGCTTGTGTCGGCAGCAGACTAGAAAACCATCAACATACAGTTGGCAATCCATTCCAGGATTGAGTTTTTTTTTACAATGTTATTTATTTTAATATTTGAAAAGGATTACTGACAGAATACTATCTTGAGACACCGTTTTCCAGTTCTTTTACGTTGGAGAGCATGGCTCCCATTTGTACTTCAAAATTAAAACTCTTATCTGAAGTGAAGATCGGCATCTTTCTTCAAATTCAAATTAAATCAAATTCTTTGCTATTTCTTACCTGTTTCAACCATATTACTCATCAGGAATATTCCTACAGCATTTTGAACAAATTAACTTAATTGGTTCGCTTTTAATTTTTTTTTCTCCATTTGACCTATGTCTATTTTTCCTTTCTAAATCCTGTTTTAAAAATCCCATTGAAATACAATCTATGATACAGCTCATAGTCACATGTTATGTGGGCTGTATTGCTAATAACTCCCACTGCATGGTAAAAACTCACTGTACTGTTTAGCAAAAATACACTCGGTGATACTCAGGCTATGAGTCAATCGTCAGCCCCTTTTGAATCGCCGCAGTGTTGCATCCTGATGCTTGTTTTATAAATACTTCCACAGAATGTGCTCTGATGTATTCCATCAACAAAAATACATCTGACCAACCCGACAAGCAACAAAATCCTACCTCTTCACTATAAAACGCCGGAAGATTTTCTAATTGTGGTTTTCTTCAGACTGCTTGCCTTCAGAATTTCCTCCCTACTTTTTGTTTCCACGACCGTACCAAATTTAAACGTAATGCAAGAAAATATAAGGTTGCCCAATTCCCCACCTAGATATGGCATAAATATGGCGTTATCACAGTAGCCCCTTACACTTCAGTGGCAATATGCATTGTTTGGGGGTAAACAAAAGTAAAAAATATCAAAAATAAAAAAATCAGTCTGATAGACTTCAGATTCAGTGCCGGATTTAGGGGTTCATTCCTCCCCCCCTGCCAATATATGATACGAGAGCCTATCTAAGAGAATGATATTTATAAACAAACCAATGTGTTAAATAATTACAAATTTTAATTTTTTTGTTTATTCAACATGAACAAGATCTTTGAATACTGTTTACTCCGGTTCCATAAAGAACAGAACAATATCATCATCATCATCATCATCATCATCATCAGCAGCAGCAGCAGCAGCAGCAGCAGCATCATCATCATCAGCATCATCGATTTAACGTCTGTTATACATGCTGGCACGTGTTGTATGACTTTCTAGAGATGAAGAAAATTCAAAATATATAACTCTGCATTTTGGCTGTCTAAGTGTTAAATAATCTAGGGGTTAGGTGTCCTCGTATGACAGAACGTTTTTCGAAATACAAAATGGATCTTGGTGTCTATAAATCTTTTCTTTTGAGTGAAGATGATATGCATCATGATGTGGAATTGATTTCATAATTTAGTGAGGTATTTGACAATTAATCAATTCTTGTGATTTTTGCTTTGTTTTTGGTGCAGATGAAACGTTTTTGGACATTATTGTTAATCTGTTTATCTAAGTAGTTACTGTTCTGAAGGTGACTGATGTTTGAAAAATGTGATGTTACAGTGTATGAAACAGCTGTAAACAACTATACTACTTTTATCTGTACTTTTTTTATTTGGAACATGATTTGAATGGTTTAAATCGTGAAATACAAATAAACAGAGAAATCAGAAAATGGTTATATTGAATGACGTAGAAAAGCATGAATGATGTTTTTAAAAAATGAGAATGAGAGTATTTCTGAGTGCTTCTTTTTATAAATCAAGTCAAGAGGAGAGAAAGCGTTTACTTTTATGTTTTCGTCGGTCAGGATTGTGGTCATTAATCGAGAGAGAGAGAGAGAGAGAGAGAGAGAGAGAGAGAGAGAGAGAAAGAGATGGGGAAAATAATAGAGCTAGATTTGAGATCGAAGGTAGCGGACGTTCCACCTTTTGCTTTCTCCAGTTACGTGAAAAGCGTACTAAAAAAAGTAACTCGGAGGGGGCCGAAGAAAAAAAAAGGGTTTTATACTCTTTTTCTCTTTTTACACCCAAGATTACGTTAGCAACGTAATATAAAAGAAATAACTTTTAAAACCGTATTCTATAAAGACGCATTTTAAACATGGAAGATTTTAAAGCAACTATAGAAGAACTCATAAAATATCAAATGCAACAACAACTAGAACAAAAAAAGAAGCCGACGAAAAACTACAAAAAGCTGAAGAAAGACAACTAAAAAATGAAGAAAGATTTTAAGAACAAAATCAAAAACTACTGGAACAAAAGAAAAAAGACGAATAAAAACTTCTGGAATAAATGAAAGAAGCCGAAGAAAGACTTCTGAAACAAAAAAGTAGCCGATCAAAGATTAAAGCATTAATGCTAACAATATAGGGGTCAAAGTAACCAAAACGAAAAGGCTTTTTGGAGAATGCCGTTTCGAGTGCAATTCACAATTTCACTTATTCCACAGACGAGGATAAAACCTTTGCTCCATATTTCAGAAGGTATGAGTATCAATACAAAATAGATTGTGAAAATTGGGCAAACTCTAAATAATTCGCATACTGCTCCGAAAATTAGGCATGACCGAACATACCAAATTCGTGGACTATATTTTACCTAGCGATTTGACATTTCTGAAACGGTTAATCTTTTAACAGAATTATTTCGCCCTAAGACTTCTCTGTTTCACAAATGATAGAAGTGTTTGAATTTAGTCAAAAAAAATGGTGAAGACTACACAACTTTTGCATCATTTGTTAATTAACATTGTGACGATTTCAAATTAGCTGAACTTAGCGCGGATAACTTTAAATGTTTAATTTTCGTGCAAGGACCTGTGTCAGGAAAAGATGCAGAAATCAGACGTAGGGTTCTAAACAAGTTAGAAAGTGAACCTAATTTAACATTACAGAAATTAGTCGAAGACTGCCAGAGATTTGTAAGTGTTAAACAAGATTCTAAAGACGTTGAAGAGTCGGGCATTGTGCACATCCGAAAGGTACGTCAGTAATCACAATTCAACGCTCTTTCAAAAACAACTCAAAACAAAAAAAAATTATTCTCAGGCATCTACAAAAATAAGCCAGCACAATAAAAACAGGATACATTATCGCCTAGCCCCCTGTTTATGTTGTGAATCCCTTCATACCGTTTTAAAACCTGTCTAACTTGTAATAAAGTCGCACACAATAGTTCACATTGCAAAACGAATAGAGGAAATAAAACTCGGGTTAAATGCACAAAAACGAACGAACGGCAGAATTATAAGAAAATATGCACAGGTAAAAATCCTGAATAAAAATGTAAAATTACAATTGGATTCTGGTTCAGACGTGTAGACTATCATCATGCATTCATGGAGAAGGTTGGGAAAACCGACCATGCTAAGAACCAACAAAATAGCCAGAACGGTGATTGGTGAAAATTTAAATTCGAGGATTAAATTATTATCCACATTACAGTAAAAATGTTCATATTAAAAAATACCAACAATTTATGTGGCACAGACTTCATGCAGCGATTCAACCTATGGGGGTTACCAACCAACACTTTTGGCCAAAAAATAAAAAATCTGACGACCTAGTCACAAAAACGAAAGTGGGAATTTGTTTAAACTATTAAAAATCGTATGAAATGGATTCAAAATAAATTGTCGGCAAAAATTAAAGCACATAAAGACACAAAATTCATGCCGAAATTAGCTAACACTAAACTGAAAGAAATCAAGTCAAATTCTTGACTGAAGGTCAAATTCTTGACTGAAGGTCAAAGAGAGTGAACTCATAGTTAAAGAGCTGAAATCGTTCAAGCTGCAGCACGAAGAGGTTTTAGAATAGCTAAAAACTATGAAAGATAAGGTGAATTGTCTTGAAGATGAATGTCGACGCAAAAAAGACATTTTTCCAAGGTAAAAGATGTGCTCCAAAATCAGAAATCTAGAATTAAAAAACTGGAGGATATCAGGTCTTATGTTTATATAGGCATACAGTTCTCTCATAAGAGACACCTAAATCAAATTAGAGAACGACTATCGGAAGACACCGACAGCACTCCTCAAGAAGACGTTTATAGTCACCGGATACGACAATTTTGGCAAATGGATACACCAAGCACCCTCAGAACAACGTCAATCCAAAAAGGAAATGATACTGTGACTCTTGAGGAAGTAAGGATTGGGAGGGGGTGTTATAGTACCTTACCTATACATACTACCTGAACTCTTGCAATCACCATAAATACTGGGAGCACCTGCCTATCAGTGTTGGACACTCACCAATCTATACAGGCAGTCAAGACTAACATAAAACCACTCTTGTTCTCTTTTGTATTATACTTTTTTCAATATACTTGTTACTCTGAACTCCGAGTTCGTGTTTTCCTTCTGGACCCATTACAGGCCCACAATAATATGCCTATTCCATTTACACACAAAAAAATACACACGGCGCCAGCTTAAACAAACATGTGTGCTCAATTTCTCATCACAAACAAAACGACTCGTCTTTCACCAGAACGTTCTTGGGACTCTCTAAACTTTCATATTCTACAAACTCTTTATATTTCGTTGTCTTGAGTTGTCGAATAAAAATTAATTATTTTGTGCAGATAGACTTTTTCATTCTTTCATTGGATATTGCCTTTCAAGTTCATAAATATGACAATAAGCATTGTACACCCAGCCGAGGTTAAGAAAACTTGACACTTCTACATTCCCGATGAGTTTCAGCCCATTCTGCATTCTTATCTTCTGTAACTCATATCACTTCCTATGTTATTTGTCTTAACATTTCACATGAATGCAAAGAAGTTTAAGTGTTCTCTATTAACTACATTTATGCAAATGTAGGTTTTGAGAGAGAGGGTTATTCTTACTCAACCGCTTTTTGGTCTCCTCTCTCTGGAGAGCCTTTGTTTGTCCTTAAGGGTTACTTCCCTTACCTCGGTCTAATACAAGAAAGAAAATGTTATAATCTAATTGAGTCGACAAAATTGAATTATATTTCATTCGTGATCAGAGCCGGCCTTAAGCCAATTAGACCAATTGCTCCAAATTGGATCTTGCATCCAAGAAAACCCTGCTACCAGGTAAATCGACTTTACTGAACTTAACTTATTTGAGATCAATAATCAATAATAATGTTTGAACCGTTTGTTTTGTTATGTTCATTGAAGCTTAACGCGGCAGCAGTTTAAACTTGAACAACATTTTAAAAGACTTTTGCAAGAAAAACCAAGAAAAACTACTTTTTCTTAATAATAATTCTAGTAATAAATTACTAGGGCGACCCTGTGGAAATTCCACAGTCAATCTGTATAATTTACTGTTAATAATAATATTCCACTTTTAGTTTATTTATTTAAAATTGTAATAATTAGATGTGTATTAAAATTTCATTAAAATAAAAAAGGCAAAAATTAGATTTTAAAACTGTTAAAATCGAAGGAATGACAGAATTTGATTTGGGAACAATTCATTTTAAAATGGATAAAGTCTGAATGTGTGTACCTTAGCAATACCAGTTAATTTTTCATTACTTGCATATTTCAACTTTGGTTATCGAACGATGTTATTCCATGCTGCTTTTTACACCAATCTGTATAATTTACTGTGAATAATATTTCTTTTGAATTAATAAATGTCTGTCAATATCAATACTATAAAGAAAAAATGACTCTTTCTTCTTTCCTAAAATAATTGTCATTCTCAGCTAAATATTCTTCAAATAAATAAAACGAATATGTCTCTTCTTTCTTTATTTATTGATAAAATTGCAGCAATTTAATTATTTTAAAAACAATAAATATTCTCTGCTTCCTTACAGTAAAAATAATTGTCAGCTAAATATTCTTCAAATTAATAAAACTAATGTCACCTTTTCAAATGTATTCATTTACAATTGTACTGTTTTGATTGATGGGACGACATAATTTGATGTTGAAACAATTCATTTTTAAATGGGTAAAGTAGGAACTGTTTATCTTGGCGAAATTAGATTTATCACCAATCATCATCTTTGCTCATCATACGATCTCATTTGTTTTAATCTGTGTGAAAGGTGATAACATAAGTACGAACATGAAATGCCTTAGCGTATGATTATATAGATAATATTGTGACATAAGGCTTTCAGGATGGATCAGTTTGTGCCAAACTTGATTTCACATGTGATGTAATGAGTATCTATTGATTTTTAAAATGTATCTCTTAACCAGAATACGTCGTCCTACTACAACTGCAAAGAACTTTCCGTTTTTCCTCCATGTTCCTAACATCAAATGTAATTTCCATGTACAGTTTCTTTTCAAGTACTCCCAATCTGTGGAATATGTTGCCACAAGATTGCTTCCTTGAGGGCTGAAACATGGTCCTCTTCAAATCTAAAAAATGAACTGAGTAAAAAAAAACCGATTCCGATTTTCATAAGGTTATGATCTTTTACTTTGCGCGTGAAGCATGTGGTCATATGATAGTTTCACACTTTTTTACGCAGTCCTTTACAGTATTGTTAGTACTCTGCAAGATCTTTCAAGCTGCACCGGTTGGGCAGTAGGGGGCAGACCAGGCAATGTTGCATCGTATGGTCCTCCTCTCCACATTCACAGATGGTTGGGTCAGTTTTGTAGTCCCATATATTCATAGCAACTTTTGATCGCCCCATTCCCGTTCTCGGGCGGTTTAGTGTTTTCCCTGCTTCTGAGCAAGGGGGGGAGGTTGCACCTATCATCAGAAATCTCACCAACTAGCATCAATCGAGTGGCACCTAATCGAGATAGAATCGAATTTTTCTCAATGTATGGGCAAAATGAATAACCGATCGCAAAAGAATTTCAACAAATTGCCCCCCCCCCTTCATTTAAAACTTCACCAAAATTCATTAAATCAGCCAATTTGAATTAAATTTTTAGTATTTATTAATTAATAATCACTTACCATAATAAATTAATTATTTTATTATGAAACTTAAAGAAAATGTATTACTTCATGGAAAAACACCTTTACTAAAGTTATATCTCAGGATACTAAAAAAAACAAATGCTTTTTTAATGAAAATAAAGCAGCGTAGATGTTAACAATAAAAAATCTTGATAAATATGGTCTTCTTCTTTTTTGCATGTCTTTGAAGCATGTGGTCATATGACAGTTTCCTACATTTTTATGCAGTCCTTTCCAATAGTGTTGTACTCTGCATGATCTTTCAAGCTGCACCGGTTGGGCAGTAGGGGACAGACCAGGCAATGTTGCATCGTATGGTCCTCCTCTCCACATTCACAGATGGTTGGGTCAGTTTTGTAGTCCCATATATTCATAGCAACTTTTGATCGCACATTCTCGTTCTCAGGCGGTTGAGTGTTTTCCGCTGAAGCCAGGGTGCCTATGAAACGGGAGGTAGGGCCTCAGAAGGGTGGAGTTCCATGTCAGTAGGAGTTGGGGTACATTCTCTAGTTGTCTGGTCGACAGCTGTAGTCTGGTCTCTTCCTGAGATTTTATTAGGGGTTTGACATGGCTGAGGAAGCTTCCCCTTTGATTTCAGTCGTTGGACAGTTGGTCCTGATGATGCAATGCCAATAAAAACTATTCAGGTATTTTATTTACCTCCTTTCTGGGAGGTTATACACAAGGTCAGGTGGCATTTTGAAAAGCCAGCGTACTAGGATAAGCTCACTCTGACCGTCAAAAAATGTCTGAACAGCTTCGTCATCATTCTCCAGTAGGGGTGCCTCAGGCGATTAGCAATAAACTAACCCATTCTCAAAGAGAAGATAAAGCCTAGAACTTAACAGAACCATACCTCATCCTGACAGCAACAAAGTCACTGTCGGATTGATTGTTGCGGATGTATCTCCGACTGGTATGAACACCTACTGAAGCTGTGCCAGGTAAGTATACAGGTATAAAAATACTTGGAAGGTAGTTAACTCTACTTTGCAGAAATAGAGCGCCATTCAATCCTGCTTTCTCTCTGACATGCGAAACACACTTCTAGTAACAAATACCCAACTACAATAAATAGAATCTTTGGAATATATATTTAATTTTAAAGTTGCGCTATTATACATGGGAATATATACTAATACGACTCGTTTATAATTTATTAGTATCAAATGTTTTTCTTTCAGAGGGAAGGGATCTTCTTAGAAATGAAAAATATTATTTAGTCTATGCCTGACTTGCCCACCAAGTTTCCGTCATGAATACCCAACAGTTTTTATTTTGTCACCATTCAATAATAAGCACGCCTAGATACGACGTGCAAAATTGTCAATAACTCTGATACATTCCTCTTTTTCAGACTGCTCTAATTTTGACTGTGATGCCTCTTCATTTCAGGAAGTCAGAGGATTGTTTTGATAAGTATCTATTATGATTTTAAAGCTGAGTTAATCAACGTTTGTTTCCATAAGGCTTTTTAACCATATATTTTAATCATACAATAAAACATGCTAACATATTCCTCAGTTTTGGGATTGAGTTATGTTTGAAAAACGTCCATTTTAATTGCTATGATTAGCTACAATTTGCAATTAATTCACTAACTGACCCATGTCTTACTAAGTTTCTCTCTTATTTTATACGATATCTATCACTCTCTCTCTCCCTCTCCCTCCACCCCCCCTCTCTCTGTCTCTCTCTCTCTCTCTCTTTCTCTCTCTCTCTCTCTCTCTCTCTGTTTATCAACAGCTGAAGGTAATAAAGAAAGAAAAGAATAAAATATTGAAATAGCCCATTGTAAACAAAATGGAATATCACTAGATGTAATAAAAGAGAGAGAGAGGGAGAGGGTATATAGCGAGCAGAAAGAGACTTATTTTGGACTTCGTCCTTGTATTTAACTGACTTTGCAAACTCTTTTTTCTAACCCTAGCTCAACGAGTTGTAAAACAAGTCACATTGTTTTCTAGTTATCTTTGAGATAACCTCACAGATGATAATCTTAAGGCGGGGGTAAGCTTCAGTAAATGTGAAGCCCATTCAAGATCACATCTTCTACTGATAAGACGATCTCGAAAGTGTCCCCGGATGTTATTGAATGGCAATAACACAAAAACTGTTTGGCATTCATGACTGAAACTTGGTGGACAAGTAAGGCATAGATTGACGTTTATTTTACCAAATGATTGTGAATTATATTAACGATTCTATGGGTGGGTTGCATTTCCTTACAGGAGGGGGGTAACCCTGTATGATAAACTGGCTGGACATTACATACCCTTTTCAAACGCCCTGAGGATGACAGTCCCAAATTATCAGCCGACCTCCACAAATGAATTTGATTATAACGGATTATGAATTGTGGAGAACAAGATCCACTCTCTTCCCCAGGTAAGTAATATATGTATAGATGCACAGGATGCCACATGTAATCATCCTGTGTTTGGACGGCTGTCAGAAATTGACTTCCAAACTAATCTGTCTCTGCCCAGTTTTTTAATTTATCCCTCTTTCTCTCAAGTCCATCCTTATAATTTCTTCCGAAGTTTACCCTGACAACTGACCTTGCTACTTCAACTGTTCTACATCTACTAACCCAAAAACTCTCACCCATTTTTCCAAGACGACCAACTCAACAAAGCCTCCTGTTCTACACACATCTCCCTGTAATGTCCAGATTTAATCTTCCCCTGAGATCATCAGATCTAAGCCTGTTTTTAAGACTCACAGTACACATCTATTGTATCATTCTCTTGTCATTTCTCTCCATGTGACTTATGTTCTCTAGGCTCACTGGCCAGATTTCACTTTCATATATCATCACACTGCATACACATGTCAGATAGACTCTTCCTTTGGTCGACAACAGTAATGCTCTGCTGGTTAGTAATGGCAGAAATTCTCCGAACTTTCTCCATCCACTCCTAACTCTGTCAATCACACCAGCACCAACTCATCCTTGTGCTCCAATAGCATCAGCAAGTTAACAAATCTTCTGGACAATCTCAATAGTCTCAACATCCAAAAATACGTTTTCCACATCTGAGTTCTCCATTCACTCCTACCTCTTGCAACCACACCAGCACCAGCGCCTCCCTGTGCTCTAAACCTTTCTGTTTGCAAGTGTTATTTTGAAGTTCTTCTTTTTCTATACTAGTTGTCTTTAACTTTTTCTTAAGAATCTAGTCTACCCTACTATTTATCCAAAGATGGTTGTAGACTAGTAAAGATGGTTTACTAACTTTACCAAAGATATTAATAGTGAACTCAACAAGGCATACCCCATCAAACCGGCCACGTAGATAACCACTTTTATTTCCCTAATACTTATATTTGATTTAATTGCTCTTCTGAAGTCATATGATGTAATTTGCTTCTGATCAGTTGCTGATTAATCATTGCTGATTGGCTAATTATTGCAGTGACAGTTGACTGGTTTTATTGCTGATCATATTTATTGACCAATCAGCAGAGGCGAATAATTCTCGCTCCTGGTTGCAAAGCAGGAGATGGTTGTTAGGGTCAGTTCAGTCTGTGCAGGTCAGCTTGAACTAGCTTCGAAAACTGATGAACACATTTTTTTTTCTTCGTAAACCAAAATAAAGCTTTCTGCTAATATAACACCACCTCACACACACATACAAATGTTCTCACTCAAAATACATAAATCAAATAAGACCACAGCTTCCCCAGACAGGAAAATAAAAAATATGGATTTATTGTATGCCTCTAATATCATCAGTAGCACTTGGTGTCTCAGTGTAGTTGGAATTATTTCCGTGTTGTCCATCACTACAAATAGTAAATACAAGCAGGAAGAGACTGACGTTGCTCGGGATTGAATGAGGATCACTACTATGTACTTTTTCACAGTGCCCATAATACCATATTTCTTTCTTTGTTTTTACTGCCCCCCCCCCTTCTCTAGTTTCGCCCCTAATATAGTCGGAAGAAGCTGACATGTTGGAAAACTCTCTGAATTAGTGTCTTATATGTATGGTTTAAGATTCATTAAAATATATACGTATTTGAAGTTCTAAGGGGGGTTCTGTCCCCCATGGTTTACGTAGAGGTGGGGGCATGTAAATATTCAGCACATAGAGGGTAACATCTGATATAAATTTCACCAAAATAACATATATTTGAAGTTTTAAAGGAGGTTCGGCCCCCATAGCTCCCTTAGGTTAGGAGGGCACTTAGAGATTCAGGATAACTTCCATTGTCTTCCCCAGAAAATGTTATACAAATGATTTAATTTTCATGGAAGTAGGATATGTTTTAAGTGGGCTATGCCCTCATACCCCCCCCCCCTATAGGGGTGCACTTAAAGATTCGGAAACACTTCCATTGTCTTCCACGGTAAATTTTACATAAGAATACACTTTTAGATTTTATGTAGATTCTCTAACATTTCTTTCTATAGGGAACACACAACCATCACACACAGACATATATATATATATATATATATATATATATATATATATATATATATATATACTAGAAGAAGGCCGGGTGTAAACAATATGTATAGTATTTTGAGATCAGAGATGCACGTCTATCTATCCGTTAAGTGACAAAACGTAATTTATCTTTCACAAAAATCGGAGGAATTTGAATTTTGACCCCTTTGTATTAAACTAAATTAACTTAAATATAACCTACATTACTCACTCTCACGCCTAGCAGCCACTTTTATGCCTAGCAGTGTTCCAACTTTCATAATGATCGGTTAATTAGTTTATTAGTGAATCCTTTACATACAAATATAAAAACATATACACATGCCTAACTAAACTAAATAGTGTGGAATACCATCTATAATCTATTCAACTTAATACCCCGAATAGAACAGTATTTCACCACTTTTATGTCCCTTTACAAAGATTGAAATCAAGATATAATGGTGGATTGCAGTCAAAAGTAACTAAACATTATTTGTTTGGTAGGAAATCGTATTTCATTTATTTTATTTCTTTTGGAAGTACGCTGCGCTTTCAAGGGGCAACTCTCCTTAATTGTAAAGTTTACAAGAAAAAAAAAAGTGTCCACATTATTCACTGTGCTGCCTAGAATACATCTTCTACAATTCATAACTACATTAGTTTAAGAGTTTACACGGCACATACATACTACTGATGCTCACGTGTGCACACCGGTATGGTTTCAATTTTATTAGATAACTAGAAGAATACTCGTCCCAGAACGGATAAAATTAATTCCCAGAACAGCTTTGCACCACTTTTATGTCCCCTTACGAAGATTAAAATCAACATATAATGCAACTAAACTTGATGTATAGAATTCTTATTACAATTTTAATCAAAATTCATTACATGATTTTGATTATAGAAAATGTCTCTAATTTAAGGCTTAAGCTTAAGGGGTCTTAAGAAAAAATTGAAATTCAAGGAATTTTGTCAAATTGGTGTCAAATGACTATGGATCAAATTTAATGCAAATCTGACGTATTGGAATTTTTAAATTGGAAGTTGTACCAATATTATTCCTCCTAAAAACCCTTTAAAATACACCAAAGAAACCAAAATTTGGAGAATATTTATTAATTGACGTCTCATAACTATTGTTAAATGTTCACAAAAAGCGGAGGTATCTGAATTTTCTCAAAGGGTTTTCTACCATCTCTTTTACTTCTTTGTATAAAACTAAATTAAACTAAATATAGCACACATTATCCACCTTTACGCATAGAAGCTGTGTTCCAAAATTAATAATGATCGGCTTATAAGTTTAGGAATGAATCCTGTACATACAAATATATATACATATACACATACCTAACTTTATATAGAGAAATTGACATTAAATCACAGTATGATCTGTCAGTTTATTAATGTATAGCTTCATTGCAATTTTTGAAATAACTATTTAAAGGTTTGAATATCACTGTGGAGCTCCCTAGATGTCGGCAGCTTTTCTACTCCAATAGCTTATTTACTCGGACCACTTGCTTTTAGAATTATCTCCCTGCTCTCTGTTTCCCCGATCATGGAATTTTGCTGCCCAACTCCTCACCAAGGTTGCCCCCTATAAATCTGGCCCCTATCACAATAGCCCATTACGCTTTAGTGACAATATGCCTTGTTAAGGACGAACAAAAGTAAAAAAGAATTTCTTTTAAAGATCCTTAGTCCAATAATTGATAATAAATAAAGCCTTATTCATAGAAAAAAAAACAGATACCGTAAGTTGTCTGCAATCGACGGTAGCACTGTGGTGAAGACAGTGCTGAATCAATGTGAAAAGCAAGAATGTGAGTAGGTGAACGAGAGAGAGACAGGCAGAGAAAGAAAGAGAGAGAGAAAGAGAGAGAGAGAATGTAGGCAAGTGAATTTAAAAAACTGTGAATTACAATGGTACACGCCCAATGTACACATCTTTGTGTAGATGAAAATATGTGTTAGACTTTTTTTTTTATTAATGAGTCACCACTTATCAAGACTAAAAGCGACTCAAGGATAAGGGTTAATGAGATGGTTAGATTGTTAGCTGAATGATGAAGAATATTATGAGAAGATTGAAAATGATGAATTGAATGAACAAGATTTGATTACTTATTAGGACGGTTTATAATAAGTATTTGTTGAAACTGAATTTGAAAACGACCATGTTGTAGCCCACCAAGAAGCAATCCCGTGGTAATGTTTTCCATAGATGGGAAATTCTTCAAAAGAAACACTGTCTATGGAAATTCTGTTACAGCACACAGAGAAAGAAAGAAAAGTTCTTTGCAGTTGTGGTTGAGACGAGTTCTTATTGTGAATGTCTTACAAGGAGAAACCATAGATTGAAGCTCGGTGGAGCACCTTCTATGGAAATAATGATAGAGCAGAGAAAGACTAGCAACGTCTCTTTTGTGATAAATGAGCTGTAGAGAATGGAAGAGATCATCTCCCACTAGATTGCAAAGTCGATTTTGTACTCTGTCAAAGCAAGAAAGAGTACTCTGAGCGGCACCTCCCCAGATGTGGCGGCAGTAAGTATTTATCTCCCTCTCACCTGCGAGAAGATTTTACTCAAGGTTGGAAGGTGGGGATTGAAAAGCCAGCACACAAGAGGCATATGCACTCTAACCCACAAAGAATGTCTGAACAGCCGCGTCGGCATTATCCAGGCGATTAGCAATAAACTAAGCTTTAGCAAAGAGAGAAAGTAAAACCTGGGAATATGAACCTCCCAGAACTGCACAGATCCATACCTAAGTCCAAGAGAAGCAAAGTCATCACCCTCTCACAAATATACCAGACTGTCGGACTGATTGTCGAGGATGTATCCTTGACTGGTATAAACAATATCAACTTAGGATGTAGCAGCAGTACTCCATCTTGGGCCTTATCTGACTCTTATATAGATAGAGAATTGCCTCAGGAGTTAGGTACTTTTTTAAATGTTGTTAAAGTACACCTTTTTTAATCAATTACATTTTACTTTTGTGGGTGCTTCAGTTATTGACATTTTTTTTTGAAATTTTAGTCGAAAAAACAATGAAGCATCAGTTGAAAAATCAAAAAAAAAAAATTTTTCCAGAAACTTCTTAAAATGAACTTTTCTTTAAACAAGCGAACATTAATTTAATTATTGAGATCGTAAAAAGGGCATTTACTTCCAATTAAACAGAGATTACAATGAACAATCGTTAAATCAAAGATTGAATCATTTTATCTTGTTTCTTTCCTGTTTATTTATTCATAATTCTCCATGCAAAATGTCATGCGACAAATTAAAAAAACGCTTTCTTCGCCAACTTCCTGAGTTTGCTTTTGATACATCTTTTTTTTACACGTTTTTCTTTTAAACACGATAATTTTAATCAGTGCATAGCAAAACGTCGCACGCGAGGAGGAAGCATTTTTCTTTCGTGAAAAATGCTTCGATTGCTGGCGGAGTGGGTCTGATGATTTAAAACCTGAAAGCTGCTGTGTTCTTTTTAAAATTTTAAATTGTACTGACACGATTACAGGTGTCGCCATCTTGTTTCATTATTTTGATATGTGGGTGCATGAAGCATTTAAAATAACTAACAAAGCGCCTAAATGTCGAAATAGCAAGAAAAGTTTGAAACATGCTTGTGTTGCAACAGTGAAAATAATCAGTTTTCTGTATGTGTCTTGTGTAGTTGTTTACTTTTAGCAGCTAGACAGACAGACACACAGATGGGCAACTATATAATAGACTAGACCCTCCGGGCCTAGACAATTTGTCTAGTTTATATATATATATATATATATATATATATATATATATATATATATATATATGGAAAATGAAAAAGGAAAGCCAAAAACTATAATGAGACACCAAATAAAGTAATTAAATGAATAGGAATAAATAATACATTCGCACTTAAATAAATAAACTGATATGTATTATTTCTTCCTTCTCTCTTTTTGCCACAATTTTCGTTTTTAATCAGAATTTTTGTTTCAAAATAGAAAAATTCTCCATGCGTTTACATTCATAAAATAAATATAATTGTTTTTCTTTCTTCTTCTTTCCTTTTTAATTCGAAACATGACAATAAGTTCAGACTTCTGCCGCCGCCGCCGCCGCCTCCCCCATATCCACTATCGGCCACACTACTTTTTGACAGAAATGACCCAGACACGATCTCTTTCCCTAAGCTAAAAATTAATAACTCCCAACTATCAGCCCATTTCCTCTTTCCCTTGAACTGTGTAAACTGCTGCTGATAACCGGTTAACCAAAATCGCTCTTTTTTAATTTTGTCTTTTTCATTCACAGCCATGCCGAAACTCAAACGCTTTTAGGCAAATCAAAGTTAATGACTGTATAATTTTTCTGCATTTTTCTTCATCCTGAAGAAGTCTACAATAAAGACGAAACGTTGATGAATACATAAATAATATAGTTTTGGGCTTTCTTTTTTCATTTCCCATTACGTCGGATCATTTTATCCCAATTTTTATTCATATATATATATATTCCTGTATAGTAATTCTGATGATGAAGTATATCTTCGAAAATTAAATTGAAAAAAAAAAAGTTAATAAAACTAAAATGCATTGTATGGCGTTCTAATTGCTTATTATTATTTTTAATAATTAATATTTCCATGTAAACAATGCTTTCTAACCAAGGACAACATCTCTTATATATATATATATATATATATATATATATATATATATATATATATATATATAAGTTATTTGGTAAGATGGTAGGAAAGATCCTAGCAGAGTTTCAATTAATTGAGACAATCAAAATTAAAATATTTATTTATTATTCGGTACATAAAATCGGTACAACATCAGTACCATTAGTTTCTAGCTCAGAAGACGTTAACCTCCCAGCTATCTTCAGCTTTGTTGTCATTTGGTAGAGAAAATGGAGGGGTTCGAAAACCACGATCGGACACATTAGTTGCTTTGAAGGGTTAACTATATATCTTCTAAATTATATGTTAGAGGAAGATATGTGAGACTAAAAAGTTTAATAAAGGCCACAAAAGGGGAATGAAGTTTTAAAAATTAAGATTTAAACATTTTAAAAACTATTTTTTAAAGTCGCGTGAGCCAGTTATTGATAACGGCTATTTTTATCTGAGGCCTCATTTGCATTGAACGGTTAAATTAGTTTCGTCTAAATTATGTGTTAAAGAAAGATATGTGAGGTTAAAAGTTTTTATGAACCCAAAAGTAATCAAAAATTATATGAAAATTAATTAAAATTTTAAAATTTTAAATTAAAAAAATATTTTATTATTTCAAAAAATATAATTTAAAATCCCATAAATCACGTAAAAAACGGTGTAAGGGAAGGGAACTCTGTACAAATTGTTATTAAATTTAACTTTGAAGATATAATATGAAAACATGAAATATAAATTTAAATTTAAATTTAAATTATTCATTTATAATGGAGTATCAATTTATTATGAAATTAATTAATGATGTCTGAGGTGTTCTCTAATGTTAAGGGTATTCAAAGGTGTATGAAAAGGGAGGGGGACGAAAAGGGGGCCATCAAGTGTCCATTATAAAACAATGAAATCTAATTTAAGATTATGCTGTGATCATCAGTATTTTTTCTATTATTTTTATATTCATATAATATAACCTAATTGAATCCAATTCAGATTTAGAACCATGAAAAGATGGACAATAAGGGGTCTTCCCTCCTAACAACCGGAAAAATGTTTATATTTTGGTGATTTAATTTCCTGGTTTTAAGTTTTGGTATTGAGATGGAACATACTAAGTTGACGACATTAATGGAAAGGTGATAATTGGAAAAAATCATTTTCCAGGGAAGAAAAGTAGGGAGAATTTAATGCACAATATTAAGAGCAAGTCTGGTATTGAATAAATCTATTTTGAGGTTATGATTTTGGCAGGAGGGTGGTGATTATCGAAGATCCTTTATGTGTACTGGCCTTCACCATAAAATGGAAAGTAATAGAGAGAAGACCACCATACTCTCCAGCCATAAACAGGTGCCTTTATGTGACGCAGAAAAATAGTACTTATTAAGGGCAATAATTGATCTGAATACAAACTGTTTAAACATTAGGGACGAAATTTTTAAAGGATGTCTCTATAAGAGACAAGCAATTATGAACTGGACTGACCTGTACACATAAAAGATCTTCAATAATCACCCCCTGTCAAAAACATAACCTCAAAATAGCTTTATTCAATACCAGATTTGCTCTAATATTCGTGCGTTAAATTCCCCCTGCTCTTCTTATATATATATATATATATATATATATATATATATATATATATATATATATAAAAATTACTATAAATATATTTTCATACCTTACTACCTAGCACTACTCACGTATTAAGCACTATTAAAGTAAATACTGAAAATCTATGCATACTATGCTATATCTCCTTATAATATTATATGTATATACATGAAATAATAATATATATATATAAAATACAATAAAGTATATATGCTTTGAATATTGTAACACAACTTCATTGAGCTTGCAAGTGGAAATATTTAGGATACTATAAGGAGTATACGCTTAAAAAAATATTTTTTTATAAAAACCTATAAATACAACCTGTATATATATATATATATATATATATATATATATATATTAAAGAAAGAAAGATGAAGATAAAGAATTGTACATAAATTAATACAAATTTTATTACATCGAAAGTTCAGATGCAAGGAGTTACATTAATCCTTAAACCATGGTTTTTCAAAGATAAAACTCTTCTCGTCAGAGGATAAATCTGGTAATATGGTATTTATATCAATTAAATATTACCTAGTTCCATTTCACTTTGAAAAAATTGAAAAAAACCCAAAAGGGATTGGGGATAAAGAAGTTAAAAAATAAAATAAAATAAAATAAAAAATAAAAGGCCGGGAAGTGAAAGTTAGCAGTATTGGGAGGTGATTTTGTAGATAGTTAATAGCTGAAGTAACGTTTTGTAGAATTGAAGAAAGTTTTTTCACAAATAAAAGGTGGAGGGTTCAAAATATCTCACTTGGTCCGAATGGATTCGTCCTCCGTTATAGTATATTTCCATGGTTTAAGGATTAATGTAACTCCTTGCATCTGAACTTTCGATGTAATAAAATTTGTATTAATTTATGTACAATTCTTTATCTTCATCTTTCTTTCTTTAATATTGATTGCTCTACTCAACGTATTGAGCTTTATTTTATCGAGATAGATCACTACGATATTTCGCTTATCGTTAATTCTATTATCATTAGTATATATATATATATATATATATATATATATATAAGGTTAGTGGGAGAGAACCCCAGCAGAGTGCTCGATTATTAAGAAAAATTAAAAAATAAGAGCGTGATATTTATTTATATATGTATTACAGAAGATCAAAACGACAACGGTACCGTCGGTTTCAAATCCAAACAACAGAAACCTATAGAGGCTGAAGAGAGTCCGGTATAGGAGACTAACTATAGGTCCCCTTTGTTTGAAATTTAAACCGACGGTACCGATGGGGTTCTGATCTTCTGTAATATATATATATATATATATATATATATATATATATATATATATATATATTGTATAGTTAGGCAACATTCCTTCTTTTATACATATCTGGTTGAACAGAAGTGCCAACTTCTGTTTGTTCCTTTTTTGATCCAATCTTTCTATTCGTCAGACGATAGATCCTGTGCGTTCGCGTTAAATATGGAGATTTCTTACACTCCATTATTAAAAGCACAAGATCTATCGTCCGACGAATAGAAAGATTGGATCAAAAAAGGAACAAACAGAAGTTGGCACTCCTGTTCAACCAGATATATATATATATGTATATTTATATATATATATATATATCATAATCATCATCATCATCATCATCATCATCATCATCAATAACTATGAAGACACAATATGTGTCTATGCTCGTCTAAACATGATGTGACAGGTGACAATTAATAGGGGATGGAAATTTATTTAACAATAAAAGTGTCCCAATATCAAAGCTACAGCTTCAATCGCTTGACAGGGAAGTGCCTTTTAAGTTTCTCTTAAATCACAGTTCAAAATAAATGTCACTCAAGAATATGCTAGAACAAAATGGTGATATAAATTATGCATTGTTTAAATGTAAATGAATTTTATTGTGATATAAAAACTGTTTTTTTAATACTTGATTGATTTGCTCAAAAAATGTATCATTTCTTTCCATCCATATTTTATGGAATGGGTAATCTAGTATATATATATATATATATATATATATATATATATGTGTGTGTGTGTGTGTTGAACTGGCCCCTGTTTTCTCCAAACGCTACAACAAATGCCTTGCCGAATCTTGCTTCCCTGATAGCTGGAAAATTGCCTCTGTGGTACCAGTCTTCAAGAATCCTGGAGATAGAACTGACCCTCAGAATTATCGCCCCATGAATCTACTCTCGCTTTTCGCTAAAATCTTTGAATCCTTAATCAATCTAACGATAGTCTGTTACCTCGTTAATGCTAAACTTCCTTCTGACCATCGATATGGATTTAGGCAAACACGTTCTACTGCAGATATCCTAACAGTCATCTCTGAATACATATACTATACACTGGATAAGGCAGGTGAAGCGTTTGATATATCAAAAGCCTTTGACAAAGTCTGGCATAAAGGTCTTCTCATAAAAATTAATTCATTAATTGGTGTCTTATTAAAATTTCACAAACATCAGAGTTATTTGAATTTTCATGAAGAGCATCCACCCTCTTTTTACCCCCTTAGCATGAAACAAAAGTGAACTAAATATAGCCCATATTACGACCCCCTTAAGCCTATCAGCTGTTTTTCTAAAATTCACACTGATTGGTTAATTAGTTTATGGGTGAATCCTTAACATACAAATATATAAACATATACACATACCTAACTTCAGGGCTTTAGGGAGCCCTCCAAAAAAGGAGCGAGCTCCAGGAGCACGCTCCTTTTTGCTGGAGCGAAGGAGAAGAGGGCTCACTTTATATTCAGCAGGAGAGCAACTCCATTTGGGACTAAAGAGTGGTGGTTTTATCGCTCCTTACTCCAAAATTAGTTGATTTTTTTTTTAAACATTAGTTTTTTTATTCAGCAATAAAAAGGAAAAGAAAAAGTCTCAGCTAAACTCTTTGAGTAATTTTAAAAATTATATCTCTGGTGAATGTATATGAGATAGGGACAGAGAGAGGGAGGGGGAGAGAGGAAGGGAGAGAGGGAGAAAGAACAAGAGAGTTACACATGGAAACAGAACACTGAACTTCTCAGGTTTTTTTCACATCTACATGTTACATTTTTGATAGGACATTTTTCTTAAGGCAGGAGACAATTTGACAACAAATGTCTTCAAATGGTCCAGTGAGTCTATAGATTACTTTGAAGTTATTTTCTTAAAGATTTGAACTTTTTTTGTATTTATGATAAGGATGTTTATTGCTGATTGAATAAATAAGCCAATTTTTCTTTTCATTTTAATTGAACATTCATGACACATTTTTACCGTTGTCTTTTTGGCAACATTTTGTTATTCTTAAATTCACAACTAGTATGTTTTAACCTTTTCATGTTTGCTTTAAAATTCGTTAAATTCCGTTAAAACTTGCTTTTGTAAATAGAATGTTCAAAGTGTGTTTTTTGTGTGTAATAAAATGTTAAAGCAGTAAAAATATTTTTAGTCCAAAGAAAAAAATATCTTTAGTCCAAGGAAAAAATATCTTTAGTCCAAGGAAAATAAAAAAACAATAAAAGCCAACATGGCGCCAGCGAGTAAAACCTGGAATTAAAGTTAGATTCTCAACACATTAAAAAGTAAATGAGAATTTTATTTCAGGACCAAAAATACAATTAAGACCAACAATCAGTTTCATCCAAAATTTGGGCGAATACCAAGCGAAATGAGCGAAAAAAAAACACAGCGGTCCCTATTCTACAATTAAACCGATGTTTAAACTTAATTAAATTAAAGAAAATGTCTTAAATTTTAATTTAAAAAAGCAAATAATTAGACTTTCTGACTAATTTGTTGTCTTTTTAGAACCAAAAGTAGATTAGATATCTTTCTTTATCTTAAAAAATCTATTATCGAATATTAAAATTGTAAACAGTTTGTTTTTATTATAGATTTAAAATATAGACGTTTTCACCTTTTTTATTTAAATTTTTAATTTTAATAAATGTTTTTGCCCGACCTAGGAAAACTTGCTCCAGTTAATTTTTGGGGGAGGAAAATTTGACCCAATATTTTTTCAACTCCCAAGGTCTAGGCCAGATATTTTGTATGAAATTTTAAGACATTAAATGGATCTCTGAATTGTTGATTGAGAATTTATTGATATTTTTTGGCCAACTTATGAAATATATTTTTTATTCAATCTTTAAAAAATACACTTCATTCTTTTTTTTCGCCCAAAATTGTACTATTGAAAAAAAAAATGGATAAATCGATTTGTTTGAAAGTACTTGCGCGTTTCTCTGTGATAAATAATAATACACATTATACAATATAATTACGTTCTTAAAACAAACAAATATTAAACAACCATACGACGATTAATGTTGCCCTGGCTGTCTCTCCTCTCACAGAGAAATGTTTTCTTTAAAAAGAAAATAATCACTAATAATGTTTAAAAGTAAAACTTTATTTACTTAAAACAAATCTAAATTCCCTTCCAAAATAAATAGAAAAAATATCGGGTCAAATTTTTCTCCCCTGGAATAAATGGGTTGTTAATGTAATGAAAATTAAAATTGTTTTAAAGTACTTCAGGGATTTTTCTATTTCTATGTTATACCTCAACATTTTTTTAATAAAAAGTCATAATTAAGCAGCAGAATTCTGTTATTTTTAACAATGTTTGCTCATATATTTCTATATATATATATATATATATATATATACTAGACATATCTGTGATCCGTTAGGTGACAACCACTACCACTATTTATTCTAGTTTGATTTCATTTCAGTAGTAGTAGTAGTAGTAGTAGTATTCTATAAAAGTATTAGCGTTCTTTATTATTCTAACATATAAGTTATGAGACTTATTATTTTACTATCTAATTTACATACGTGTTTGTGGTGCGTACACACACATATGTTAGCTGACGACGCTAAGAAAAGAGAGTCATTCTTTCTTTAAATATAGAGATCTTAAGAAATATTTGAGAGTGGTTGAATCAACATAGATAGCTAAGGGAGAGTTGGTTCACTGTTCACTTAATAATAAATTATGGCTAATTAGAACAATTTAAACGGATTTTTTATTTTTCGAACATATCTCAATCTTAAAACTGAGGTATATTTTAGCTTGTATTTTGTGTTATTAAAGCATATAGGTAAAAGCCTTAGCAAAATAAATATTGATTAACTCACATAAAGTTAGGTATGCGTATATGCTTATATATTTGTATGTACAGTATTCACGCCTAAACTAATTAACCGATCATTATGCATTTTGGAACACAGTTGCTAGGTAATGGGGGCTATATTTATTTTTATTTATTTTAATGCTAGGGGCCTAAAGAGAGTGTGAAAACTCTTAATGAAAATTCAAATACCTTATATTTTGTGAAATTTTAACCAAAAGTAATAAACATCAATTACTAAATATTCCCCAAATTTCATTTTCGTTGAAGTATTTTAAAGGGGTTTTAGGGGGCATAATATGGCCACCTCCTCAAATTTGAAAATTCAAATATAGCAGATTTGCATTAAATTTGATCGATAGTCATTAGACACCAATTAAGCAAGATTCCCTGAATTTCAATTTCTTCTTAAAACCTCTTTAGATATTTTCTAGAATAAAAATCATGTAATGGATTTTTATCAAAATTAGAATAAAGATTCTGACATGAGGTTTTGTAATATTATATGTTGACTTTGATCTTCGTAACGGGACATAAAAGTGGGGTAATACTGTCCCGGGGAATATTTTATTTTTTTACCTCAATTCACCCCAAGCAAACAAACTGAGACGTAAGAGACTACTTTAAATTAGGGGCCAGATTTATAGGGGAAGTTGTGCAGCAAGATGCTTGTTCACATTACATTTACATTTCTGTATGTTGGTACAGTCGGGGAAACAGGGAGCATGGAGGAAATTCCAAAACAAGCGGTTCGAGTAAAAAGCTTTTCAGCATCTGGAGACATTTACAGTAAAGAGGTGGGATTTTGCTGCCTGTAAGGTTGGTCGGGGTATTTACGTTGAGGGGCAGCAAGTTCATTGAAAAACATTCCGTTGAAGTACTTGTAAAACAAGCACATGGATGCTGCATTGTGACGATGGGATATGGGCTTGAATTTGGTAGACAGTGTAGCCCCTATTAGGTTAGAGGTTCTTTTTTCGACTCTGTTCAAGAGGACAGTGGTTGGTGGATCAGTCCAGATGTAGCAACAATACTCCATGCATGGGAGAATAGTGGCTTTATAGAGATATAGAATACTGGTGGGTGTGAGAAGATTTCTAGCCTGGTATAGGGAACCCACCTTCTTTGCAGCAGACTTGGCAGTATCTCCAATGTATTTATTCCAGTTCATGTTTCCCATGAATCTTAGGCCAGGGAGTTTGAATATTGAACTTTCATGAAGGGTGCTATTAACTATTGGTAAATTTTCTTATAATTGTTAAAGGGAAGGAGCTTCCTCTTGATAGAATTAAATGTAACAATCCATTTATGGCCCCATTCTACTATAAATTGGAGGTCATTTTCGAAGGATTCAGCCATTGCCTTGGGTATGTGTGCGTTCGATTAGCCTTCATGTCGAGAATAGAGTGTGGTGTCATCAGTGAATATACCCAGCTTGGATGTGATTGCATCAGGGAAGTCGTTTATGAAAATCAGAAATAATAAAAGTCAAAGAATCGATCCTTGGGGCACACCACATTAATGTGATCTTTTTTTTTTTAGATGTTCAGCCACTGAGGGTGACCTGGATCGTTCTTTTATCTAAGAAGGATCTGATTATATTAAATATCCATTCAGTAATACCGTACAACTTAATTTTCTTGAGAAGACCTTCATGCCAGATCTTGTCAAAGGCTTTGGATATATCAAGCGCTACTGCCCTAGTTTCACCTGCCTTATTCAGTGTATGGTATATGCGTTCAGAGATGACCATTTGGATATCCGCAGTAGAATGGGATTGCCTAAAACCATACTCCATTCAGAAAAAAGTTTAGCATTTTCGAGGTGGTGGACTATTTGCTAGATTGATTATTAAAAGATTTTAGTTAAGAATGGGTAAGACTAATTTTGCAGGTCAGTTCTTTCACCAGAGTTCTTGAAAACTGGTATCACAAAGGCAATTTTTCAGCTCTCGGGGAAGTAAGATTCTGCAAGGTATTTGTTATAGAGTTTGAAGAGGACTGGAGTCAGCTCAGCAAAGCATTTCTTTATTACTATAGTAGGGATTAAATCAGGTACGCATGTTTTGTGCCAAGGTTTTTTATGATATCCTGGACATGGGAAGGGGTGATGATCAGATCATCTAGTGTGGTTTCCGTCTGTAGTGGGAAATTTGGGAGGGAGTGGTTTATGGAGTCTAAAGTGGAGTTTAAGATGAACCGCTGAGCAAGAAGTTCAGTCTCATCTGTTGCCATGCAAGCGACATCATGGTTGTTGGATGTTGGGGGAATTGTTGATTGCCCATTGTTCACTGCACTATTATAGATTTTCCAGAAATCGCAAGTTCCTAATTACTGCAACTCAATGCGTTTTTTGGTTATCTTGGTATACATACTTTTCGATGCAGCTATTATACTCTTAAAATGGTTTATTGATGCTATAAATTTCTGTTTATTTGTAGCTGATTTATGGCGGTTGATGCCTTTTGAGAGAGTAGGGCTTACTATAGAATTATTGCGTGGTTTGACCCATTCTGTTACCTCATTTGTTCATTTTTCAGCAGGTAGAGAAAACGTTTTACTCCATTATTATCCGTCATCGGATGGGTATTCTTCTAGTATATATATATATATATATAACCTGTGTAATTAATATTAAATAAAAATGTGTAGCTTGTGGAACCAATTAACGGTAAGAGAACATCTCTCTAAATATAAATTGATTGAAACAGTTTGGCTTAATTAGATAATCAGCCATTTAGATGCTGAAATAAATTAAAACAAAAAACTGTGAATACTAAAATAAAATGATTTCAGATTCATATTTTTTTGGAATTGCGTAATAACTCTGTGCAGTTGCAAAATACATGAAACACTTGAGTGAATGTCTCTCTCAGAGTTAACAGCTAAATTACATTGGTGAGAGCCACCTTTCTCCACTCCGCATGCCATTTCTTCATCAAGCTAAACGAAAACAGCCAGAAAGATTTCAATATTTACAAAGAAGTGATTGTTGTTTTCGCCAATGATTTATTTGTTTACATATTTTTTATATTAAATGTTTGTGTTTCGTTACAATCTATATGTAGCTGCATAGTTTGGAGGGGGCAAGAAGAGAGGTTCTTAGGGATGTAACATTTAAATTTCATGTAGTGCAGCTGATACGAACAATGAATTGCTCACTGTCCCTGATAATAACAAGTTAAAGTGCCACCACATCGTGTGCTGTGTCTGCGGGTGTAATAGGACAGTGGCTATCTCAAACAAATGGTATAGACAGACCAATTGTTCCGCTGAGCAATCAATGACATTTTTAGCTTGATATAAGTAGGTGTATTTCCCCTATTCAGTCAGTTTTAGTCGGTTTCCATTGTAAGCTCGCTTCCCATTGCGATAACCGGTATTTGTTGAAAGCACTGTCTGTTCAAGACTTGTAACCTTTAGTCGGTTCGTCCGTTTAAGTCAGTTAAACGCTGGTCCACCTATGATTTTCTGTAGGAGTCAGGGTACACACAATACCTTGATCCAGTGTAAAGTTATGAGGTAAGACGCAGGTTTTGAACCCAGACTAGCGACAGATGGGTTTGAAGACAAAATAAAAGAACAAAGAATTATTTCGGAAAGAAACGAACAAAGCGTAAAACATTCCTTGTCCATGACGTAAGTAAATCAGAAGAACACGGCCAGCAAAGAATGGTATTGTCAAAAAAATCAGAAAGCAAGGAATAGGTCAGCTGTTGACTTCACAGGTGAGAAAAAGTTACTCAACTTGTTCGCGGTGGACGCTATGGAGAAGAAACGCACTTAACAAGTGACCTATTCGAAGTGGAAGAGGTCGGTGTGTCAACCACTAAAGTCCAAGACACGTTTGTCAGTTTGTCAATGCATTTAACTGTGAAAGAAAACATCTGATATAAACCAACAAAAAAAAACGGTCTCGCTTATTTCTTTTCTGTCAGAAAACAAACAGGAAAATAAATTGATTTAATTCCTTTACTTGACTGGGTTTATTGTGTATCACCAATTTTATTTACAACCGTCCTGAAAACGTGTTTTGAAGTAAATAAAAATATTTATTATTTTTCATCTACAAATTTCCCCATTTGAAAACAATTTTATTGCATTTTGAATAAATTTAAATAAATTTAAATAAATTTATATATATATATGAATAAATTTGAATAGATTTTCATTAAATGCATTTTGTTTTAATTACTTCAGAATAATCTTAAACTACAGTACATATACTTGAGGCAAGAGGTTTAATAGTGGAGTACTGTTACTTTTCCTTCTTCCTCCAAGTGCCTAGCATCAGAAAGAATGTCCATGGACAGAGCTCCTTTGCAAGGGCTTCCCATCTGTGGATTACCACGGGGCTACTTCCCTGCAGATTGCAACATAGTCGTCTTCAAATCCAATGTCAACAAGTACTTGTCATGAATCGTCCCATAAGTAATCAAACTTAGTTCATTGCATCGACCAATTTCGGATGACAATCGTTTCATCCCATTAACCCATATCCTCGAGTGGTCCTGGCCTTCATACATGGTTACCGCAGGAAAAATAAAAAAAGATGCTAACCTTATACTGGTTAGCGAGTGAAATATTTATCATACAATAGCAAATGCAAGCTGATCCAAATATAACCCTCGCTCCCTGGGAATAACTAGAAATAATTAATGACCACATTATCATCAGATGGCATCGTTTGGTAAGTTCTAAGAAACAGAGAAGATTTTTTGTGGAGTTTTAATATTTTGATTTCTAAAAGTATATGACTGTGAAATGTCGAGACTAAATTAGCGATAATGAAGCATTTCCATTGGAACAGTTAATAACTGATAATTAAGAAAGCAGGCAGAAATGGAAACATAAATATAAACTGAGTTAGAAAATATTCTCTGAAAATGATTCTAATATACAGGGGTTTGGACAAAATAATGGAAACCCCTTGTGAATTTTGCATCAATTTTAAAACATCTATAAAAATTGAAACAAATTATAAAAATGCTGATTTCATTTTTTTTTATAGTTATTGTTGTTTTGAATTAATTGGTTAAATTTATTTTTTATTTCAGTAAGAAAAGTTTCAGTAAGAAAAGTTTAAATGACAGATCTATCAGATTTCTAAAGAGGGCAGCTTGTTGATGCTCGTATGGCAGGTGCTACTGTAACGGAAGTAGCTGAGATGGTGTCTGTATCGAGAGGAACTGTCTCGAAGGCGATGACAGCCTATGAAAAAGAAGGGAAAACATCTTCCTGTACACAAAATTCTGGAAGAAAGCCGAAGCCGTCTGAAAGAGATCGTAGAGTCCCTGTAAGGATTGTGAAGAAAGAGCACTAAACGACGGTACTCAGAATTACAGCAGAGCTTAACAGTCATCTGGATAATCACGTTTTAACAAAAACTGTTCGCCAAGAGCTTCACAAGGCTGAATTTCATGGGAGGGTTTCAAAGTGTTTCTATTATTTTGTCCAACACCTGTATATATATATTTATATAAAAGAGAAGTGTAGTTTGCTTGAAGCATTGCTGGTAAATAGGTAAGTGTGTATTTATGAAGGCTGATAGCAATGCAGAACACCGGAATGGTGAAAAAGATTAACAATCGAAGACAATATTTGAAGTATTAATCTTTACAATTATCTATTTATTTTTTGATAGATCTTTCACATATAATATCAGTAAATATAAGACTTAGTGTTAATATTAATAAAATCCGGGGTGGTAGAACACCTTTTGATATTTCAGGAAGAAACGCACTCCTTCTCAAAAGAGGATACAAAAGTTCAGTTCGCCCAAGGGGAAAAAACGTCCAAGATGGCTGCCGACTTAACATTTGTTTTCTTTTTTGAGAAGAGAGTGTTTCTCCCGAAATATCAAAAGATGTTCAATTTTATATGTTGGTATGACTTCAAAACTAACCTTTCTCTGGACATGGTCTTTATTTATCCCTCTTTCTCTCAAGTCCATACTAATCACTTCCTCCCATGTTTTCCATGGCCTTCCCCTGTGAATTGAACCTGCTACCTCAACTGTTTTACATCTACTAATCCAAGGACTCTTGTCCTTTCTTTCAATACGGCCATAACATCGAAGTCTCCTGTTCTGCATACTTCTCTCTCTACTATGCAGATTTAATCTTCCTCTGGGGTCATCAGATCTAAACCTGTATAAGACTCAAATAACACATCCATCGTATCATTCTCATATCATTTCTCTCCATGCAACGCATGTCCTCAACTCTCACTGACCAGGTTCCACTTTCATACATCGCACTGCATACACATGCCTGATAGAGTCTTTCTTTGGTCGACAGTTGAAACGCTCTTCTGGTTAGTAATGGTAGAATTTTCTTGAACTTACTCTATCCACTCCAAACTTCTGCAATCAAACTGGCACCTGCTCCGCACTGTGCTCCAATCGTATGTATCACTTAGGTAACAAAATTTCTGAAAAACCTCAAGTTTAAAAAATTACTATTATGACTCATTCCTACATTGTTGTTTTTTCGTGAATTAATATTTACAAAAGAAAGAACATATTAATCAAATAAAAAAAATTTAAAATTATTTAAAATTACTAAAGTAGCCGTCTATGCTGGGTTTCTCAACTTTTCTTTGATTTTATAGCCAAGATTAGAAGTTAAGAAGATCCATTAAAGATTTTTCATCCATTTTTTTGATTAGTGATGACTGATATCGGCTAGGAAATAACCGGAACGCTATAGCAAAAACATTCTACAGTGCGAGATTCAAACCCACTGTGGTATAAAATATTAAAACTAAAGGCGTTCATCTACAGGGACACCGATCAAATGAACATTTTTTTACCTACTTGATTGAGTTAGGTATAGGAATTTTTACCTCTCCGCATAGATCTAAAATAGTTTGGTTGTCTAAAATAAATAAACAAGAATATAAAATCAGAATTTCTTATTAAAGTAAAAATATATTAGTGAATATTTATCAAATATTTTTTTACCCATTTTTAATGTTTTCTCTTCAAAGTAAACAATACATACGATGATCTGACGCAAAAGTAGTTGTTCGGTCGGTTAGAAGGGAACGCTAAAAATGTCAGAACATTAGTTTCTAACGTTATTTTTAAGTACTTTTAATTTTGAATAAGGAGTTTTAAGAAAAGTTCAAGACATTCTGATATCGATGGGAATATTGGATTGAAGCTGCTGATTCCAAATCTGCGGTTTGTTTTGCTCTTAGATCAACTGTGATGCCGCGACACACAGACAACATTTCTTTAAATATATATATATATATATATATATATATATATATATATATATTATAAAAACTGTTACACATGTAAAACTGAGGAGATGTCATTTTGTATAAATAAAACTATTAGACATGATTTGTGTGTCTGTGTTTCTCGTCTATACGTAACTTAGATAAATACACATTGAATTATCTTTTATTTACTACGAGCTGTCCCGAACCGGCGTTGCCAGGGAGTATTTATACGATCCTATTTGTTTCGCAATTATGTTGAAAGTATTACGTTTTATTGATTTATTTACGAAAATACAATTATCAAATAAAAATAGTTTAAAAAAATCTCTCACGTATTTCACTTTAGACAATGTAGAAAATTGTAAATTTAAT
Source organism: Sepiola atlantica (assembly GCA_963556195.1). Taxonomy (NCBI): domain Eukaryota; kingdom Metazoa; phylum Mollusca; class Cephalopoda; order Sepiida; family Sepiolidae; genus Sepiola; species Sepiola atlantica. Next base: position 46,989,779 of record OY744533.1, on the reverse strand, counting down.
TAAACACTGTAAACGTTAGTAAACGCTATATGAAATGTAAGATATTTTAAATAACGGCTGTTAATATTGTTAGCTGAATCAATGTTAATGTGTGTTATTTTTTTTTGTGACATTTTATATTGTTTCATGTATAAGTATTGTTTGAAAGGTAAATCTATTAAAGACGGCAAATGTTGTTCGATAATATCTAAGTGAATACATAATTGTGATAAAACTATAATTGATTATTTTAAGGTAATGTATTCTCGGCATGAAAGCTACATTCGAATTTCTTTCGGTCGCTATGAAAATAGCATGATTGCATGAATGTGAATCTGAACAAAAGCTGAACAAATGTTATTACATTATTTTATCATTGTCTCATTGATAGGACAAACACCAAGAGACTAACATCGAGTATACGAGGCCTGTCTAAAAGATATCCGACCTTAGGTCAGAAAAAATATTTCAAATAAGTGACGGGGTTGGGATCCTAATCCCCTTCAAAGTAGGCCCCTTGTGCTTGCACACACTTAGCCCAACGATCCATCCACTGAAGGAAACATCTCTGGAAGTCTTTTGCAATAGGGAAAACTAAAACGAATTTTTTAAAATGCTATTTAATAAAAATTGTAAACATGACCATATTTTGAATTATTTTTCTCTAAGCCTGCCACCCAATAATATGTCTCCACCCTACAGCTAGTAAGTATATAATATCGCGTAGGGTCACCAGGCACCCAATTAATCAATGGAGCAGGGGGTGGGGGAAGATAAACGTTTTTTAAATTTATTTTTATTTATTTATTTATTTTAATAATGGATCACAGCATTATCAAGTTGCAGCGGTCACTCAAGGATAAGGGTTCAAGAGATTGTCGGTTGGATGATGAGCTCCGCCATGTAAGGATTGGAAACAACCGTGGATAGACAGAAGATTTCTTAAGAAGAATTGATTATCCAAAAGGAATATTCAACAAGTATTTGTTTACATTAAACTTGAAGACGACCATGTTGTAGTCGGCTGGGAAGCAACTTTGTGGTATTTTGTTCCACAGATCTAGGAAAAAAACTTTCATTGAAGTTCAGCTTGGTTTTTGGTACGGAGAGAGAAAAAGGAAAGTTCTCTGCTATTCAAGTCATCGTTAGCTTTTTTTGTGTTTTTTTTTATTTCCTCACTTTGATTTGTGAACGGAAAGCAGATAAATAATTTCAAGCTAGCAAAGGTACATATTACTTCCTGTACCCTCCCTTCCTCATGTCCCACCAAACATACATTGTCACCGATCTTTATTGTCGATTTCTTCACCCCAACGAGTAAGGTAAACCTTGGCTCTAAGTTTACCCAAACTTATCACCAATATTGACTGTCAAATCAGAACACCTACAAAAAAGAACACCTACGCATCCAGTCACGTGATCTACATCTATATAGTGGATATAGACACAGTTTCATAATTTCTTGCCAGCCTTCGGTTGGATGACATCGAAGAAGAAGAAGAAGAAGAAGAAGAAGAAGAAGAAGAAGATAAGGAAATCAGGAGAAAAGTCCTTTACTATCATACATAGAAGACTGGACAAAAGCGTCTCAAAGAAAACATATTTTAAATCAACGAGAAACTGATACAAACAACTTTAATATTCTGATTCTTTTCCATGGCGAATAAAAAGACGAATTTGAAATACCAAGATGATTTCAGAGACCACCAACTCATCTCACTGATCAGAATACCATTAACATTTTCACCCAACAAACTGGAGTGAATGTATGAGACTCCAACTCGTCTCCTGTTGCCCGCGATTATCAACACGATATCCTGATTTATGATCCCGGATGAAAATTGTGTAGCAACGACCACGTCATCAAGAACTGAACACATCCTTTCCCTATACTTATCGGACTCCTATTTATTGTGCTCATTGACTCATTTTGCCATTCTTCTCCTATGGAGAGAAATTTCATGCATTTTGAACTCTAACTCTACTGGAGATTACCCACTGAATTGCCCACTGGTGTACTGTAAGTTGAAACCACTCTTTCTTTCATAAACTGGTATTATTTATATGAATGTATTCTCTGCTCGTCAGTTAAATATATTATTTTTAAATCCCTATTCTCTTATTAGAATTTGATCTTTTGTTTTCTATTTCTTTTGATATAAATAAATATTTGTATTTGAATTACTAACTTGGTTGTCTTATGTGATTTAATACTTGTGTGCTGATTGTCTTTCCTTAACTTTCATCGGTGTTTTAAATTAGAGAACCATTCATTCCCCTGTACTCTTTGTTATTATCATTTTAATCAGTTCCCTTGTACCACGACTTTATCGTTTTTATTGTTATCGTTTTGCAAAAGGCTTTGTCGTCCTAACGAATGCTGGCATGTAACAATCTCTAAAAGAGCAAAGTTACACTCAAGGTCGGGTTTTAATGTGGCTGTAAATCAAGCGCCTTTATAATGAATGGGAACACAAATATGTATATAGTCCTGTTGGCAGTTCTTCACAAATCTGGAAGCATATGGTGACAAGCATTAGATGTATTCCTCCCTCAGAAAGCCAGATATTGTTCTTATTTACTTTTCTCGTCACAAGAAAAAAATTAGATGCATCCCTCCTTCAAAAAAAAGGAGGTAATGTCAGATATTGTCTTTATTTACTTATTTCTCCATGCTAAAAAAAAAACCTAGGCTGAAGTTATTTATCTTCCTCCCACCGCGGTAAGATGTGACACAAGGTCGAGAAAGTGGGATTTGAAAAGCCAGCGCCCGAGAAGGTGAGCACTCTGGCCTACAAAAAATGCCTGAGCAGCCCCGTCGGCATTCCCCGGTAGGGGCGCCTCAGGCAGTAAGCAATAAACTTACTCCTCCCCAAAGAGGGGAGACAGAGCCTAGGATGGTGGACCTCCTAGAACTACACAGGACAAACTTACAAACCGGCGGAATCAAGACCTGAAGACCAAGACGACACCGGTCTATAAGGTGTAGTATCCATTGGAACAGATACTATACTTTGCTCTTAGCCAAAAAGGCTGAAGGTCGGTTTATAATGTGAGGAACATTCAGTTACTCATAAGGTTCACTCTGGATTAGAACTAAAATACTTGTATAATTCTGTTGACACTCCTGTTCATAAACTAATATATATATATATATATATATATATATATATATATATATATATATATATATATATATATATATATATATATAATAATCCAGGTAAAACATCCACAGGGTAGTAATCCAAAGAATTTCAACCGGGTTTATAAAAAGTGCTCAATATCTAATAGAGCTTTTATATATGATTATTTTTATTTACACAGACATGTACAAAGTCTGCGACACTGGCATGTCGATGTTATCGATCAACAGCTATTATAAACTGAGATCTCATCAGACAGAGTTAGAATCCGATCTTAACCTTAGATCATATTTGGAAAGAACCAAGTTCTTTTAACTTTAATTAAAATGGGCATAGCAAAGACCGTTGTTGTTGGTTCAGCAGAAAATGAGATGAATAAAAAAAATATATTAATAAAAAGGTGGAAACTTCAAAACTCATTCCATCGGTATATGCTTTGATTTGCTACAGTTAGTGTCTATTCGTTACACATCTGCATTATATTGCCTTCTATAAATAACATTTATATACACACTAAACAATGGTTCAAGCAAACTATATTAACCTATCATATATATATATAAATATATATATATATATATATATATACATGTAGCAGTAGTAGTAGAAAAATACTTATGACAAGTAAGTGACAGAGAAATGTTTGTGTGTCATTCCAAAAAGGAAATCACTGGGCTAATTGCATGAATTTAAATTCTACAAACGTTTTTATAGTTCAGCTCTGCCTACTTAACTTCCAACCAATCAAAGTCCTTTATTTTATTACCTCTCTTGTTTTATTCGTTTCCTTCAACCAATGAATTTTCCCCTTTTGTTAAAATAGATTTTGGTGCTTATATTTTTTAGTTTTGTCGAAGGGAAACTTCTGATATAGTATTAGTAATGCATAGTCATGTCTCTATAGCTGAAAAATATATAGGTATGTACAAGACATGCAAACGAACTAACTTCCTGCATTAATAGGTTCATTATTAATAGGTTCATTATTAATAGGTTCATTATTAATAGGTTCATTCAATGCAAATCATGATAATCAGTTGGACCAAAACCAAATGCCAGAAACCGTCCACAAAACATATATCTATGAAATAAGTGTGAGTCAAAAGTTTATGACGAAACTCATCCCTTTTGTGCTGCGTCTTTTACTACCTACTGGTCAGAAATTGGTGTTAGTCAAAGTTCTTTTCTGGGGTGAGAAGAGCCCCAATATTTTCCCGGCTTTTTCTGCCATGTTTTGATTTTGATCTTGAGTGGGTCAGTAAAACCTCTCAAGAGGTCCAACTTTCCAGTCAGGATGGGGGTGTCCATCAATAATGTCCGGTGGAGAGATGGCCTTGTTTCTCGGTAGCAACATCTCTCCCTCCAACGACAAAGTATAAAGCTGTGTTTGTTTTAAATATAAGAGAAAGTTTATTAAGAGTAAACTCACAAAACATATAGTATTTCTATTTTTTTTTATCCAAGTTTTGCCAGGGGGGAATAAATCATTTCGTTCCTCTTATATTTAAGATGTTTGGGAACTGATTCTTATCCAGTTTCTGCTTGCAGCTTTAAAAGACAAAATCAAGTTTGTTTGTTTTTCACAATTCCAGCCTCAAGCTTCACTCTTCTAAGCCATGTCTGGTTGCCCCGGAACTCTGGTTAGCTCTTACTGGTTAGGTTTGGTTGTTTTGTTCAAACGGCATATCAACCCTTTTCTGATTATGTAATGCCGAATCCAGTTATTTTGGTAAAAGTTTTTATGCTTCAAGTTCTTTATATGTTCAAGTATTTATTCGTGGCGTTTGGTTTGGTTGTTTTATGGCATATCCACCCTTTTCGGGTTATTTAATGCCGAATCCGGTCATCTTGGTAAAAGTTTTTATGCTTCAAGTTTTTTATATGTTCAAATATTTATTCATCGTCTTATCTCTTACTAGTTGTATTTGATTGTTTTGTTTTATGGCATGTCAACCCTTTTCCGGTTATTTAATGCTGAATCCGATCATTTTGGCAAAAGTTTTATGCTTACAGGTTTTTATATGTTCAAGTATTTATTCATGGTGTTTTGTTTGGTTGTTTTGTATTGGAAAAATGTTGTTTTTGTGTTTGGCTCTGCAGAAAATTGAGTTTGGCAAAGGGAAAAGAAAAAAACAATAACACTAATGTTTGGTGCATTTTTGGTCAGGAAGCCGGTGTCTTCAGATAGCCTGATCTGGTAGCACCAGAGTAGCTCTTACTGAGTTTGACAAATTCAAAAACACTTTCTTATAAAATATTCCCCACTCTTTTAACCCTTAGCCCAGAGGATGTTCATGAGTCACACTCCAAACTCACTAAGGAGTGTCTACAGAAGGACTTGCTAATTGGCTAAATTGCTATTACAAGCATGATTTTTCTTTAACTATCGTTTACATGTTTATATATACAACATTCAGTCCTTAACTAATTAACCGATCATTATGAAGTTTTGAATGCTAGGTGTAAAGGGTCGTAATGTGGCTATATTTAGTTTAATTTAGTTACATGCAAAAGAGGTAAAAACAGGGTGAAAGTTCTTTGTGAAAATGTAGATACCCCCGATTTAAAAAAAACTTTTTAACAATAGGTATTATACATCAATTAATAAATATTCTCCAAATTTCAGTTTCTTTGGAGTATTTTAAAGGGGTTTAGAGGGCATAATATGGCCACTCCACTATTTGAAAATTTAAATGTTTTAGATTTGCATTAAATTTGATCCATAATCATTAGACATCAATCAGATGTCTAATGATTATGGATCAAATTTAATGCAAATCTGAAACATTTAAGATTCCCTGAATTTCAATTTTTTCTAAAATTTTAGACATTTTCTAAAATCCAAATCATGTAATGGATTTAGATTAAAATTAGAATATGTAAGTAGGCATTTCATATGGTTTGATTATTGCATTAGGTGTGTTATTTTTAGTAGAGATGCTTAAGTTCTGATTAGAAGTTAATTTAAAATTGTTTGATGGAGAAGCTAAAAGGGGTAGGGAAGTTTTAGCAAGATTGTTATTAACTGGTACAGAAAGGTTGTTGATGTTTGGGGTAATATTTTGGATGTTGTTATGCAGTAAGGGTTGAGAATTTGCAGAATTACCCCTACTACTCCCACCTTGCAGTACCATTTATTCGCTTACTGCTGTCTATCTTGTTTCAAAATACTTTTCCGACGTCCGACTTCTCTTCCCCTTCTCTTTAGACACAGCCTCTGTTGCCAACCAATCCCCTTACACTAATTCTTCACCTTTCTACCTCCCCCCTACTCCCACCTTGCAGTCCTACTTATTCGCTCACTGCTGCCTATCTTGTTTCAGTATCCATTCTCGACGTCAAACTCTTACTTTTTTACCGTCCCCACTCCCTTTACATTACCCTTCTATTATATCTCCTCTCCCATCTTGCCGCCCCTGTATTCGTTAACTGATTTCAAAATCAACTTTTTTTCTGACATCTCATTCCTATTTGTATTCTATTTTTATCTCAATGTTAGCTTTTCTTACGGCTAGATTTTAGATTGAAATTACCATTGATCATATAACTTTGAATTGAATAACTCCATAAAAACTCTCTCTGTTTAGCACAGGGAAGTTTCCCAAATGGCTTTTAATACGTCACTGACATCCTAAACTTTCACACACTGCAACATTTTTTCAAACTGGACGGATCATCAAGGCCATTTAATTGTGTTTGCCTTTCCAAAATTTCAACGGATGTTTACAACGTCAGATGCCAATTTCTTCCAAAAATAGAACTGAAGGTTACCTTACTTCGAACCTGTTTCTACGAACTCTCATGGTACTTTGAACGGTGATATTTTGCCTAAATTTTACATTTTATATTATCTTTGGTTTTATATTTTTTTTAAATTTTGACTTTTGGTAATCTCCCCATAATAAATTATCCGTTGGCTTTCCGCTGACGATAAGATATCATTCTTTAAAAAGCCATGGCTTAAGGAAGGAATAATAAAATCTCTTTTATTTAAAACCCTTTGTCTTGAACAACTGATGACAATAGATATTGTATTTTGTATAAATTTTATTCTCATCCTTTACTTGTTTATATATATATATATATATATATATATATATATATATATATATATATATACCACCTCATTGAAGCTCAAAATGGTTATGAAAATGAATTCGGACAATGAGTAGATAATAAAAATAAACCAAAAATTAGAACAAAAACAAAAATAACAACAGGACAGCTAGTTATAAGCCACGTCTTCAAATCTTCAACCGATCAATGTTATTTAATCCGTGTCCGTTAAAATGCTTATAACCGCTGTGCTGTTGCTGCCGCTGCTGCTGCTGTTGTTGTTGTTGTTGTTGTTCCTATTTGTGGATTATTTTTCTTTATTTTAATAATCATTCTGAACTTCGATAATGTGGTATTACCAAAACGCGACTGCAGTTGCGTAAACCAAACAAATCTTACATAATAAATATTTATAAAGCTCTACATAGTATTGAGCACTTTTTAAAAAAATATTCGTTTTAGTTCATTTTATAAATACATCTATACTTGTTTAATTAACTTAAGTGCCATCAGTGCGATTCGGTGGAGGTGCCATATAACATAATATTACAGGAAAAATTTCCTTTCCTTAAATGTGTGTTCAACTTGAATTCAAATTTGCATAGCAAAGACCGTTGTTGGTGGTTCAGCAGAAACTGAGATGAATAAAAACAATATATTAATAAAAAGGTGGAAACTTCAAAATTCATTCCACCGGCATATGCCTTGATTCGCTACAGTTAGTGTTTATTCGTTACACATCTGCATTATATTGCCTTCTATAAATTACACACTAAACAATGCTTCAAGCAAACTACATTAACCTATCATATATTTATATATTTATATATATATATATATATATATATATATATATATATATATATACATGTAGCAGTAGTAGTATAACATACTTATGACAAGTAAGTGACACAGAAATGCTTGTGTGTCATTCCCAAAAGGAAATCACCGGGCTAATTGCATGAATTTAAATTCTACAAACGTTTTTATAGTTCAGCTCTGCCTACTTAACTTCCAACCAATCAAAGTCCTTTATTTTATTACCTCTCTTGTTTTATTCGTTTCCTTCAACCAATGAATTTTCCCCTTTTGTTAAAATAGATTTTGGTGCTTATATTTTTTAGTTTTGTCGAAGGGAAACTTCTGATATAGTATTAGTAATGCATAGTCATGTCTCTATAGCTGAAAAATATATAAGTATGTACAAGGCATGCAAACGAACTAACTTCCTGCATTAATAGGTTCATTATTAATAGGTTCATTATTAATAGGTTCATTATTAATAGGTTCATTCAATGCAAATCATGATCATCAGTTGGACCAAAACCAAATGCCAGAAATCGTCCACAAAACATATATCTATGAAATAAGTGTGAGTCAAAAGTTTATGACGAAACTCATCCCTTTTGTGCTGCGTCTTTTACTACCTACTGGTCAGAAATTGGTGTTAGTCAAAGTTCTTTTCTGGGTTGAGAAGAGCCCCAATATTTTCCCGGCTTTTTCTGCCATGTTTTGATTTTGATCTTGAGTGGGTCAGTAAAACCTCTCAAGAGGTCCAACTTTCCAGTCAGGAGGGGGGTGTCCATCAATAATGTCCGGTGGAGAGATGGCCTTGTTTCTCGGTAGCAACATCTCTCCCTCCAACGACAAAGTATAAAGCTGTGTTTATTTTAAATATAAGAGAAAGTTTATTAAGAGTAAATTCACAAAACATATACTATTTCTATTTTTTTTTATTCAAGTTTTGCCAAGGGGGGAATAAATCATTTCGTTCCTTTTATATTTAAGATGTTTGGGAACCGATTCTTATCCAGTTTCTGCTTGCAGCTTTAAAAGACAAAATCAAGTTTGTTTGTTTTTCACAATTCCAGCCTCAAGCTTCACACTTCTTAGCCATGTCTACTTGCCCCGGAACTCTGGTTAGCTCATACTGGTTAGGTGTGGTTGTTTTGTTCAAACGACATATCAACCCTTTTCTGGTTATGTAATGCCGAATCCAGTTATTTTGGTAAAAGTTTTTATGCTTCAAGTTCTTTATATGTTCAAGTATTTATTCGTGGCGTTTGGTTTGGTTGTTTTATGGCATATCCACCCTTTTCGGGTTATTTAATGCCGAATCCGGTCATCTTGGTAAAAGTTTTTATGCTTCAAGTTTTTTATATGTTCAAATATTTATTCATCGTCTTATCTCTTACTGATTTTATTTGGTTGTTTTGTTTTATGGCATGTCAACCCTTTTCCGGTTATTTAATGCTGAATCCGATCATTTTGGCAAAAGTTTTATGCTTACAGGTTTTTATATGTTCAAGTATTTATTCATCGTATTTTGTTTGGTTGTTTTGTATTGAAAAAATGTTGTTTTTGTTTTTGGCTTTGCAGAAAATTGAGTTTGGCAAAGGGAAAAGAAAAAAACAATAACATTAATGTTTGGTGCATTTTTGGTCAGGAAGCCGGTGTCTTCAGACAGCCTGATCTGGTAGCACGAGGGTAGCACCAGGCGCTTACTGAGTTTGACAAATTCAAAAACACTTTCTTATAAAATATTCCCCACTCTTTTAACCCTTAGCCCAAAGAATGTTCATGAGTCACGCTCCAAACTCACTAAGGAGTGTCTACAGAAGGACTTGCTAATTGGCTAAATTGCTATTACAAGCATGATTTTTCTTTGAACTATCGTTTACATGTTTATATATACAGTGTTTACATATTTAAATGTACAACATTCACTCCTAAACTAATTAACCGATCATTATTAAGTTTGGAACATAGATGCTAGGTGTAAGGGGTCGTAATGTGGCTATATTTAGTTCAATTTAGTTTCATGCAAAATGGGTAAAAACGGGGTGAAAGTTCTTTGTGAAAATTCAGATACCCCCGATGTTTCTTTTAATTTTAACAATAGGTATTATATATCAATTAATAAATATTCTCCAAATTTCAGTTTCTTTGGAGTATTTTAAAGGGTTTAGGGGGCATAATATGGTCCCTCCACCATTTAAAAATTTAAATGTTTCAGATTTGCATTAAATTTGATCCATAATCATTAGACATCAATTAAGCAAGATTCCTTGAATTTTAATTTCTTCTTAAATTTTAGACATTTTCTAAAATCCAAATTATGTAATGGATTTGGATTAAAATTAGAATAAATATTATAGACATAAAGTTAAGTAACATTATCTCTTGGTTAAATATTCATAAGGGGACAGAAAAATGGTGTAAAAGTGTTCTAAAAGTAAATATATATATATATATATATATATATATATATATATATATATATATATATATAGTCTCGGAAGTTTCCTAACCATCAAAACTATATAAAGAAAAAAAACAAACGAAAAAACCTTTTAGTCCCAAGTCATTCGGTGGAAGATCACTTTTATAAGTCAATTTACTTTTAGCAGTTACTATATTAGTTTGCTTCTAAGAATTTACGCTAGTCTTAACATTATTTAAGGGATCATCAGTTGTTTACAATGAAAAACTATTTCGGGAATTTAAAAACAAAACAGTATTTTATTTCATGGCTTCCCAGCAGAGTTGATCAGACCCCACTTCCCTTAAAAAGCAAGAACATAAACGTTCCATGTATTAGATCTAAGTTTTGTTTCAGATAGACGTTTTGCTAACTTATATTAGTTATTAAAAAAAAAAATGTCCTCTTCACCTGTGCTGCTCGTCTGTGTCAATGAATAGTATCTGTTAATTACAAATTTTGTTTTGTATTTTAAAGTGTTCGGACGAATCCATTACACTACTTTTTAGGTGATTTATAGTGTTATGTTAAAAATATTTAAAAATTAAATATATATATATATATATATATATATATATATATATATATATATATATATACATGTATTTTTTTTCTTAATATAATTAATATATGTGTTATATATATATATATATATATATATATATATATATATATATATATATATATATACGTTTATACATATTCTGCATTAGTTTTAGTTAGATAGTTATGGATTTGCTCTATCAATTTATTTTGATTAATTTGATATGACTTAAAAGCGTCAGGATGGCGAGTAATTGCCTTATTTAATTGTCTAAATATTTCATTTTGATCGCCACCTTGTTTAATCATTCTTATTATTAGGTCAGAAATTGGGGGTATAAAATCTACTAATCTTAAGGTAACACGAGCAATCCTCAGAAATTCGGACATAATGCTCCCGTAAAAAATATACACAGGGCAGGTACTATTTTTATGTGGCATCCGCACGATACGAAAAGGGAATGAATTTCTTTTATCAAACAATTTATAGATAAATATTTTATCTTCAATTTTTATATCCAAATCAAGAAATGTAGCTTGTGTTCCCGTATGTCCACAGTTTAATTTTAACTCTTTAGGATATATTAAATGTTTAGTATTTGCAAACTCTTCGTTATCATTAATGCATACAAGATCGTCAATATATATATATATATATATATATATATATATATATATATAAATAAATAATTTATTTATTTTTCGAGGCTAGCCGCGTCTTGTCAAGACTGATATAAAAAATTAATTAATATAAGCTGACACCAATTTTTATTTAATTTATACATATATATATATATATATATATAAAAGGAAATTCACAACCTCTTTAAAGTACCCTGCTTCCTCATTTTGATGGTATTAACCCCGAGAGGTCGAATCACGGTAGAGGCAGAAAAGCACGTCAAGTTGTAAACGACGTTATAAGTTACAACGTTATAACGAAAGCTTGCAAAAAAAAATTAAATAAATGATTCTAGGTAACATGGGTACATTATTTATTTGTAAATTTTAACATTTAGAGCATGCATGTATATAAGGTTAGGAATGTGTATATATTTATATATATATTTTTTCTTTGTACAGGTAAACTCCTAAACTAATCAACAGATCATTATAAATTTTGGAACACAGCTGTTAGGCGTAAGGGTGGGTTATATCTGCTTTATTTAGTTTAATTTAGTTTGATACAAAGAGGGAAAAAAGGGTGTGGAAGCCCTTTGTGAAAATTCAGATACCTTCGATTTGTGTGAAATGTTAAGAATAGGTATTAGACAGCATTTAATAAATATTACCAAATTTCCTTTTTATTTTTGAGTATTTTAAATGGTTTAAAACGGCATAATATCGGTACAGCCTTCGATTTGAAAATCCATTTTTTTTTCAGATTTGCGTTAAATTTCATCTATATTCATTAGACACCAATTAAGCAAGATTTTTTTTAATTCAATTTAATAGTAAGCCTTAAATTTTAGACATTTTCTAGAATCAAAATCATGTAATGGATTCTGATCAAAATTGGAATAAGGATTCTAGACATAAGGTTTAGTATCAATGCTTTTAATCTTCGTAAGGGGACATAAAAATAGTGCAAAACTTCTTTTCGGGGAATTAATTTTACCTATCTAAGACGGGTATTCTTCTAGTATATGTATATAATCGATAAAAAAGAAATTAAGCAATTTTAATATCAATGTTCGTGCAATAATATTCATGTCTGAATCTTTGATTTGATTAGGGCCAATTAGTTTGGCGTTAATGAATGATCATTTCAGACAACCAACGAATCAATTACAGCCTGCATTCCGGAGAAGGTAAAATGATGCAGCCTCACCCTCCTCCGTCCCATCTGCCCCCTCCTCCTCCTTTCTCATTCTGTCTTTTAAATCCCTCACAGTTCTGGGTGGAGACTATTCTCTTCACAGTGGGTATTTAACGCCAAATTCTGATTTCTGCTCATATTACAACATCGTAGTAGAAAATCTGCAGAATCAAGAATTTCTTGCAAGCAGTGACGGCGCCAAGGCCCCATGTGTACCCCTACTCGTAATCTATGATACACACGGTCATTAGGACACTACTCTTTCTAAACAAACCAGCATGTTAATTTTTAATCACCAAAAATCAGCAAATTATCCAATCTTAATGAAATGTTCAGCATATATTGAATAAATAATATTTCGGTTATTAGTGTTACAAATTAAACATTATTTTGATTTTTAATTCTGAAATAAAATTTAATGGCACTAACTGAACAATGTTCATTTTGTTCACTTGAATGATATCTCAATATATACTTTGGTGGATTTAATAGCGGTTATGCGAGAGACAGTTGCAACAACAACAACAACAACAACAACAAAAAACAACAACCACACGTGCATGAAGACCTTGTGTGAAACGACCAACGTATTTACTCAACTCTCGACAAAGGGCCAGCATAAAATAGTATAGGCCTTTTGACAGAACTAGGCTGATCCGAATGGTTTAGAGGAAGTCAATGGTGTCATGAACCAAACTGATTCTACGATCCTAACAACCCCTTTCTCACAGAAGAAAGGTTATTAGTCTCTCTCTACTCTTATCGTTATTTCCATGGAAGGTGCTCGACTGAACTCAAATATCTGGTTCCACCTTGTAAGACATTCACAGCAAGAACTTTCCATCTTTCTTGTGGATTTATTTGGTTTCTTCTGGTCATTTTAATCTCAATAGCTGACCACATCCATAGCCAAATATTAATAGGACTGACCCGATCGGCTATTAAGTTAGAATCGTGATGAAATGTTAACTGGGGCATTAAGGTTAATCTATAGCTTTTACTGACGGATAGCCTCCGCGTTCGTCATGGTTGATTTAATCTTGAGGCTTTCTAGAAAGGATGAAAGTCCTCAAGGATAAAAATGTCAGTTAAATTGTAGATATATACTGCACTCTACAATTTAACTGACATTTTTCTCCTTGATGACTTTCAACCTTTCTAGAAAGCCTCAAGACTTTGGGGTCTTGGTTTCGAATCTCCCTAGGTTCAGCCACACTGATGAGTCGTATAACGATGAAACACGTTTCCGTGGATAATTATATTTTAAATATATATATTAATGTTTGTATTACAGAAAATATCGTCGGTTTCAAATCCTAACAAAGGGTACCTATAAAAAGCCTCTTTACTTCAGACTGAAGAGAGTCCGATAAAGAGGCCTTTTATAGGTTCCCTTTGCTAAGATTTGAAACCGACGGTACCGATGTTGTTCTGATCTTCTGTAATACAAATATTAATAAATATTATGCTCTTATTTTTTTTTCTTAATAATCGAGGACTCTGCTGTGGTTCTCTCCCACTAACTTTTGCATATATATATATATATATATATATATATATATATATATATATATATATATATATATATATATATTATACCATTTCTATATCTCTTGCTTCTGTGACTCTTTCTTTCTCTATCTCCCTTATCGCTCTATCTCGTTCTCGTTCTCTCTCTCTCTCTCTCTCTCTCTCTCTCTCTCTCTCTCTCTCTCTCTCTCTCTCTCCCTGTTTATAATTAGTCGAATGTAATAAAGAAAGGAAAGAACAAAAAGATTTGACCAGTCCATTTTAAACAAACGAGAATAACATCAAAAGTAGTCAAAATATTTAACCCAGAGCCAAGAGAGAAAGAGAGAAAAGAGGAAAAGACAAAGAGAGAGGAGCAGAGGAGATATAGTGAGTAGAAAGCGACTAATTTGTGATTTTGTGATTTTATTTTATTTAAACATTTAACTGGCTTTGCAAACTCACTTTTTCTTATTTCGAACAATCTGATGAGAGCTGAATAGGTGATCCAATCAATGCATTCGATATTTTCTATGATGACTCCAAAACAATGTCACTCACCCATAGAATCGTCAATAAAATTATCAATCCTTTCTATAATCCAATTTGAGACGATCATCAAAGTGTCCCTGCATAGCAGTAAACCACAATGTGGATTTATTTTGTTTCTTCTGGTCATTTCAATCTCAATAGCTGACCACATCCATAGCCAAATATTAATAGGACTGACCCGATCGGCTATTAAGTTAGAATCGTGATGAAATGTTAACTGGGGCATTAAGGTTAATCTATAGCTTTTACTGACGGATAGCCTCCGAGATGAGACGAGTGTGCTGACGAGTCGATCTGTTTCGATTAGTCAGATTCTGCTCCAGATCCAGCATGACCAGTTTTAAATAAAAGAAATGCTGTTGGAATTTATGACTGAAACCTGATGGGCATGTCAGTTTTAGACTGAAATTTATTTGTGCCAAATATGGTTAGATTGCAGAACGGATTGTGATTAATGATTCCATTGGAAGCATTTGGGGGAGGGGGATGGCACTGTATTTTGATTCGTAAAATGAAATACGGACAATTTTGAACAAGCAACAAAAATCTGATTTATTTATTCCTAGATCGGTGCAAAATTTTCGATTTGCACACGTAACGATGTCGTCCTATTACCTACAGAATTTCCTGATTGGTCGTTGAAAATTGTTTGATTTAATACAAAATACTTGATTTGCATATAATGTTTTGGAACGCAGTGCAGATATGAAGCCATCTTTGGACGAGAAATTATTAAATGTAATGTAAAAGCAAGCAAGTTTTCTCACTTCCGCAGTTTAACACAGACGTAATGGAAATGCTTAATTATATTTTATCATTCACATATTATTATTCTATTATTTTAATTGGTAACATTTTTGCCAAACGAATCTTCACTTTGATAAATTATTTTATATATATAAAGTTAAGTATGTGTATATGTTCTCATATTTGCATGTACAGGAGTCACTCCTAAACTAATTAACCGATACTTATGAATTTTGGCACGCATCTACTAGGTATAAGGGTGGGTAATATGGGCTATATTTAGTTTAATTAAGTTTTATATAAAGGGAGTAAAAATAGGGTGGAAGCCCTTTATAAGAATTCAGATACCTCGGAATTTTGTTAAATTTTAACAATGGTTATTAAACATCAATTAATAATTATTCCCCAAGTTTCAGTTTGTTTGGAGTATTTTAAAGGGATTTTAGGGGACATAATAATCGCACAACATCTCATTTGAAAATTCAATTTTTTATTTTTTTATTTACTCCTCTGCAGGAGTTAGGCACAAGGCCAGTTTTATCTTACTCCCACAAGTAAGATGTGACCACAGCTTGGGTCGAGTAAGTGGGGTTAAAAGCCAGCGCTCGAGAGGTGAGCACTCTGGCCATTTAAAAATTGCCTGGGCAGCCCCGTCGGCATTCCCCAGTAGGGGCGCCTCAAGCAGTAAGCAATAAACTTACTCCTCCCCAAAGAGGGGAGGTGAAGCCTGGGAGGGTGGACCTCCTAGAACTGCACAGGACAAACCCACAGACAGGTGGAATCAAGTCCCGAAGGACAAGACGACATCCGTCTATAGGGTGCAGTATCCATCGGAACAGATACTACACTTACTTCCTAGCGTGTGCCAGGTAAGCATTTGAAAATTCAATTACTCAAGGAAATATTTTCTTGATATGAAACACCTGAACAGCTGGTCACTGACACTGGACCAGGAAATGTGAATAGATTATGAGGGAAACTTTAGCTAGTTTAAACATAAAACACATTACTATTATCTGCAGAACGATGCAAAGGTGGAAAGATTTCCTAGAATCTTAGCTGATCTGTTGGCCAAATTAACCGCAGGGTAATAAAGATTCTTTGGATTTGGATTTGACCTAAGCCTTGATGGAGTTGAGGTTTTCCATTAATGAAACCTCCAAAATGTCTCCCTACTACATGTTTTTTGGTGAAGATGTCGTCCTACCTATAGACAACTTGTTAATACCGTCAATATATGGAGGAAGATCACCATAAAAAATAATTTTAGCACAATAACATAACAATTTTACACAGGTTAGAAGAGCCCAGATTTGGCGAAATGAACAGATAAACAAGAATAGAAAGGAAGTTGAATTTCAGGTGGGAGACCCAGTGTACTATAAAGTACACTTGAATGAAAGAAAAATTAAGTAAAAGATGGAAACCTTATTATTGGGCTGTGGAAGAGACGAAACATGTATCCTTTGTGATTTGGGATCAGTTAGTACGAAAGGTGAAACGAGTGCATGCTAACAAAATAAAGTTTGCAGAAATAGAAAGAGAGAGAAGGGAAAGCGAGGGGGGATAGAGAAATAAAAGAGAGAAAGAGGAGACAGTTGGAAAAGAGAGAGAAGGAAAGAGAAAGGGTTTCTATTATGACGTAACAATGTATTTTGAAATCCTTTGACTTTGTGAAAATTGAACGTGTCGAAAAGTTCCATTGTCTTCCCTGGAAAATTATATACATATGATTTCATGAAAATATGAGATATCTAAAGTTTTAACCGGAGTTCTTTCTCCATAGTTCCCTTAAGGGTGTACTTAGATATTTGGGATCACTTCTATTGTCTTCTTCTGAAAATGTTACATGTAAATACACTTTTAGTTTTTATGTAGATTCCCTAACCTTTCTTTTTATAGGGAACACGCACATTGGCATTTTTATATATAGCTGAATCACCATTTATCAAGGATGTTAAGGGTTAATGAGATGAAAGCCACTCGAGGTTAAGAGTTGATGAAGAATATTATGAGACCAATGAAAATTATGAATTGCATTAACAAAATTTCATACCTTATGAGGACGGCTTATGACAATTGTCTATTAACATTAGATTTGAAGATAACCATATTGTAACCTTCAGAGAAGCAATATTGTGGTAATGTGTTCCACATATGGGAAGTTCTTGGAAAGCAACTCTGTTCATGGAAATTCTGTAGGAAGTTGGGCACATGGAGGAAGAAATGAAAGTTAGGCACATGGAGGAAGAATGAAAGTTAGGCACACGGAGGAAGAAATGAAAGTTAGGCACACGGAGGAAGAATGAAAGTTAGGCACACGGAGGAAGAAATGAAAGTTAGGCACACGGAGGAAGAATGAAAGTTAGGCACACGGAGGAAGAATGAAAGTTAGGCACACGGAGGAAGAATGAAAGTTAGGCACACGGAGGAAGAAATGAAAGTTCTTTGCAGTAGTGGTAGCAAGACACGTGCTGGCTGTGAAAGTTTTACAAGGAGACATAAGCAATAAAATTATTCAATTAAACTCTCATTTTTCAAAAAATGTCTTACAATATCGACCTCCAATCTTCTTCGGATGCATTTGGGACAATAGGCACAACGGATAATGGTCTTAAGTGACAATCAGTCTTAAATGACATTTTCTGGATGTTGAAGGTTCAATTCTCATGACAAGTGATACTAAGAATAAAATAAAAATGACTTACTTAACACTTTTACTTGTCCTTGACTAATGGAACGAGATCAATCTCCCCCGTGGATTAAATAAAAGGGTTCAGTTGAAAATTCTGTATCGATTCTCAAATTCAACAAGATACACCGGAAGAAGGTCGGAGGTTACATTGACCGAAACGTTGTGAGAATAAGATCCACGGTGAGAATAGTAGCTCGAATAATTCAAATGATATAAAAGAAGTAATGTAATTCTTACTTAGCATGTGGATCTGTGGTGCAACGGATAAAAGGCTGAGCATGAATCAGTTCTAAGTGACATTAATCTGGAGTAGAAGGTTCACTCTGCAGTACAGGCGATACTAAGAATATAATTAAGAATTACGTTCGAAATTCTGTACAGTTTTCCGAGTTTAACATGAAAATTCCCAAGTTCAACTAGACGCACCTGAAGAAACTCGGAAGTTACATCAGCCGAAATGTGAGAATAACATCCAAGATGAAAGTAACATAATCTACATAATCCAAATTATTCATCCGGATCTAAAAAAAATCAGAAATAAAAACCAAGTGTAGATTTTTTAACTCCAATTATACTGGCAACTGAAAAGAACGCGTTTAGGCTGACACCGTATCTGCTGTCCTTCAAACTATCTTCATTCCTACATACAACAAAAAAATAGATCGACTCGTCAGCACGCTTCTGTTGCCGAAGACTCAGAAAAAAGAGTGCGGCAACAGAAGCGTGCTGACAAGTCGATCTGTTTCGATTAGTCGGATTCTGCTCTAGATCCAGCATGACCAGTTTTAAATAAAATAAAATAATATATATTTTATATCATTTTATTTGCCATATATATATATATATATATATATATATATATATATATATAAGCCTCACCTTTTTCTGGTTGAGCACTATCGTTAATGATATCACTTCTTATCATTTACCGTAATGAAAAGCTCTATGTAAGTAAAAAAGAGATCGCTATCAAGTTTTTTTGTTTTTTTTTTAACATAGTTCACACCAAACAAGGCAAGGCGCCACTGTAGACATAAGGGGCTACTGAGAAAAAGGGTGAAAGTTTTTTTTTGGGGGGGGGGCGGGTCAACCTAAATTGGGAGCTGTGCAGTGAGATGTCTGTTTACATTAGTTTTAAATTTGTTCATGTCAGTACCGTCAGGAAAACAGGGAGCAGGGAGGGAGTTCCAGAGTCCAGCAGCACGATAAAAAAAAAACTTTTGGAGCAGAAAGCTCTTCGGCATCTGTGGACCTCTACAGTAAATGGATGGGATTTGGCAGATTGTCGGGTTGGTCGAGTGAATTTGTGTCAAGGGGGCACCATAACAGCAAGTTCATCAGAGCACAATCCATTGAAGTACTTGTAAAACAGGCACAAGGAAGCAACATTGTGGCGATAGGACAGGGGCTGGAGCTTGGTGGATGGTGAGAGACCTATTAAGTTGGTGACTCTTTTTTGGACTTTATCTAAGAAGGAGAAACTAATGAATGATTCCCCAGCACAGATGTGGCAACAATACTCCATGCATGGACAGATGGTGGCTTTGTAGAGATATAGGATAATGTCACGTGTGAGAAGTTTACGAGCACAGTAGAGGGAGCCCACCTTCTTTGCAGCAGCCCTGGCAATGCCTTCAATGTATATATTCCAATTCATGTTATCTGTAAAAGTTAGGCCGAGGAGTTTGAATGATGAACTCTCAGATAGAGTGTTATTTGCCATGACAATCGGTGGTTGAAGAAGTTTCTTGTAGTTATTGAAGGAAAGTAGCTTTGTCTTTGTGACATTAAAAGTTACCATCCATTTTTTACCCCAATCCACTACAGACTGGAGGTCATTTTCTAAGGATTCAGCCATTGTCTCAGATATGTTCGCGTCAGTTTTGCAAACATGATGAGAGTAGAGCATGGTGTCGTCACCAAATATTCCTATCTCAGTCTCAATGACATCATGGAGGTCATTTATGAAAATCAGGAACAGTAGAGGTCCAAGGATGGATCCCTGGGGTACACCAGCATTTATGTCATGTTGCTTAGATGTACGGCTATCGAGGACAACCTGGATCTTTATTTTTGTTAGGAAGGATTTAATTATATTAAATATTTGTCCAGTAATACCATATGAGTGCAGTTTTAGGAGAAGCCCTCATGCCAGACCTTGTCAAAGGCCTTGGATATATCAAGTGCTACCGACCTAGCTTCATCTGCCTTGTCCAGTGTATGATATATGCATTCAGAGATGACCGTTAGGATATTGTGCTTGTCTAAATAAGTAGTGGTTAATGTTTATATAAAACATTGTAGATATCGTTTACTAACAGCGTCTCATGACCTAATGGTGAGAGTTGCCAACTATCAACTAGTCATGGCATGAATCGTAGTCTAGCCGCACTGAAGAGCTTTGATACAGCGAAACAGTCTGTCTGTGGAGGACTATATATAGAGAGAGAAAGAAAGAGACAGACAGACAGACAGACAGACAGACAGACAGATAGGGAGAGTAAGTTAAGACAACGAAATTTATAACATTATTTTTTACAGTTCCAAGAATTCAAAATCAACAATGATATGGTGTACTATCTTTTCTGAGACGCTTAGGAATTATTTTATTTACTTATTTTTTACTTACTAATTCCAATACGTCTTCTTCAGCGCAAAAGATCACAGCTAGAAGTCAAGCAAAAAATCATCAGAATATTTAGCTGACAATTATTTTTACTTTAGGAAAACGAGGTCCCAATAGTCTTACATTAATAAGCGATCAAGTTGATCCTTCTTTTTATTTAACAACATAATAGAGCTAAGGATAGTGATCTATTCTCTTCCCTGCAACCCCTTTCTCATACAAGAGACGTTGCTAGTCTCTCTCTGCTCTATCGTTATTACCATTAGTCAACAGAGATCCAATCTTTGGTTTCTCCTTGTAAGACATTCAAGGCAGGAACTTGTTTTTATTCAACATCGAAAAAAAAGACTTTCCTTTCTCCCTCCATGTGCCTAGCATCAGGCAGAATTTTCATGAACAAAACTTCTGTGCAAGGAATTCCCATCTGTGGAACACATTGCTGCGGGATTGCTTCCCTACTGATTACAACTTGGTCGTTTGTAAGTCCAATTTTAACAAATTCTTGTTAAAAACTGCCCCATAAGTAATAAGTTCATACCATTGATCAATGTTAGTTCTCCCATAGTTTTCCTTATATTTCAGCTGACAATCTTTCCCTTTATCCTCGACTGGCTCTTGGCCTTAATAAGCGGTGATTCAATAATAAAAAAAATGATATAGATTGATGTAAAAAGCACCGTGGAATTAGTAAAAGATAACATTGATCTTTCTTGTAACTATTATGTTTTTATTTAAAAGCATCAAATATACAAGTAGGATCAATTTTGATCTTTTGGATCATGTACTGAATCAAATAAATATCAACAAAATATATTAATTGAACGAATATATCCACAGATTCAAATTGATCCAGTTTTTTTTTCAGTTTTCTTAGATCTCATCGCTCAACTGAAAACCGAGAAATTCAAATTGATCTCTTTCCATTTGTTTTAATACATATTGATCGGCAGCACATATTTAAAAGCTTCCAGCCGATTTCCCTTTCTATACGGGAAGTTGATTGATAGCCTCCAATCGGTACAAATGCCGGTCCGTGTTGATCTGATCTATTTTTGTGTGGAAATGTCTGCTGCTGCTGTTTCTAGAACGTTCATCTACTCACCTCTAACTTAATAATTACCCTATGAAATCTATGGCAGAACCATTTCAATGGAAGGGATTCAATTTTACGTTTATCTTATTAATTCTTGAACAGTTGGAACGAAACCTGGAGAACCCCAGGCCTTGGAAAACCTATTAAAAGCGACGGGATATATATGATTACTCTTTTATTCTAAAATTGGTTTGGGGATTTATTTTTCTATCTGGATTTGTTTTTTTTTAATGCTCTTGGAAAAGATAGACTATAATTTTGATTCCTTCCTGTGTGAATGTTCCAGAGTCAGATATCAGATTAGCCTGAACCAAATTAAATTTTTCTTTTTTTCATAATTTCTCTTCTAATTGTTTATTTTATAGTCTCCATTCATTTTGAGGATTTTGATTTTTCTGTTTCAATTTATTTATTTTTTTATTGGTATTTATTTTTTAGAATGCTCTTAGAAAAGATAGGTCATATTTTAATTCAAAATATATATTCTATCCATTGTCTAGATTGTGACAAGACCTATTTTGGGGAAACCCAATGCAATTTCGACAAGGGAATTTATGAGCACAAAAAAGCTATTAAAATAACACACTAAACGGCTTATGCTCCTAGATACCTGAAAATGATCACTCCTTTAACTTTACTAATGCTACTCTAGTTGAACTTATTCAAAAGGAATCCACACGCAGATTAATTAAATCGTCTATCATAGCCCATTCTAAAATATAATTAAACAGACAATAGGCTTCTATTAAAGATTATAATCCAATTATAATTCGTTCCTGAACTTGATCAGGCAGATTTATTTGTATTTAAATTTTATTTTAAATCAGCCTGTCTCATTTTTTCTTTTCTTTTTTATAATTTCTGTTCTAATTATTTATTTTATATGCCCTGTTGTGGGGTTTTATTTTTCTGTTTTACGGCACATAAATCCTTTTGTGGTGATTTAATGCAAAACACAAGACCCATTTAAACAATTCATCATATACGATTAATTGAAAACAAGTTGCTATTTTACCCATAACTGAGGGGCCAATTGAGGGTTCATACCTTTTTCAAAGATATTTGTCCATAAATGATCACATCGGATCCGACAGAATTTAAATTCAGTAAAGTTACAGAGAGATGGGTGTCTAATTAAAGAACGATTACATTCCATAGTATGAGCACATAAGGCATTGAGCATCTTGTTGATTTTGGTTTCTCTTCTTTGTGCTCGTAAATTCTCTTGTCTAGGTTGCGCTACATCTCCCTAATGTAGACCTTATCACAATCTAGACAAGAGATGGAATATATGCCAGCTTTAACTGTGGGTGTAGTGTAATTTAGATTTTCTGATTATATCCATAATAGTTGATGAGGAGATTTGGGCTTTGCCACTTTTAGCATTTTTTTCGCTCTTGAAAAAGTCCACGCAACAGTTGGGCAAAACGTTGAGATATTAAATCTTCCACTATTCCTTTTTAAATCATACTGTTGGATTATTTAATCCTTTCATTCATATATATATATGTGTGGGGGGGGGTGTATGCATGTCTATGTGTTCGTGTTGATGTGTGTTTGTGTGTACTATCAAGAAAACTATAATAAAACATTTTGAAATCTCTGAGCGGATATGTCGGTTGACCATAATCTGTTTTGTTAAGAAGACAGTCTCGAATCAGTCTTTTTGTTTTGTACAAAGCAGTTTATCCATCAATTCATTTCGTATCTAGTGAAAAATGCTTAATCCGTGGAATCTTGAGTAAAACACTGTATTGCTTGATTAAGAGTTGGATTTAGTTAATCTTATTTCAATTTGTAGAGAACATTCTGTTATATTTGTCTGAGTTAGATAAAAAGATGATTTGCATTAAATACATTAAGTAACCAGAGACAAACTCATAACTTTGGTTTACACCCCCCTACTCTCTCTCCCCCTCTCTCCCCCTCTCTCTCTAATTATATAATATAGCTGGAAGAATACCAGTCCCAGGGCAGGTAAAATTAATTCCCCAAACAGAATAGTTTTGCACTACTTTTATGTGCCCTTATGAAGATTAAAATCAAGATATAATGATACTAAATCTTAGGTCTAGAATCCTTATTCTAATTTTGATCAAAATCCATTACATGATTTTGATTCTAGAAAATGTCTAAAATTAAAGGACTAAGCTTAAGGGGTCTTTATAAGAATTGAAATTCAAGGGAGATTTCTTAATTGGTATCTAATTACTATGGATCTACTTCAATAAAAATCTGATATATTTGAATTTTGAAATGGGAGGTTGTGCTCATATTATGCCCCCTAAAAACCCTTTAAGAAACTGAAATTTGGGGAATATTTATTAATTGAAGTTCTATACTTAATTGTAAAAATTTCACAAAAATTAGAGGCATCTGAATTGTCATGAAGTTTCCATCACCGTTTTTACTCCCTTTGCATTAAATTAAACTAAATATAGCCCACATTTGAACCTTACACATAGCAGCTGTGTTCCAATATTCATAATGATCGATTTATTAGTTTAGGAGTGAATCCTGTGCATATAAATATATGAACATATAAATATACCTAACTTTATAACGATATAGATTGTTACTGAGAGGTTCAGAAAGAGTTTTCGTTTGAAATGTTATTAAACAAGAACGCATATTCTTAAAATACTTCCATCCAAACTGTGTTTAGCGATTGTCATATAGGGAATGTGGAGTAACTCCCTTAGTTACCATTGCTCCCAGGTCCACTCTGAACCACAGTATTAGTACCTGTCAAGGCTCTATCTGTGTTAAAAAGAAACTGTCTTTTGTATGTCATGAAACTGCATCATGAGATATGTACATAGATTTACACAATGAATAGCCGGAAAACACCATGAATAAATATTTTAAGATATCAAGAAATTCAAAAAATTAAAGCTTAATATCTTTTATCTTTTTACCAAAATCGCTAGATTCAGTGTTAAATAACCTGAAGAGGGTTGCTATGCTGTAAAACAAAACTAAACAAAAATTGAGTGCTTCGATGTTGGATTCTATTTTTTTACACTCTTCTTTGAAACATAATAGTGGGGCAGCATAGCTAACCTATTGTGCATTTTGCAATACATGCATCGAATTTGGTACAAATGTACATTGATATATGGCGAACATTTTAAGATATTGAGTCACTCGGAATTCTCTCTTCATGTCCGCCATATTGGAATTCAAAATGGCTGCCATTTGAAATCATCATTTGCACTTATCTGTGGATCTAAAATTGCTATTGACTCGATTCTGGTACCTAAATGTAAGTTTTTGGGGGCAAGGAATCCAATGGTAACAATATGCATTGCGTATTTTTTACCACTTCGTCGCCATATTGGATTTCAAAATGGCCACTATTTGAAATCTTCATTTTCGATTATCAGTGGGTCTAATGCTGCTTTTGTCTAAATGTATGTTTTGGGGGGCAAAGAATCCAATGATAACTATCTGCATTTTGTATCTTTTAGCAATGAGCCGCCATGTTGGATTTCAAAATGGTCGCCATTTAAAATCTACATCTGCGATTACCTTTGGGTTTAATAGCGCTATTGACTGGATTCTTGTGTCTAAATGTATAATGGGGGGGGGGAGAGTAAGGAATCCAATGGTAGCAAGCTGCATTGTGCATCTTTATCAATTTTGCTGCCATATTGAATGACCCGGAAAAGGTTCAGTTGGGGCCAAACTCCATTTCTGGTAAAAATGACACAGAATAAGGTATAATAAATATGACCATTTCTGGGTTAGATCTAACCTTTTCTGTGTAAAATCTAACTCTATTCCGAGTCATTTTTGATACAGAATGGAGTTTGGCCCCAACGGATTCTTTTCCGGGTCTGCCATGGAATCTTTAAGAGTGTAATTGTAGTGGCAGTTTTTATGGCATTTATGATTACAGAGATGCTACATTGTGTCTTTTCAGGTTCATCGTGATGCATGCATGCCTGTAGACTGACGGTGCTGGTTGATCTTCTGAAGACAGTTCGATCACCATGTCCAAGAGGTTCACACTAGCTCATGCTGAGCGAACTTCATCAACATGACAACACCTCACCACTACTGACTGGAGGTTATGCATCATATGTCAAGAGGACAAGATGGAGACATTGACCAAACCTGAACAATCTAAGAGAAAAGACATGTTTAGTGGATACAGTTGACTCACAGAGAACTTGATCAAATTCAGTGAACTTGGAGAGCTTCCAGGATCACTCCAATTGGAAATACTTGATGATGGCCATGGTATTGAAGCTGCGATGATTGCACACGGCGCACAATATCACCATATGTGCAAGCTCCAGTACAACAACACCAAACTATAGAGAGCACAAAATAGAGCACTCAAGAAAGAAGATCAGAGCGATGTGGAACAATCTTTATGCACACGCACCAGGACGCATTCACGTTTGAGTACAGAAAAGGTTCCAGAAACTTGTTTCTTCTGTGGACAACCTGCAGGGACTAATAGTCTTTGGAAAGCTGCAACATTCGAAATTGACAGATGGGTTCGTGTCTGTGAAAACCTTCTTGGTGATACAGAACTGCTTGGCCGTCTCAGTGGTGGGGACATGGTTTCGTTGAATGCCCAGTATCACCTGCAGTGCTTGATAGGACTTTATAACTGCACGAGATCGGTCCAATCAACAGGATCACATGACTCCGACCAAGAGAGAGCAATGTCGGCAGTAGTCTTTGCTGAACTCGTCCTCTACATTGAAGAAACAAGACAAGATGAGGAGACAGCACCAGTATTTAGATTGGCCGATCTTGTCTACCTATATAAGTCGAGAATGGAACAGCTCGGAGTGCAGCTCGATACGAAGGTCCACTCCATACGACTGAAACAGAGACTGCTATCTCAGTTTCCTGACATGCGAGCACATGGGGAGAGACATAATAGTGGCATTTGAAAAAGATCTCGGTGCCGCTTTTGACAAAGCCTGTGAACTAGACAGTGATAGTGATGCAGTCCATCTTACATGTGATGCAAACATTGTTCGCCGTCATATGTTTGGAGAAACCAAGCCCTTCACAGGATTCGCTGAATGATGTCAAGAAGAATCTGTGCCGTCGTTGCTGCTTACACTAGTCAGCATGATTCTCGAGAGATCCAGCATCAAGGACCAGATGGAAGATACTAACCCTGAAGCAATTTCTGCAGCCCAGATACTGAAGTTCAACTCGTGACACCACATCATCCACCTGTGTCAGGCACAGTGTTGCACAAAAGACGCCACTTCCAAAATACATAGGGATGATGTTGCATGTTCATACATGCAAGAAAGAATTAGTCGACAGACTTTCATATGACAGAGTGCTCCAGCTCTCAGCACAGAAAGGCAAATGTGTCTGCAAACAGTTTCACAGAGAACAAGTGGTCTGCCCTCCAAAGTTGCGTGGCGAAGTGTTTACAACTGCCGCTGTAGACAACATAGACTACAACCCCAGTGCAACAACATCAAAATACTCCTTCCATGGTACCGGTATTTCTTTAAATCAACATCCTTCTTACACTGGTGAAAGAGTGAATCGGAGCATCATCGTTGCTGGAGAATCTGAAGATGCACGGTCCAAGACTGTCGCCCCTTTGCCGCGCTATTATACTGATGTACCCCCATCACAAGCTAGCCGACAGTCACCAAATGCTGGATTAATCTGCCCCACGTCGCTGCTCCCACTCTTCATGGAAAGTGTTCACACTGTGGCCATGATCCGTCATTCAATGGACGTTGTGAAGAATGCTGTAGAATACCTGAATCCTGGACAGACACCAGTGATCACCTTTGATCAGCCACTGTTTGCTTTGGCCAAGCAGATACAGTGGAAGTGGCCAGATAATTATGGTGAAGATCACATATTGGTGATGTTTGGTTGTCTCCACATCGAGATGGCGGCACTGAAGACACTTGGGGACTAGCTGAAAGGAAGTGGTTGGCTGCAAGCACTGGTGCAAGCTGAGATTTCAACAACAGGGACAGCAGACTCATTCAAGTGACTGCAGCAGCACTGTACATCCTGCAATACCATGCCTACAACCACTTCTGTTTGGGAGAAACCAGAGATGCAGAGGACCTTCCCGCGTTTGAAGACTGGTGTCGCCAGAGACAAGACAACATCCCCCATTTTTGTTACTGGGCAACTGTGCTGGAACTAGAATTGTTGGTTCAAGTATATGTGCGTTCTCTCAGGCAGGGATCGTTTGTGATGTACCTAGATGCTCTGACAGAGCTGGCCCCCTGGTTTCACGCACTAGATCATACCCACTATGCTAGGTGGATACTAGTGCACCTGAAAAACATGGCCGAGCTAACTACCAAACACCCAAACGTAGCCAGAAAATTCAGCAACGGTCACTTCACAGTTAAAAAATGCAGAGAGCGTTCTCTTTAATCCCGCCTGCATCAAAGAAGACGGTGGTGTAGTTGGGCTTACTGACAACCCTAGTGCTCTTCGTCACTCGATGGTTGCAGAACCAGAAGTTGCTAGGGTGATCGAAGAATTCCAAGATGGGAACCAATACTGTAGACGGCAAACAGCAGACACACGCCATCATGATCAGACTCCAAGTGTACAAGCCTCATTTGTGAGAGATGTCTGCTCTCTCGTTCGTGTAATAGAGGAGATGGGGAACCCATTCGAGGAGGAGAGCCAGGATCTAGTCATACTGGATTCAAAGGACATTGCAGATCCTGCTGCTATGGAGACCGTGATGAATGCCAAGAAGATTGGCTAAGAGCAGTTTGAGGCTTTCATCAGAGAATGTCTGTTGGACAGAACAAAGGCAGTGAACAATCCCATACCTTGTAACAAGCTCAAGGTGTTTAGCACTTCAACTCCAAGAAGTCAGAGCAAAGGTCAGCAACAGCTTACTTCCGTCAAGAATGACCGTGAACTCTTCGAATGCCTGTACATTGGCTTCCAGACGAGGGAAAGAAAACCTTGAGTTCTTTCGTCATGAGAACCAGACATGTCCTCCTGCACTATCCGATGGTGTAAATCTCTTCACTGGTACCAAGAGTGATCTCATCACATGTTTGGAAGAAATCTCCGATACTAAGACAGAGACTCCTGTCACTACCTGTATAGTGCTTGATGGAGCAGCTATCGTCCAGATGCTGAAGCCGGCTGCATCAAAGACCTTTGATTCCATATATATCTACTAAGCTGCAAACAGTGTCACGCCTGGATTTGATCTGGAATACTTACCTTGCTGATTCACTGAAAGGTAGTACATGTGCAAAGTGGGGACAAAGCGTGTGGAGACGTGTGGTGGCCGCCGCATCCATACCAGGAAACTGGCAGCACTTCCTACGAGTGGACAGCCACAAGACAGCTCTCTTGGAATGGTTTGACCAGGAGGACAAGCAACTCGAGATTACTGATGGAGAGGCAGTGCTTAGCAAGCCACTACTATCAGATCTGACTTCACTCGACCCATGCAACCATGAAGAGGCTGACAGTCGGATGTTGCTGCCTGCATCTCATGCAGCTAAGCACATACACCATTCAATAGTCATCCGGACTGTAGACACCGGTGTTGTGGTGCTGGCAGTGTCCGTGGTACAGAAATTGCAACCATTTTTCTGATACCTAGCAGCACATGAAATAGCAGCTGGACTGGAACCAGAAATGGCTCGTACACTGCCAATGTTCCACACTCTAACTGGATGCGATACTGTGTCAAGCCTTGCTAGACATGGCAAGAAGACCGCATGGGCAGTCTGGACAGTACTGCCAGAGTTAACTGAGGCACTGATGCAGCTGTCTTCCGCACCAAGTGACATACCAAATGATACAATGTGCATCATCGAGAGGTTCGTGATCCTGTTGTATGATCGAACCAGCAAATGCACGGACATTGACAAGGCCAGGAGGAAACTCTTCGCAAGAGAGAACAATGTGCATTGATCAAGCTTTAGAAGTACATGTCAAGTAGGCGGTATATCAAGGTGAACATGTGTGGTGTCAGATACTGCTGTCAGCACTGGAACTCCCACCATCGACCAACTGGGGTTGGTCAATGACTAGAGGACAATACACACCATACTGGATCAGACTACCTGAGGCAGCTCACACCTGCATCTAGCTGGTTTCTTGCAAGTGCCAGAAAGGGTGTGTGAGACGCTGCAAGTGCAAGAAGGCTGCCCTTAAGTGCACAGCCCTCTGTGTGTGTGAAGGGGACTGCACATGAAGACGAGTCTACAATATTCATTTACTTGTGGCAGTGCTGAACTGGTTAACATGACACTGTTTATGTACACATATCTTAAGTATCGATGCATATCTAGCCTTAAATACCAGACCATTGTAGAATGTCAGTACACACCCAACCTTATATATTACACCAAAGCATGTCAGAATTTTAACTTAGATATTTAATGACTTAAGACATGTATCAAAAGTATAAAACTCAAAATTAGTAGTTGAAGTAAATTTGTATTTTTATTTAGAGTTATACAGGGAAAGCTACTTTTGAGAAGTTTACGTTGTTTTGTGTTAATGTTCACACTATTTTTGTGGATATTCAGACGTAACCCCGAATTGATCATTTTGTGATATTGATTGAAGGAATGGAGAAGACTAATCAACCAAATCTCTTATGAAAGGTGTCATATGAAACCTAGAACAACACAGAATCTAATCAATAACTCAAACTTGTCAAAACAATTTTTACTTTACAGACTTTGAGTAAAATGTTGTTTTGTCAAAAATACATGATGATGAATATTCATCTCTCATGAATTAAGTGGAGTACTGTAATAAAGTATGTCATTTTGAAAAATGGATTTTTTATTTGTAATGTACTATAGAAATATTTGACCCAGAGGTAATCGCACATGTAGAATTCAAGTGGCAGCCATTTTGAAATCCAATATGTTGGCTAATTTATAAAGATACACAATGCAGATTGTAACGATCAAATTATTTTGAATTCCAATATGGCGGACATAAAGGGAGAATTCCGAGTAGCTCAATATCTGAAAATGTTCGCCATATATCAATGTACATTTGTGCCAAATTTGATGCTTGTATCACAAAATGCATAATCCTTTTGAAATTTCGAGCTAAACCGCCCCACTATAACTACTTAGATGACAAGATTTACATATAGTAATGAAGATAACAGCAACAGTATAATGATTGTTTCGTTGTCTCCATTTTGGCATTGCTATGATAAACTGCCAGGATTATCTCCCTTTTAATGGAACTCTTAAAAGAACTGATAACTCAAAAATAGCTGCCTAGCTACAGTAGCAATGAAAATACTAACACTGAAATGTCTAAGAAAACCGCTATTCTATTGTAATTCCTGTTAATTCATCACAGGTGTTGTATTTTGGCATTATTATTATTATTAAACAAGAATGCATTTTCTTAAACTCTGTTTATCCAAACTGCATTTAGAGATTAATTTTGTACCTGAATAAAGAGAATTGAATCGCCTTTTTACATATAAAAGAATAAGAACTAAAAATATCCAAGGGGAGTTGCTAGCTCAAACTAAATTACTCTGTTGTGTAGTGAACCTTCTTTTCTCTCTGTTATGATAAACTTCTAGAATTATCTCTCTTTAACAGAACTCTTCAAATAACTCTGATAACGCTTCAGTAATCATGAATGCAAATTTAATTTTTATGAGTAAAGGAAGAGAGGCTTAATCTTTATAATAACTGATGATAATAATAAAAAAGAAAGGAAAGAATAATATTATATGTAAATTTGAATTTTATGAGCAAAGAAATAATATCTGATAAGAAATAAAAAGAAAGGAGAGAATTTATTTCATTTTTGATATAGACACAAAAGTATTCCATTATTATTATTAAAACAGAACGAAGGGAGAGAGAAAGTGATAGAGAGAAAGGATTTAGCCTTCTTTTTCTTATCGATTAGATTATTTCTTTTTATCGATTAGTTTTTTTATTTTCTTATCGATAGAGAGAAAGAGAGATGGGAAAAGTGTTGTGGTTTTTTTTTCTATTCGATTAGTTTCATTTCAGTGATTTCAAGTAATGAATAGAAATTAAATTGCGAAGTGATAGCGAGCAGACGAAGCTTGCTAGTGTGTAATAAAGCTGCTTGTCTGTGGTAATTCTTGTAACTGGTAATTCATCACAATTTATTAGGCATTATGTAACATTATATGTATCAAGATAGGCCATATCCGGTGTACAGACAGACTGAACATAAATCAAACGCCACCGAGGCTGAAAAAGAATACAGGCACTGGAAAATTATGTTTGAAAATTCTGTCGATGAATGCCAAGACAAAACCTCAAATAAATTATGCTGTCTCATAAATTAGGTATCTGTCACTATGAAGGAATAAAACAGGGAAAAAAAGAGAGCTTATTTAAAAAAAAAAAAACAGTTCCATTTAGATAAAAAATTGAAAGTTTTCTTCTTGAATTGATATTTCTTGATGGCTTTCAATGTTAGAATTTTTTTTTTTCAGAAAACTTTAAACAAACTGTTTTCTGATTTCTTAATTTTTGATCTACAAGGAACTGCTTTTTTTAAATAAGGAAGAATGATATGGTTTTTTAATATTCATCTTATTTTTTGATTGAAAAATTTGTTTTTCGGATTTAATCACAACCACTGATGAGGTTGATTAAACGCATACTCGTTTTTTACTTGTAGACAAGGACAAAAGTGTGGTTTAATACGGACGAAACAGCTGTCTGAGAAATACAATAAAATCTTTTAAACAAAAATCTTGAATTATATTCTCATATTTAAACGCTAGTATATATTGGCTATGATATATATGGTTATAAAATCACTATTGGGCATTCAACCCATTTTCTGTGTAATCATAAAGAATTAAAAAAGAGTATATATATATATATATATATATATATATATATATATACTCATTTAAATCATTTTTAAAATCAAATACAGGGCATACACGAATGTATTGTAGTTGTTTACAGCTGTTTCACAGCAGTGTTTATTTTAAGTAACAATGAACCATAACATTTCGTTTTAAATACAAGACTCTTCAGAACAAAATTTTCCTACTAAAATTCTCACAATCAATATTACTGTCCCAAAAATCAGATATTCAACCAGAAACAAAACAAAATCATGAGAAAATATCCATTGTCAAATATCTTGGTTACAATCATTCATGATCAAAACTAATTCCACATCAAAATCCACACTATCAGAAAGAGAGATTCTAGTGGCACGAAAAGTCATCATATTTAATTTTCAAAAGTTTGAAAGTCTTGTGTTTAAAAACAAATCATGATTCATCGTATAAATTAAAATAAACACTGTCTTGAAACAGATGTGAACAACTTTAATACATTTGTGTATGCTCTTTATTTGAAACTTGATTGAAAAATGATTTAAATCATCAAAATACACACACACACACACACACACATATATATATATATATATATATATATATATATATATATATATATATAGAGAGAGAGAGAGAGAGAGAGAGAGAGAGAGAGGGGAGAGAGAAATTTATGTAAAAATAACTTTAATTATAATATCAAGAGTATAAGAAAAGATTAATTTCTTATATACCAAAGTAACTTTTAACATGGCGAGGGATACCCGATGTCACAAAAAGAGCATAGTAATAGTTAAACACATAAAATAAACAAAAACATTATTCAAGTGTAAATAGAGATTTTTTTTCATTTAGAGCTCCAGTTCACACTTGAATAACATTTTTGTTGGTTTTATGTTTTTAACCACAGGTAAAGGGAGATAATCCTGGAAGTTTATCATAACAATGCCAATAGTGGAGTCAAACAAATAATTACCATACATATCGGTTGCTAGTATTGCCGAGTCGAAGATTGATAGCAAACTCATTGTGGATGTACTATACACTCTAATTTTAAGGTATATGTATGTTTGTGTATGTAATATGTAAGTGTATATATATAAGAGTGTATATATATATATATATATATATATATATATATATATATATATGTGTGTGTGTGTGTGTGTGTGTGTGTGTGTATATATCTGATCTTTTTTGATAAATTAATATATATATAATAAATAGTATATATGTGTGTGTGTGGAGGTGCGTTTCATTTCACTTTAGTTGAAGTTCTCATAAATCAAGGGGCCCCTTCCTGGGGCTAACACTTGATCTCTATGTGAGATACATAGATATCCGAGTGTTTCATCAAGATTCTCCTCTACTTCTCAAATGTTGAGTTAGTAAAGAAGTGAAGAACATGAATTTTCCTCTACCCAGTTGACCAATTAACTATGTATATCTTTCTGGTGGTATGTTCGTCTTACTGGATTCCCGGACAAGAATTCCTCTTGTCTGGTGGAGTATTCAGCTAAGTGCTGTTACTTGAGGTAACATCACAAGGAGAAAGTGCACCATTCCTTATATGAACCAGTTTATAGCCGTGTCGAGGGGATCTTATTTGGGCTTCGAATACTATGTTACTTTGAATATTTGGTCAGGGTTTACTCGTAGGGGGAAGTATCCTCATGTCATGTTGTCCTGACACACCCTTGTACAGAGAGACCGAAGACACTCGAGGATAGTATCTAGTAGGTAATTCAAACTTTCCATATGTATGTGTGTATGTATGTGTGTGTGTGTGAAAACTATAAAACATTTCTGAAATCTCTGAGCAGATATGCCGGTTAACCATAATCTGTTTTGGTAAGAAGACAGTCTCGAATCAGCCTTTTTGTTTTGTAGAAAGCAGTTTATCCATCAATTCATTTCGTATCTGGTGAAAAAGGTTTGATTATGCTTAGTCCGTGGAATCTTGTATTGCTTGATTAAGAGTTGGATTTAGTTAATCTTATTTCGATTTGTAGAGAACATTCTGTTATATTTGTCTGCGTTAGATAAAAAGATGATTTGCATTAAATACATTAAGCAATCAGAGACAAACTCATAACTTTGGTTTACACCCCCCTACTCTCTTTCTCCCCCTCTATCTCTCTTTCTCTCTCTTTCTCTCTAATTATATAATTTTAACTAGAAGGATACCCGTTCCAGTACGGGTAAAATAATTAATTCCCCAAACAGAACAGTTTTGCATCACTTTTATGTCTCTTTATGAAGATTAAAATCAAGAAATAATGATACTAAACCTTAGGTCTAGAATCCTTATTCTAATTTTGATCAAAATCCATTACATGATTTTGATTCTAGAAAATGTCTAAAATGTAAGGACTAAGCTTAAGGGTTTTTTATAAGAATTGAAATTCAAGGGAGCTTTCTTAATTGGTATCTAATTACTATGGATCTAATTCAATAAAAATTTGATATATTTGAATTTTCAAATTGGAGATGGTGCTCATATTACACCCTCTAAAACTTTTTTTAAATACTTCAAATAAACTGAAATTTGGGCAATATGTATTAATTGTTAAAATTTCACAAAAATCAGAGGTATCTGATTTTTACTCTTTTTGTTTCCTTTGCATAAAACTAAATTGAACTAAGTATAGCCCACATTACCCATCTTTATGCACAGGACTTGTGTTCCAATATTCATAATGATCGGTTAATTAGTTTAGAAGTGAATCATGTACATATAAATCGATAAACATATACACATACCTAACTTTATAACGATAGAGATGGTTACTGAGGGGATAAGAAAGGGTTTTCAATTGAATTAAACAAGAGCGCATATTTTTAAAAAAGTGTCCATTCAAATTGTCATATCGCACCTAAATAAGGAAAATGGAATCGGCTTAGAATAAGAACTACCGAGATCTCATGGGGTTTGCAAGCTCACCCAAAATTACTTTGTTCACTTTGTATCTTTTGTTTAGTAAACCTTCCTTTGTATCTGTTATGATAAACTTCCAGGATTATCTCCCTTTAACAGAACTCTTAAAACAACTCAGATAATTCAATGATTGCTGCCTTGCAATAAAAATACTAGCAATGTAATGTCTAATAAAACTGCAGTTATGTCGTAATTCTTGTTATAAATTTATCACAATAACCATAAAGTAAGAGAAGCTCCTCTTATCCATTTCTTTAAGAAAAAAAACACACCTTCTTTAGAGATTGTGTACCTGATGAAAGCAGCAGAAATTAACATGCCGCAATCTAACAACAATGTTCTATCAAGGATGTTATCGGTGCTCCATAAAGCAGTGTCTTTTCTTGCTTTAAATTTTAATTAATCATAATTTACATATGTGAGAACAGAAAAACGGAAGTAAGAGTGATTAACATTAAAATAATATTGATATTACATGTTCATCTTGTGAAAACCCAAACTTGGAGTAACCTATTAATACCGTAAGCTTGGAAGGCCACCCACTTTGTCGTTCACAGAAAAAGCCATACACCAAACCGATACAGGTGATAAAATTATTTTGCTAAGATGATGGTTATGACAAACTTCCAGGATTATCTCCCTTCAGCAGAACTCTTATATATATAATTATTTTAATAATAAATATTTAATTATTACCTACATACATATACGTTTCATCCTTGAGGACTCATCAGTGTAGAGATAACCATTCAAGCCAGTCGCACGATTCGAACCCCAGACAATTCCGAACGCTCTAACCAATGAGGCCAATTCCAACCGTTACACGACGTGATGAGAAATAAATCCTATTTATTTCAAGCATGCAGACAACCATGTTGACTTCCATAAAAAAATTTAAATTTCATTAAATAACCTAAAAATTCCGTTCAAAGATAAAATTGCCCTTGTAAATGTTTTCATTAATTTTTATTAACAAAAAAGCAAGTTTATTTGCAGTCAAACTTATTTCCTCTTAAATGTTTGAATCAGTGGCTTTGAATTCGAAATATGTTTGCGTGAAACATTAAAAGTTCTATCAGTGGTTTTGACAAACTTAATGGGACTATAACATCATTCTGAGTAAAAAGATGTTATTTTTTATCATGCCTATAGTAGTTTACTCCCTCAAAAAATCAGATTCTACTTTGGGGGGGGGGGGGCGGGGGGAGCGATTACATGTAAACAGCTTGAAAAATTATCCACAAAGAATGAATTAAAAAAAAAAAAAATTTTTTCATATATAAATTTGACATAAAATGAGTACCCACTTCCCGGTCAATTAGCAGTAAATGGAGACGATTTTTCTTTTGTTTTTTTTATCAATTTTTCTTTCGAAAATATTTTAAAACAAATTTATGAATTGTACCCGGTTTCAGAAAAAAATAAACAATCTTCACTTTCGGCTACATCGCTTCCTTCTACTTCTTTTTAAGGTTAGGTTGAGGTTAGTAAGGGTTAGTTTAGAGTTAGGTTAGGGTTAGTTTAGAGTTAGGTTAGGGTTAGTTTAGAGTTAGGTTAGGGTTAGTTTAGGGTTAGGTTAGATATACCTATAGTATATTTATGCCTGCCCCCCCACCTAAAAAATCTTTTTTTTCACCGCTTAACCCCCCATCCCTCATGTTTATTTACTTACATCCTTTATTTTATTTTTACAGCAAAAAAAACTACACGTTTTCATTAACCGCTAACCGGCCAGGAAGTGGGTTCTCATTTTACATTACATTTATATAGCAAAGTGATTCGACATCTTAAATCTAAATTTTTTTTTAATTTATATACCTTAATTGCAGATATTTTTTCAAGAATGTTTACATGTAATCTCCCCCAAAAAGTAGCACTTGAGTTTTTTAGGGGTGCGATAGTGAAAAAAT
This sequence comes from Sepiola atlantica, assembly GCA_963556195.1. Taxonomy (NCBI): domain Eukaryota; kingdom Metazoa; phylum Mollusca; class Cephalopoda; order Sepiida; family Sepiolidae; genus Sepiola; species Sepiola atlantica. Next base: position 46,952,082 of record OY744533.1, on the reverse strand, counting down.
TATCGTTTTTTTTTTATTTGTGTGCTCACCAGTTAAACTGAATAAAATAAAAATATTGAGAATGCTCTCTGGGTATAATGTAAGCAAGAGATGTGAAAACCAATTTCGCTATAAATCAACGACTGAAGTAATCAAAGTTGATAAATTAGAATTTCGGCTGTGGTATTTATCTCCCTTTTCTCGATCGTCTAAAAAGATAAGATTGTTATATGAAGAATGGAAATAAACATAAAAGTGTAAAATATTTTAACTTTATCTAAAGGACATCTAGGAAGCAACTTGTTAATGGAATTGGTAGTATTTACTGAAACATGGTTTATGTAAAAAACAAAAA
>OY744533.1:46814248-46949248 GCA_963556195.1 Sepiola atlantica | reverse complement strand
TTCTAATATTTGCACACATCTAATGAATAAGAGCTTAAAAAAAGGATTAAAACTTACATTAAAAAGAAACAAGAAAGGAACACGATTCGATTTATACTGAAACTGGTCTTTATTACATATAAATTTTGTTAAAAGAATTCACAATTAATAGTTAATTGTTTATGAATTTAGAGAACAAACAATTAAATAAACAAACAAATTATGAATAATTTTTAAAATGTAAATAAACAATAAATACATTTAAATAAACACAAAGAAATAGCACCATTGTGAAGATATGGTCTCTGAAGTCTAACTGTAATGGTAGTACCTGTTTTTTTCATTTTATGCCCCCAGGTCGAAAATGAAGTTCACATACCTGAAGAAATAATTTAAGAAGAAAACCATACCATAATTTAGACTCTTGTTTAAAACTAAGAAAATATAGTAAATAAACATCCACAATATTAATTAAGTTAAAAAATCGACATTTAAACAAAATACTGATTGGAAACACATCGAATAAATATCACCATTCGTGCCAAAATGTACTATTCTACTAGTATTTGGCTAATTTAATTGATGTTATCAATTAAGGTCATGAAATTACAATATCAATAATTCAAAATAATTAATTAATAGAACATTTATTGAAATAAATTAAAATGTGTGTTTTTCTTTTTGTAAAATGGACAGTTTGTTTATAATTTCGTAGTTTGAATATCTCGCTTATTTCGTTTAATGTTCGCACACATTTTATATAAAATTTATTAATTAATCTTACATTGTATTTTTTATCCCGAAATAAAATTCTAATTTATTTTTTAAAGGCTTGAAAATCAAACTGTTATGCAATGCCTTAATCGCTGGCGGGCATTTTGTAATTTACTATTATCTTCTTTCGCCCTTGATATCTATAAAAAGCTGTTTGACTTAATTTCATTCATACAAAAAATTATGGTGTCTGCGTTTATTTTCACATCTATAAAATGGAAATAAGTTTTACTTTATTTTATTTATAAAAAAATGTATTGTCTTCGTTTGCGCTTGACATTCATAAATAAGATACTTAACTTTTATTTTATTTATAAAAACTTTTTAAAAAATTATTATATAAATACAGATTTTGTCTGTGCGTCAATCCCATCTTTTTTAAACGTAATAAATATGCGATCAGAAGGAGCATATATATACTAGTTAATTAAGTTTTAAAAACATCATTTCACAAACCTTGCTATATTTTGTAGGACTGAAGTTATCTCGTTTAATAAAATGTATCCAAGTCCGAAATAGTTCCTTATCTTTCGAAAAGCAAAAACATTAATTTTTACAATTCCCCTTGCAATATGGAACGACACAAGAAGAAGCTTCTTTATCGTTTGGAAATAACAGGAAAAAAAAACAGAAGTGTTTTCGGCATTTCCGATCCTGATTGATAGTGATTTTTACTCGTACTATCAATGACATTACCAGAAAAACTCGACTCAGTTAGCAGGCCTTAGTTTACTATTACGATGGTCCTGTACACATGTGAACTTTACACACACACACACACACACACACACACACATATATATATATATATATATATATATATATATATATATATATATATATATATATATATATATATGTGTGTGTGTGTGTGTGTGTGTGTGTGTGTAAACATTATTAAAAAGAACAGAATTCGTCTGTTTAATTATACCTTTTTTTATTTTTTCAAAAAAAAATTTAAAAATTAACAGATGTTCCATAGGTTTCACAGATTTCACAAACGCTTTCGATTCTTTGTCGAATCATCCTCAAGTGGCAAAAGCAAATGAACAAAAAAGCAAGAGAAAGATTGATTTTAATACAAAAAGACCCTCAGAAAAATTGAAAACATAAAAAAGGTATAATTAAACAGACGAATTCTGTTCTTTTTCACAATGTTTTCATAAGAACATCTTTGTGTTGTGTTGTGAAGGGTGCTGAAGAAGACTCGGTTTGGAGTCTTATGAACCATAATGTAAAATAAAATAAAATACAATATTTCCAAATCGCCTTGGAAACGACCGTACACCATATAATTGTTAGATTTGAATTCTTGGAATAATGTTTGCATTTTCTTGATCTCGAATATATATATATATATATATATATATATATATATATATATATATATATATATATATATATATATATATCAGCAAGTATACTGGTGTATATCCCTATCTCAACCACGACGATTGTAATTCCCTCTTGGCATATTTCAAACAGAAGTTAGACTCCATGGTGAGTGGCAAATCACAGAGCAAATAGATAATTATACTATTTTTTTAATGGAAAACAATTTTTTAATAGACCCAAAAGGGCAAGTGAAGCGCTCTAAAGGAAGTGCTCTGGATAGAGGTAATTATAGAGTCTTAAAGTTGATGGATCAGGTGATCCTGAAAGTGATTGAGAGAATAATTGAGCAGCAAATAAGAATTCAGATTAGCAAAGATGAAATGCAATTTGGTTTGATGCCGACGTAAAGTACAACTGGTGCTATATTTTATCGTCAGACAAATGCAAGAGAAGTACATTAGTAAGAAGGAGAATATGTATTTGGCTTTTCATGGATTTGAAGAAAGCTTTTAACGGAGTGCCAAGAGATGTTATCTGGTGGGCTTTGTGTAAATTAGTGACAAACAAGTTGTTGGTGAAGGTTGTTCAAGCAATGTGCAGAAAAGTGGTGTTAGAATTAACAGCACATTTAGTGACAGCTTTAATGTCAAAGTATATTTATATGGCAAAGCTATTGAGTTTTTTTCAGAAGTTTTGTTACCTTGACGATACCATTGGAGCACAAGAAGGAGTAAGTGCTAGTGTTCTTGCAAAATTAGGAGTGGATGGAGTAAGTTCATGGATTTCTGCCATTACTAACCAGCAGAGCATTACCATTGTACCAAGGGAGGAGTCTATCAAGCATGTTTACGCAGTGTGATGATGTATGGAAGTGAAACCTGACCAGTGAGGGTTGAGAACGTTTGTTACATGGAGAGCAATCATATAAGAATGATATGATGAATGTGTAAAGAGTCTTAAAGACAGGTTTAGATCTGATAACCTCAGAGGAAGATTAAATCTGGACAGTATAGTGAGATGTGTGCAGAACAGAGGACTTTATTGGTTTAGGCATGTTCAAAGAATGGATGAGAGTTCTTGAGTTAGTAGATGTAGAAGAGTTGAGGGAGCAGAATCAGTTGGTAAGGGAAGGCCAATAAAACATTGGAGGAAGTGATAAGAATGGACTTGAGAGTAAGAGGGATAAATAAAGACTTGTCCAGCGATAGGTTAGTTTGGAAATCAATTTCTAAAAGTTATCACACACATGCCAGTAGGTAAACTGGACGTTAAACTGATGGTGATGATATATTTAATTTATAAATGCGAATTTTATTTTATTTATCACTCCTATGTAAGCATAAAAACGGGTTACTGTTTCAGTAATCAATAATACAACATATTTTGAAATACTGTATATATAGTACAGACAAAAGACCCAAAGATCTATTTTAATACCTAATTTGCATAACTATTTTTTAAGCAGTTCATAATAAATTAATTTTATTGTCCTATTTTTCCCATATATATGTAATTTGTCAATATTAACAGTAATTAATTGAAGTGATTTAATAAGAAAAGTATAAATTACTAACATTATTCTGTAAATATATGTTCGTTTATTTTCAAGGAAGCAAACTTAAATTAAACTTATTAGAAAGAAAAATATGCTATAAAAAATAAAGAGTTTAGAAAAAGGGGAGCTTCACTGACTGCTTGCTCTCTCTCTCTCTCTCTCTTTCTCTCTTTCTCTTCCCTCGCATTGGCACCGCCCCATATATAAAGGGGAGAGGTTGACTGACTGTTTGCTCTTACTCTCGCTCTCTTCTCACTCCCGTCCTCCCTCCTGTTATCGACGCCACATTTAAAATATCAATGAAAAATAAAGAGGCCCCCACACCATACAGCATCGCTAGGCGAATTAATTTCTTTTTTCTTTTAATTTTTTACGGTCTTATTTAAAAGATAAAATTAAAAGGGAAAATTAAGCACCTTGAATATGTACCTCTTATTCAAGGTGCTTAATTTTCCTGATGATCTGCCAAGCAAGTACCTGCTTGGTAGTGAAACACGTGTAGGTAAAAAACTATTTAATTTGAAAAATGATAAATAAATAATTTTTGAATGAAAAAATATTTTTTGGTGTTGTTTGGACTCCTGAACGGGATGCTTTGGTAAGCTTTCAAAAAATCACATATAAATGCTCTGTACCCTGTAATCGAGTATCATCGAGCTTGTTTTTATTGGAATAATCCCGGTCTTCACTGAATAATCTTTTTTCTAAGTGAAAAATCCAAATATATATATATATATATATATATACATATATATATATATATACGAGGCTTGTCTAAAAAGTATCCGACCTTAGTTCAGAAAAAATATTTCAAATAAGCGTTGTGGTTGGGACCCGAATCCCCTTCAAAGTAGGGCTTTTGTGCTTGCACACACTTAGCCCATCGATCCATTCACTGACGGAAACACCTCTGGAAGTCTTCGTTTCGAATGGTGTTCATCTCCGCCGCCACGTTAGATTCAGCAGGTGTTTAAAGAAGATGCGATGTGTAACACAAATAAAGGAGTAGTTCAACCGATTCAAAAATGGCCGCACATCAGCGGAGAGTGACCAGCATTTTGAAAGGGTCAAAACTGCTCGGGGTGCAGCTGCTGTTGAGAGGGTGCGAAAAAAGAGATGATGCGGAACGCAACGGCAGAGGTGAACACCATTCCAAAAGAAGACTTCCAGAGGTGTTTCCGGCAGTGGATGGATCGGTGGGATAAGTTTGTGCAAGCACAAGGGGCCTGCTTTGGAGTGGATTAGTCTCCCAATCCCGTCACGTATTTGAAATATTTTTCTGGCGTAAGATCGGATACGTTTAAGACAGGCCTCGTATATATATATATATATATATATATATATATTATGGTGTATACTTATCTTGAGAGGGTAACGGTCTCTTATGTGTTTTTGCCGTGTACAGCTGAATTAAGCAAGGTGAATCTTGTCCAGGCAATTTTTAGAATGGACAGCGCATGCGTCATGAACCAAAGTGAAGCTAACGTGAGCACGAGATTTGCGCCTAGAGGATTAGTATAAAAGAAACTTGTTTTTCTGCTGCAGTTCGAGTTAAAAATGTGTATCGATCAGATCGGAAGTGGTGAAGAGATTCCTAGTGTACATGTAGTCTAGTCCCCATAAAACGTTGTTCTAGATACACACACACACACACACACACACACACACACACACACATATATATATATATATATATATATATATATATATATATATATATATATATATGTATATATATTAGTGCATCGGGGCATGTTGAAAAGAAATCAATAAAGTGTTCGATCATCAGAATCTGAGAGCTAAAATAGAAATTATTTATTTTAAAATGATACGTTACATATTCCAGAGACGTACCATTTCATTGAGATAGATAGACCTTTACTCTTCAGAAAAGGCCCTTATAACCCATTTAAAATCCTCGGCGACTCACGAAATAAAGACAGATCAAAAAAATATTTAATGGTCTATCTATGTATCTATGTCTATCTATGTCAATGGGACGTCTCTGGGTTATGTAACGCATAGTTTTAAATTAAAAAAAAATATATATATATATATATATACTAAAAGTATACCCATTCTGGGGCAGGTAAAATGAATTCCCCCGAGCAGAACACTTTTGCACTACTTTTATGCTCTATTACGAAAAATTAAAATCAAGATATAATAATACTACACTAGAATCCTTATTCTAATTTTGATCAGAATCCATTACATGATTTGGATCAAAATCCATTACATGATTTGGATCAAAATCCATTACATGATTTGGATTCTAGAAAATATCTAAAATTTAAGGCGGTAGATTAAGGGGTCTTAAGAAGAAGCTGAAATTATTGAATCTTGCATAATTGGTATCTGATGACTACATATCAAATTCAAATCTGATGTATTCAGATTTTCAAATGGCAAGGTTCTGTCTGAAATTAAAGGAATATTTATTAATTTATATCTAATAACTATTGTTAAAATTTGATAAAAATCGAAGGTATCTGAATTTTCACGAAGGGTTTCAACCCCTTTTGACCCTCTTTACATCAAACTAAATAAAAATAAATATAGCCCACATTTGGATACTTTACGCTTAGCAGCTGTGTTCTAAATTTGATGATGATTGGTTAATTAGTTTAGGAGTGTATTCTGTACATATGTAGGACTATATCGATGATTTGGACTACTGCTCTCACCTTGAATGTTATTCCACATGCACACGTGGCACAACGGATGTAGGGATTCAGTAATAACCAGTTCTAAGTGACAGTCTTCTGGAGGGTGAAGGTTCTATCCTCACAACAGGTGATACTAAGAATCAAATACAAATTACTTGATAATTTGACCGGTCGTGGCTGACGGAACGAGAACAATATACACCCATGCATTAGTGTTCAGTTCGAAATTTCATATAGATTCACGAGTTAAACATTAAGATTCCCGAGTTCGAAAAGACGCACATAAAGAAGGTTGGAGGTATCATTGGCCGGAATGTTCTGAAAATAACATCAAAGAAAAAAAAAGTAGTCCGAAACAATCCAAATACTCCAAACAAAATATTAATCTGCAATATATATATATATATATATATATATATATATATATATATAGAGAGAGAGAGAGAGAGAGAGAGAGTTAGAGAGAAAGAGAGAGAAAGAGAGAGAGACAAATCTAAACTATGGCAAATTTATCAGCCAATTCCCCTCCGAAACTAAGATCTGATTCGGACTATTGAAAGGATCTCCCAAAGGATATCTAGACATGAGTTGTCTCTTATATTCAACAATACAGGCCTGCAAGAGAAGATGCTGCATATATATATATATATATATATATATATATATATATATATATATATATATATATATATATATCCACTGGCGTAGCTAGGGGGGGGGGGGCGAGGGGGGGCGGGCCGCCCCGGGCGGCACACCTGAGGGGGCGGCATTTTGAGAGGGTAAAAATAGAAAGTAGAGAAAAAAATTAAAAAAAACAAAAGTTAACAAAAAATATGAAATTTTATACTATAATTTTATATAATAATAAATTTAAATGAGAACATTTGAAAACCTGAAAATGTTATGAAATGATAAAATCATTTTTATTTACTTTTTTGTCGTTGTTGTTAAAGTCCGAATTTTCGCCAAATAACATGGATGTATCAAGGAGAGAATAGTCCGATGTAGTTTTCTTTTCTTTGTCTTCATAATGTTATTATTAAGAGGGCGAGCCCTCCGAAGAGAAAAAACGTCTTGTATCGGTGCTTTTTTAAATCCGTGTGTGTAATCGCTCGGTTTTCAGAAATTTGTTGTTGTTAATTTAGGAAAATTAGATACCGTAGAACTAATTTTCGCAAGGTATGAAAATTAAGAATAATGTTAACTTAATAATAATGGACCAGTTTTCCTACCTAGCAAAAAATTTTCCATGGACGAATTATCCATGGGCGAATTATCCATGGACGAATTTTCCGGGACCCAAATGCCGGGGGGGGGGCGGCCAATTTTACTACTGCCCCGGGCGGCAAAAGGTCTAGCTACGCCACTGTATATATCACATTAAATTGAAAGCTCTTATGACGTCAAGCCGCCGCATAAAGTGTTAAAATTATCACTGTTTATTCGCTATTTAGCGGTGGCTGAATGGTTCAAGATGTCGGGATTTGAGTTGTAAAATACTCGGAGTCCGGGGTTTCGAATCGCATGACCAGTAGTGAATAGTTATATCTCTATGCTGATGAGCCCTCGATTATAAAAGACGAAACGTATACATAGATAATAAACAAAACAAATATATATATATTTATATATATCGATCAAATACTGAAAATTGATACATAAAAAATTATATCTCCTTATAAAATTTTATGTGGATACATAAAATAGTAATATATATATATATATATATATATATATATATATATATATATATATATGAAAGAGAGAATTTATAGAAGGCAATTACATGTGGGAATGAATGGAATAGAAGTAAAACAAGATGAAAGCAAAAGTCAAAATATGTTTTTCTTTTTTATTATTATTTTTCTCCCTTCTTGTTTAATTATAAATCTCAATTGTCACTCTATGTTGGAGTCTGTATAAAATAATATTGGGGGCGGGGAATCCCTTCATCAAATGTATGTTCAACATTGATCTTAAAACGTGCAAATAGCGGTCGTTGAGATAAGCTACGAAGTGAGTTATCTGTAGGATAGGTATTCTTTTTTTTAAATTTAATATTAATACGCTTTTATTGTTTTATTTGCTTTTTATTTACTTTTAATATCATTATTTTAATTTTTTTATTTTCTTATTTATTTGCTTCGTTCTTTTTATTTAATTTATTTATATGTTAATTTTCCTTCTTACATCTTTTTAAATTTAATTAAATTTTATTTAAAGTGTGATTTTATTTCTTTTTTTTGTTATGTTATGTAATCTGTAAATATCATAGCTTAATGTTAAATCTTATTTTTAATTTTTCTTCAAGTGGGGATTTTTTTGCTAATTATATTAAAAGAAAATAGTTTTATGATCCGTTCTGAAAGCCAAAACTGAAGAAAACGTGTTAATCAGAGATTAACGTCGCTTACATCCATGATTAGTATCTCTGATGAAGAAATAGTTTAAAGCAATAGTTAATATGATAATCCATAAGCGATAGAATATGATAATCCGTGCGAACACAGAATGACAAAAGCAAACCAATCAGATGGCATCAGAACCTCCGCCAAAAGAAACGTGGACACAATTGCCACCAATAACATTGCATTGAATCCAACCATTGATCATATCATAGCCAGCTCTACCTACCTCCTAACCTTTCAACAGGGAAGCGAGAATGGCAACCCAAAAAGGGATACTTTTAGCAGCGTTCTGGAGGGCCCTTTTTTTAAAAAGTTGTTGGAAGAAATTATAATCATATAATTTACTAGCGGTACTTACCAGACGTTGCCCGGGATGCAGTAAATTGATTTTAGTTTTTAGTGTTTTTATTTGTTTGCATATTTTTAAACTGAAGTTGACAACTATTAGATTCTTCAATGTTTGCTGATTTTTAATTTTAGGTAATTATTTAAAAATGTTTTATATTACCAATCTTTCGGGTTGGGTTAAATAATTGTAAAAATTAATTGTAGGTAAGTACGTTGGGGGTCACCAATGTGGTCTCAGTATCAAAACGGCGAATGCTGCTACACTTAACATGAAGAGAGTGTATGAAAAATGAAATAAAATATGATTATTCAACAAAACATTTATAGAACGACAATTTTACAGGAATATAAGAGTTCGTTTTGGTGAAGAAATGTTCATTGGTAAAGTTTATACAACTCGTGTTCTTTGTTAGAAATGTTCATTATTTTAATCAGACACCAGGTGCTAAAGATGTGTATGTCTATATTTTTTAGTGCGTGTAAGTGGTAATGCGCGTGTGGATAAGGGTTACCTTGTTCTGCTACTGTGTGTGAGTCATGGCGATTTGCTTCTGTTTGCCTGACTTCTTATCAATGTGCAAGTAGGTGCGCGCATGGCAAGTAAAGCTTGTACATAAGTTTTGAAGTGTCTGGTTCTTCTTGTCGCCACAACCAACAAAGCCGGAAGTAGCGTGGAAGGCGTCTTCGGGTGTGTTTCTTCGTGGTCCGTCTCATGCGTCTGTCTGTCGAACTCTGCTTATTTCCTCGTTCTTTTATAGGGGTCACGAAATTTGTGTTGGTTCATTACTTTGGCTTAGAAACGATATTCATTGGTTGGAATATACTGAGTTAACGTTTCTGTGAGAACTCCCTGGAATTGAATATTGAATAAGAAAAGGGTCACTATCTTCCATGGACAACACCAACATTCTCACTAAAATATAAATCAACTTTATTCAAAGAGAACACTAGAATATAAATAGAGTTGTTTGGTAGGCTGGCTTTTGTCAAAAACAGAATGTGGTATCTTGGAGCTCCATCTCGTCTAGCCTCTTTTGGTGAAAGACGAGAACAGGATAGGGTGTCTTGCCATGATGAAATCTACTCAGGAACTGAATTATCTTTTGCGCCAACTCTCTGAGCGGGCATTCGAGTTTCGTTTGCACAGAGGTGTCCACATGCCTACACAGTTATATAATTCCAGACATCATTGCGCATGTGCTAAGCCTAATCACAACTCAACATAACGCAAGATATTGCACGTACATACTAACAAAATAAGTCTCTCATGCAACTGCTACATGCCGAACTCGGAATTCCAAACTGAACCCTTTATTCCAAAATTCATACTAGAATTGTTTACATGACCCATGGCATAATGGTTAATGACGTTGATTAAAAATCAAGTGACAGTCTTCTAAATTTTGAAAGTTCAATCCTTCCTACAGGTAATAATAACTAAGAATAACATAAGAATTAACACTTTTATCCGGTCATGGCTGACAGAACAAGAACAATCTCCCCCCTTCGTAGATTAAATAAAGGGTTCAGTTCGAAATTCCGAGTTCAACATGAGGATTCTTAAGTTCAAAAAGATGCACCTGAAGAAGGTCGGAGGTTACATCGGCCGAAACGTTGTGAATATAACAATCAAGATAAGACTAGTAGTCTGGATAATTCGAATAATACAAATTATTAATCGTCATTTCAAAAAATTTTTTAAAATAAAGTAAAAAGATTTCCAGGTAACACCAGCTAAATCCAACTCGTATATCCTCCTCTCTATAACAAAGAGAAATGTGTATTTATTTGTAAATATATATATCCATCCCGTCACACGAAAGTCTGCCCAACGAATAAGGGAAGTGAAAGCGCACATCTATTTCCATAACGATATGTTTTCTTTATTTTTTCTTTATTTTTTCTATACCGATTTATACTTTTTCCTTTCCTGTTTTCCTTTTTTTTAACTTTCCCGTTTGAGACGTTATTTTTTCTTATGTGAGTGACGATTGCTCGCTTTCAATTTCATTTTTAACCATTTCACTTCTACCAACGTCTTTCATGTTAAAAAGTCCGGTGTCATTTTGTATGTCTCGCCGCTCTCTTACCTCCTCATAATGCAAGGAAGAAAATTAAAGGAAATTTTAAAAAAGCAAAGTCAACGATTGGTGATTTTCTTTAGGTCATCAGAAATGACTCGCGTTTTTTTCAACTCGCAATAGTTTAGTCCCTAATTATATTTTAGAAATGTAAAAAAGCATTAGAAAGACTTATATTGAAAAGCAAATAGCAAGTCAGACAACCTCCACCATCCGAAATTAATTTGGAAAGAAACCTCCACTTTAAATAAAAAGTCAATAGTTGTTTTTTTTCTTTCAGTCATCAGAAATGATAATAATAATTTATATGTAAGAAAAATTAAATTATTGACGTAATTCTATAACTTTATATGAATACTAGCTGGCTTTGTCGACTCAGTATCGATTGTCAAGTTCGCTACTTGAAATACTTGAAACGTAAATCTAAATTAATAAACATTTTATTCATAACTTTGTTGTAAACCCAAAACACAATCTTTCTCATTTATTCATATGGATAAACATTAACATTTTGATAATTTCGATATGCAAATTCATTTATCTTTTAAATGTGACCGTAAAGAAAAGAAAAGAAAGAAGAAATCAATTTGCCTTTTCACTTGCAAATTAGTAATAGATCGGAACATGTCGAAAATCAAGTCGGTCCTGTATAAAAAAGAAAGAAGATTCAAACACAAATGCTAAACATTAGTCCACGTAATAAAACAATATTTTGAAACAACTATATAAAACAATATTGCGGAACAGAACTATTTGTTATATTAAAAATCAAAACAATCATTGAATTAAAAATCGATAACAAATAATAGTTTAAATAAATTTATTTATTTTTAAATCTGAGCTTTCGACGAAAATTAGCCCTTTTCAAAACAAGGCATTTTTACTTTTCTTTTTCTTTCCACTTGTTTTTCCCGTTCGAAGCATATCTGCTTCTTCTTGGAGACAGTAGTTCGTTCGTCTGATTGAAATGACGATTAGTTTGAAAATAAGTATAAATGTGAGCACATTATTTCGTGTTTTAAATAATTAATAGATAGTCACATTTTTTTGAAACATTGTTTTTTATTCAAATAATATTTAAGAAAATTGAAAACCAAAATTAACAATGTGATTTTTTGAAAATAAATAAATTTATTTTTTAAAAATTCACATTTTTGTTTTAGTTTTCAATTTTCTTAAATATCATTCGAATACAAAATGTTTCAACGAATGTGACTATCTCTTCATTAAATAATATTAACTTAATAATGTGTCCTTTTTCAAAACCAATATGCAAATTAGTTCATCTTGCGACTGAAAGTCCATATACTTATGTATATAAAAAGATGGCGCGTCTATTTGTAAAGTTGTATTAAATTGAAATAGAGCGTTTTGACTTTACCGTTAGTGCAGGAAATGAGCCCAACTTTCACATCTATATTCATTTAGATTAGTGCGAACATTGGTGAAGCATAATGTTTGACTGAGGGTGTGCATTAGTAATAAAATAAAAAGCACTTACTTGTTATCGAAATGCACTGAGATTGCAAAAGTTTATGGCGATTGAAGTGGCCACCTCTAAAAATTGGACAGTTATAAAATCCGGTAAACACTTTTCACAACGGGAGGTCGAGAAAGTAAACCATGTTTATGTCTGTGTTTGATGTCCTTCAAATAAATTCGCAACTCCGCAAATTGAACCGTTAAAGCACATGAAACGTTGCTTGTCCCAGTTTCTGTAATGTTCCTTTTTACTTGCCTCCCCTCGAGAACAGAGTCAGATGTAAGATCGGTTTTTCATGTGGGGATAAGTCAGCTCCCCAAAAGAGGCACTCCGGATTGAGACAAAAATAAAAATTGCCTCAGTCTATACGGACCCCCCCCCCCCCTAACCGATCGAGGACATAAAAGAGAAAGTGCAGCATCAGAACAGATACTACATCTGGCTCCTAGCCACTGCACTGTAAACTTGTTTATATTGGAATAACTTTTTTTATATATAATTTTCTCATCTTTCTGTTTTTCCTGGGGATGGGGCATCCTACCGGATGCCAGACATTCAACAGCTATTTCAGACACTCCAGCCTAGAGATATTTTTAAGATTCTAACCGTCCCTTTAAGTGCAATTGTTTGTATTTCTCTTGCACTCGGTTCACTGAGTATACTCACCAGATAGCTTTTGAAATTCTTTTTCATTAGTCCTGTTGCTCCTATAATTACTGGTATGATGGAGATTTTCCTAAGATTCCAGTTTCTTTTCATATCGTACATAAGACCTTGGTATTTAGTTATATTTTCCCTTTCAGCTCTGTTTATTCTTGCATCATTAGAGACACTTACTTCAACTAGGGTTGCTACTTTCTCTCTTTTGTCCCATATGACAATGTCAGGTTTAACAGCTCTGTTTTCTAGATATGTAGCTGTAGAAATTGCATAGTCATAGTGGATGGTGTATAAATTATTTCCAACTGTTCTTTCTGGTATATGCTCCCAGGACTTGCTGCTACACTGGATATTCAACTTTTTACATACAGTGCAGTGGAGATATTTACACACTCCATTGTGTCGCATTGTATAATAGCCATCCACCAGGAGAACCTTACAACTGGATGTCAGGTGGCTCACACTCTCTACTTCTGTGTGGCAGAACCTGCACTTGTTATTGTTGCTGAGACCACTCATCTTTTTAAAGGCATTGGTCATCAAGCTTTGATCTTGAGCAGCCATTATCATTTTCTCCTGATCATAGTGGAGATATACTCTTTTCAGCCAGTCTATAGAGCCTTCCTTATCTATATATTCCTGGGATAATTCACCTAGGAAATACTTAGCACATTGTTGGTTTGCCCATTCTTCCAGTTTTCTGGAATGGAAGGTCTTGGTGTATTTCTGACGGCTTTTGCGGGCTATTTCTGTGACAGTATTGTTGTCTGTTTCTGCCTCATTTGTAAGACATTCCTGTCCAAAATGTTTGGCCAGTTTTGTGATAGAGATTGTTCTGCTTGCTCTGGTTTCTTGATGTTGGCATACCATCATAAGGTTTGGGTTCTGGGAGCTCATCAGATATTGGCCGGTGCTCACAATAGTGGCTCGATGTGATGGTCAATTTCTAAGAGACCCATACCCCCTGTTCCTCTTGGCAGATACAGCCTTGGTTTATGTACACTACTCTGTACATTGTCAACATTTTTCTCGTTTTAGTGTCTAATCTATTAATGTTTTTTTTAGCCAATCAATAATTCCAAAGCTGTATGTTATCACTGGCATAGCTAATTGGTTAATGTTTTTGTTTGTAAGCTGTGTTTTGCAAATTTTTCTAACACAGCATATATATTCTCTGCCAACTTTTTCTCTCATCTTGGCATGTTGAATTGAATCGTTTTCTTCTATGCCAAGGTATTTGTATTGTTCCTGTTCTTCAAGGTCTTTGATGTGAGTATTTTCACCAAACTGTATGTTTTCCATTTGGATCTTCTTCTCAGCTCTGGAGGAGCACTTGACACATTTGTCCGAACTTCAATATCTTTGGAGAAGGTATGTACAACCTGCAAGAGTCGGTTTAAGCCAGCATCTGAACTAGCATACAGCTTGCGGTCATCCATGAAGAGCAGGTGGTTGACTCTTTTGTTTAGATCTTGTTTGCCGCCCTGGCTCAGATTGTAGGCACTCTAGCTTTTGTTTAGTAATTTGCGTAGCGGATCAATTGCCAGGCAAAAAAGTAGCGGAGATAAGCTATCTCCTTGGAAGATTCCTCTTCGGATCGTGATGTCAGGAATTTCTATTGTTCCATTAGTGTGTCTTAATGCCATAGTTGTTTTCCATATTGGTTTTCTTGATGACCGGATGGATATTATATAGATCAAGGCAGCGCAGGAGCCATGCGTGGGGTACAATATCGTATGCCTTTTGGTAATCGATTCATGCCATGCTTAGATGTCTCTGCCTCTTCCTACAGTCCTCAAGGATGGTCTTATTGATCAACAATTGGTCCTTGGTGCCTAAACACTTCCTCCGACACCCTGCTTGTTCTTTTTCCAGGTATGCTCCTGAAGAGAGGTGTTCGTAAATGAAGAGAGGTGTTCGTAAATGAAGAGAGGTGTTCGTAAATGAAGAGAGGTGTTCGTAGAGGTGTAACTAGAGTAGAAGCAAATGTGGTCTTTAAATTAAGTGAAGGGACGAAGATGAAAACACGTGTGGACCGTACGATTTATTACTGGAAACTGTAATGGTGAAGGTTTACGTATTGGGGCACAAAATAAAAGTGTCTAAAATCGTTTATGCGCATATGGCTTGGCACAGACTTTTGGTTGGATTAATAAGATGCATATTTTTTATCCAATCAGAAGCGTCTGTGTGAAATTATCAAGTTATTATTTGGGATCCATTCTAGTGACTTTCAAGCATATAAAAAGGTGAAAATTTAATTGATCTTCAGTAGAGTAGGGTAGATCTTAGTCACGGCTGTTCTATCATGTAAATATTTCATAGCACAATTGTCAACTAAACTTTGCTCACTAGCTCAGCTAATTGGCTCTTTCCTTCTATTATCTTCCTTGTTTTTAAGTTCCTTTGTATAGGGTTCACACCTACTTTAACATTCGAACACGTGTCTGCCCATCTTTAGCAGCACTACTCAAAACTCATCCTGACGTCTTTTGTATTCACCAAAGCCTTTATTGCCTTCAGATGCTCGTAAACCCTTTTAATTTTGCAAAGACACTTATCCTTCGAACAAGTATTCTTTTGTTTTCAACCATTGTAAACCATCTGTTTTGATATATATATATATAAAACTCTTTTGTGAACATGTTCTTTTCTTATTACTCCCTCCCTCTCTTTCTCTCTCTCTCTCACAAACACACACGAATGCACGTCCCTAAAAACACTGATACAAATAAGAAAATACGATTCACATTTTACGCTAAAAACGTGCTGCTACTTCTAATAGAACGAAACGAGAGGGATTTAAATAGAGAGGGGATATAGAGAGGTAGAGAATGAGAGGAGGGGTAGAGAAAGAGAGAGAGAGAGAGAGAGAGGGGGGGGGTGAAGAGATGGAGGTTTTTAAAAGAAAAAATTTACACATGCTTTTAAACTCTTCTATTTTGCTATCCATACCCCCCGGGCAACGCCGGGTAGCCATACTAGCTGAAAAACAAAAGCTTCCACATCTGCGGAGATGCCAGTCAGAACACTTTTTCTTGTCTAAAGAGAGTACACAATTGACTTTAATCTAGTGGGAGAGGATTTCTTCTTTTCCTTGCAGCCCTTTTCATGCAGAAAATACGTTGCTAGTCTTTCTCTACTCTATCGCTATTTCCATTGTAGGAACTCGACTGAGCTTCAAGCTCTGATTCTCCCCCATAAGACCTAAGCAAGAACTCATCTTGCTACCAACGTTGTGAAGAATTCTCTTTTCTTCCACCGTGCACCTAAAATCAAACAGAACTTCCATGAACAGAGTTTGTTTCTATGAACTTCTCACCCGTGGTACACGTTACTACAGGAGTGTTTTCCTACAGACTACAGTATGGTTGTTTTCAAGTTCGATATCTGTGGAGTCGTCCTGTGAATTAATCATGATCCTCAATTCTTTCATAGCACTGTTCCATTATCTAACTGAAAATATCCCTAACCCTTATGCTCGAGTGGCTTTTGGCCTTCGTATGTGATGAACCGTTAGACTAATAAAAAAAATAATCCAAAAAATAAAGTAATGAGAGATACCAAACATCCTTTAATATTTATTTTTAATTGGCGGGAAATATTTTATGGAAAAAGTTTATGAATCCCCCCTCCACGTGCAAACACACTTCCGCCTTATTGGCTCCCTTCTGGAATCGCCTTTGACCTAAAATAAGTTTTCAAGAAAAGATTGGTAAGACTTTAATCAAATATGAAGTTACAGTTGATGAAAACTAAAACAATCTTTGAAGAAAAAAAAAAGAAAGTTTAGCAAGAATAACCGAATGTTATATTTTTCTAACATAGCATTCGGTTCTATGTCTATAAAAATTGTAATAAACTATAAAAAATCTTTTTATAAACGAAATGGCTGGCTCCAAGTTGGTCTCTGCTTTCACCAGCGATGACTCAACATAATGAAAAGATAAATGATATATATATATATATATATATATATATAATTAGAAGAATACCCGTCCCAGGACAGGTAAAATTAATCCCTTCCACTCCCAAACAAAGCAGTTTTGCACCACTTTTGTCTCATCTTAAGAAGATTAAAGTCAAGATATAATGATACTAAACCTTATGTTTGGTATCCTTATTCCAATTTTGATCAAAATTCATTTCATGATTTTGATTCTGGAAAATGTCTAAAATTTAAGGCTTAAGGGGTATTAAGAAAAAATTGTCAGTCTCTCTTCAAGCATAACTAGAGCATTAATATTTCTGAAACGTTCGTAACCAGCATAATTAAAATAATAAAGTAATATGTTTTGGAACTTATTTCCGATTAAATTATTATTATTATGGCTCTTATCCTCAGTTAAAATCTTTAGTGTAAATTCCTGACACTATCAAATATTGTGGAAATAACTAATAAATTATTTTAAATAATTTTACCTTACAATATATATATATATATATATATATATATATATATATATATATATATATATATATATATATATATATATATATATACACTAGAAAAGTACCCATCCCAGGACAAATAGTTTTGACCGACTTTTGTTTCTTTTACGAAGATTAAAATCAAGATATAATAATACTAAACCTTGTGTCTAGAATCCTTTTTCCAATTTTGATCAAAGTCCATTACATGATTTTGATTCTAGAAAATGTCTCAAATTTAAGGCATACGCTTAAGGGGTCTTAAGAAAAGACTGAAATTCAGGGAATCTTGCTTATTTGGTGTCTACTGACTATGGATCTAATTCAATGTGAATCTGATGTATTTGAATTTTCAAATGGAAAGTTGTGCCCATATTATTCGCCTTAAAAACCCTTTAAAATACTCTAAAGAAACTGACATTTGGGGAATATTTTTACTTGATGTCTAAATATCTATTGTTAACATTTCACAAAAATCGGAGGTATGTGAATTTTCACAAAGAGCTTCCACCTCCTTTTTATCCCCTTTGCATGAAACTAAATAAAACTAAGAATAACTCTCATTTGGACCCCTTAAGCATGGCAGTTGTGTTCCAAAATTCATAATGAACGGTTAATTAGTTTAGGAGCGAAATGTGTACATACAAATATATAAAAATAACTTTATATAACGATAGAGGTAATAAACTTTGAAGGTATTTAAAAATCAAAGCAAAACGTTTAAAGGCCTCTAAAAACTAAAAAAGAAATAGCATTGCAGATCTGTAAACCCCAATATTACCAAGAATAGCTTTAAATATCTGTAAAATTTGTTAATTTCTATTTATAAATGGTGTGGAATTTTCAAATGGAAAGTTGTGCCCATATTATTCGCCTTAAAAACCCTTTAAAATACTCTAAAGAAACTGACATTTGGGGAATATTTTTACTTGATGTCTAAATATCTATTGTTAACATTTCACAAAAATCGGAGGTATGTGAATTTTCACAAAGAGCTTCCACCTCCTTTTTATCCCCTTCGCATGAAACTAAATAAAACTAAGAATAACTCTCATTTGGACCCCTTAAGCATGGCAGTTGTGTTCCAAAATTCATAATGAACGGTTAATTAGTTTAGGAGCGAAATGTGTACATACAAATATATAAAAATAACTTTATATAACGATAGAGGTAATAAACTTTGAAGGTATTTAAAAATCAAAGCAAAACGTTTAAAGGCCTCTAAAAACTAAAAAAGAAATAGCATTGCAGATCTGTAAACCCCAATATTACCAAGAATAGCTTTAAATATCTGTAAAATTTGTTAATTTCTATTTATAAATGGTGTGGACCGAAAAGAAATAAGACAACAAGTAGGTAGTTAACAAGCATATGTATTTACTTTAGTTTAAGTTCTAAGAAATCAAGGGCCCCTTTCCTGGGGGTAACACTTGATCTATATATGAGATACATAGATATCTGAGTGTTCCATTTAAGTTGTCCTTTACCTCTCAAACATCGAGTTAGTAAAGAAGTGAATAACATTAATTTTCCTCTCCTCAATTGACAAGTTAACTATGTTATAGTATATCTTTCTTGTTGTCTCTTAGTTATACCGGATTCCAGGACAAGAATTCATCTAGTCTAGTGGAGTATCCAGCTAAGTGCTGTTACTTGGGTTAACATTACGTGGCGAAGGTGCACTATTCCTTGTATAAGACAGTGTATATCCGTGTTGAGGGATCTTATTTGGGCTTCAAATACTATGTTATTTTGAATATTTGGTCAAACTTTACTTGTAGAGTAAAGTATCTTCATGTCAGGTTGTCCTTACAAACCCTTGTACAGTGAGATCGAAAACACTCGAGGGTAGTGCCGAGAGTACAAAAAAAATGTGTTGCCAGAAACTGCTTCTGCATTAGCGACTCTCTTCTTCTTCTTTTGTGTGAATCAGGTGATTCTGGTGTTGGCATTAGTTTCCCCGATATTTTTCTAGTTAGAAATCTTTCTGGAAAGACATCGGGTACTTACGGGAAGGACCACTAGAAGGTTGCCAACATGCCTAAGTGAAAGTAGTAGTGTGGAACCGACTGGATTCGAACTTGGAGCACCCAGGTCTTCAGTCCGTGTCGATATCCACTCAACCACCGTCACCTCTCTGTTTTATCACTAATCATAGTGTCGAGAAGAGTCCATGTAGTGATGCTATAGGGTAGCTCACCATGACTATAAAATGATTGGATGCAAGCTTCGAAAACTTTCAATCTATAATACATGAGGACTATCTAAAAATGTTAAAGCCAGAACTGGCTTTCTATTCAACAGTTCAAATGCTTTCAAATTTTGAAAGTTGACGAAGTAATCCCTTTCTTTTGTTTTCAACTATTAATAAATTATTAAAATGTATGATTTGTTTACGATGAAAGAGAAATGCATTCTGGTGGATTTACTTTTTTGATTAAATTATTTTTTGAAATAAGGTTTTTTTAAAAATTAATTTTATTTTACGCTTTTGCAATTTTTATTTCAATAAATAATGTGTACGTCACATGGAGACCATTGATATACATACATATTTTACATAATGAGGGCCCTCGGTCGGCTGAAGTTAATGAGCGATAGAGCAGTTGGAATGATTGACAGACCCGGTGCCAAAAGTGGAAGTTAAGAATATGACATCATTTCCGAAAAAGTAATTTTCTGGTCTTTTTCCTGTCACTCCCATAAATGAAGCGGTCATGAAAAATCTGCTCATCCCACAAATAATGATTGGGGGTGGGATGGGCGAACAATGTGATAATGCATAACTAGCAGCCAAAGCCGTCTGTCTGTCTGTCTGTCTCTCTCTCTCTCTCTCTCTCTATATATATATATATATATATATCGATCTCTATCGCTCTCTCTTTCTCTAAGACAGTGAGCAATTTTTAATGTATATCACTCTCTGATATCTATAACCTTATTGTCACTCTGTCCTAAAGTTAATAAATCCTCCATTGAAAAGAAGCTTGATATGTCCGTGAGAATTGATCAGGACGACGATGATGAGAAATGGGTTCCAGCCACAACGTGCATAAAATGATCATACACACCCTAAACGATGCAACATCGCAACACACAGACGCATGAGAAGTGGTCACACAATTTTATTAATATAAAGATTATATATTCATATGATGACATTTGCATCCATTGAAAGAATACTTCCAATTATCCAGCCAACCAATTCATTGGTCTTTGACACAGGTGTTAAATCTATCATTCAATTTTACTCCTAAATCACTAACCATAACCTATAACACAGTCCAACTTTCATATTTATCTTTATTGATCAGAAGTTTTCTCGACGAACACCAGATAATAATAATTAATATGTATGCAGATAGTTTGGTGCATACTTCCATAAGTGCTAACCATTATTCATTGTGCCATGCAGTGCCTCTGACAAGTGGTGTGCACAGGTGGGGCCGATGGGACAGTGGCCCTGGGCATCCAAATTGGTGGGGGGATCCAATCATATTCAAACTATCTCCCTTTTTTCATAATATTTCTCAGTACTAGGAATTATACTTCAGTCATCAGGAAACACAATCATGGAGTTGATCCTAAGTATCACCCTGGCATCACCAGACCCTTGCATGCCACTCCCTCCGACACACTCCTCTCTTGGCACTGCCCTGATTTCTGCTGTGATGGCTCTCTTCAGTTTAGGAATAATCTGGAGATTGTTTCGATAGCCATTATCTTTGAGCTAACCTCACAAATAAAAAACTGTGAGGTTATGGTTTGGTGAATGTGAAGCCCATTCAGAATCAAATCTCCTACTGTTGAAATGATCACCAAAGCCATTCTAACCAGTAATTTACAGTGGAGGGTGTTGCTCCATCCTGTTCAACCCACTGTTCATCCCACACAAAACCTCTTTGTTGGCTCCCAAATTCTAGCTAGTGCTCAGTATTAATCAATGCATATTTGAAGCATATCATTGAACAGCATTAAAACAAAGACTGTTAGACATTCATCACTGAAGCTTGGTGGACAAGTGTTAGGTCAATAGACCACACTGTGGGCTAGTGATTTCATTCAATTAATCCCTGGATGCCCCGAATGTAGCTGTTTAAGGACTGCCTGTCTGAGATTAGTGGGAACAACAACACGATCTGCAAACATCAAACAACCATCAATAACAGAAAGAGAGCCACTGCAGCGTTTGAACTGTTGGAGGTCTCCCGTGAGGTTAGAAGGCCATGAATGTTGGAGAAATCTGCACACTCTTTGTATCATTGGATCTTGTTGTGTTTCTTGCTTTATATCAATCCTTGTCACTGGAATTGCCCAGATACAATCTGTGAGCGTGCGTTGAAAATCGTCCTCGATGCTGATGGCAGCGATGACAGTGTCGTCGTCTGGAACTGATTGTGCACTGATGAGTCGTGACAAGGCATCAGCTTGGCCGAATTCTGTTGTCCGGCAGTACTGTATATCGAAATCGTACCCCAGTAGAATGATTGCCCACCGTTGTAAACGGCTGACTGAATATACTGGAATCCCCTTTTTGAGCCAAATATTGAAAGTAGTGGCTTGTGGTCTGTCAGAAGTGTAAAGTGATGCCCGAACAATATCTTATAGAATTTCTTCATAGCAAAAATCAGTGCCAGTGCTTTTTTTCTTTTCAGTGGGTGTCAGGGATCTGGCTGCATGCATGATAGCTTTCTCAGTTCCATCTGTGAATATATATGCGAGATCACTGCTCCCACGTCATGATTTTATGCATCCGCTGCCACGACTATTTTCTTATTTGGATCAAAATATGTGAGCAGTAGGTCAGAGTTAATGAGTGCTTTGATTTTGTCAAATGATTTCTGACAGTCCACGGGCCAGGACCATTTTGTGTCGTTTGTCAACAGTTTGTTGAGTGGTGATTTGATTTGATGGAGTGAAGGCAAGAAACTCACCATTCCCAGAAATGCGCGTAGACTGCTAACGTCCGATGGGGGTGGCATGTGTTAAATGGCTGCCACATTAGCACGACGACCTTGACGATCAAAAATAAATCACAAGTATTTTATGGAGGATAAATAAAAATGGCACTTTTCAGGCCGGAGCTGCAAACCAAAGTCTTGAATGCGGGTTAGGACCTTGCTGATCCGTTTTGTCAACTGCTGGTTGGATTGCCCAACAACAATGATGTCATCCAAGTATACAGCTGCACCTTCCACGCCAGTGAGCATTGTGTCCATGATCTGCTAAAATATTGCAGGGGCTGTTTTTACCCTAAAAAGTAAACGAGTGAATTGGTTTACCCACGGTGTGTGTTAATAGTAAGCAGCTCCCTGGAGGTTTCTGCCACTTCGACTTGCAGATAAGCTTCTGTGAGGTCCAATTTTGCAAAGCAGGTGCCACCATTAAGTATGGTGAAGAAATCATCTGGGATTGGCAATGGGTATTGGTGATCCTCAGCACACAACCGAATTGAACCATCGGTTTTCTTTACTACCACAATGGGTGCTGCCCACCGTGAATATGTCACCGGTATGATAACCTTCATTTTCTGGTCCACCAGTGACAATGCAGCATATAGCACTGGGCGTTTGGGTCAGAAAACAGCCTTAGAAAATGGTTTAAGGGACAGTGTGGCCTCTGCCTGAGTGCAATTTCCCAAGTTGTTTGTGAAGAGTAGAGAAAAAATTTTCATGATGTCTTTGGTCTTGTCGATAATGCTGTTCTAAGGTGACGATCTGGATACCACCTCACATATCCTGTTGAGTGGAATGTCGAGAAAACCTAGTAACTCGATAAAGTCAAGTCCCAGCAAATTATGGCATGAGTTTGCTATTTATACAGTACCCAACACCGTTTTGTCCTTCATTTTAATGGTAGCGGGTAATTGACCAGTGATGTGAACACAGTCACCGAAAGTATTTTGTGCTACCTGACTTGTTGGTGTCAACGAGGCCTGGCCTATGGTTTCCCATAGTTTTTGTGATACAAGTGTGATATCGGAAGCAGTATCCACCTGCAGCTGAACAGGATGGCCATTCAATTGTACTGTAACATATTTTCGTTTTGATTTTTGATTTGGAAGAAAAGTTGCTACCAGACTGTTTGTGTTTGTTTTGTGATGTTGTTGGTGCCTGTTATATAAGGTTTGTCTATTATGGGTTGGTTTTTGTCCTCGAGGGGTGCCAAATCCCTCTTTATGTCCCAGTCGATTGCAGCTGCGACAGCAGTGTGTCTTGAATGTACAGTTTCGTACAAAATGCCAGCTGCCACAGTTCCAGCAAGTGGTTGGGGGCTTGACAGATGTTGAAGTCGGTGAGGTGGACCGACGTTGTTTTTCGACTGTGTTAACCGTGGATGCTGTTGTTTGTTGCACCATAGTTGAATCATGCTTTCGATTCACGAGACGCTGGCATTTCACGGCGACTTGTTGCAATGTAATTTCTGGATTTTGCTCTATTTTTGACAAAATCCGTGTGCGAATGTCTGCCTTCCCCACTGATTTCAAACCACAAACAAAAATTAAACATTTAAATTGAGCGTCCGTGATGGAAGATATTTTAAAACGCCCACATTCTCTGTTTACAATGCCTGCATAAGTTGAGAAATCAGTCGAATCAGACTTCGTTATGCTGAGACAATTTAAACGCATATTAAATAACGAAATCTGCTTACCGAAAATCTGCCTCAGAGTCTCCACCGTGTCATCGAAGTTGTAGTCACGTGGGTGTTTAGGTAGTATGTAGTTTGCATACCGATCATGTTCCGACGTCCCAAGCTTCCGTAGTAAAAGTCTGACTTTCCCGTCGTCAGCTTGTTCCTTGAATTCCACACGGAAAAGGTCCTCAAAGCGTGAAAACCATGTACAGAACGTCAATCTAGCTATTGGGTCGTAATGGAATTCTGTGATTGTAGTTGCAACCGATTCTACTGCTGTCGTTAGCTTTGTTTCCGAAAGCGATGGTGCAGGTGTTGAGAATCTCTCTGAAAATAATTCCATCAAATGTAATTGTTGTTGCATTAATTGTCGTATGGTGCAATCCATCTTTGAAAGTGTAAATTTGCGTTACCGTGATTCTTAAAAAAAAACTATTTTCTTTGCCAAAATGTTGCGTCTTGATGTTTATACGTTTCGGTTCAATTAAAACTCAGAAAAATGAAGGAAGTACAAAGTAGAATCTTTAACAGATTAATTTAACGAACACACTGATTAATTTAAAATGTAGAAAAACCGCTGAACGTGAGATGCTTGTTTGATTGTGAGACCGTTCTGTTTACTTTTCATTGTTCGACAGACGACTCATTAATGCAAGGGCGATAACTCTTACTTTTTGCTTCAAGTGAAATAACTCGATTTTGATTTGTTAGGTTGACCTTACAACTAGAGACAACTTAGTTGACAACAGAACAACCATTCCGTTCGATCTGTTAATGGACACATTCGATCTGCCATCTCCATCACCTCCCAATCAGACAAATACAAATGGAAATTATGAAAGTCCTCACAGGAGTTGGCCAAAGCGCAGTCGCACTCGAGTAAAGCACCTCCAAGTTAACCCTAAATGCACTCGGTACAGTTAAAGAATTAAACAGGGAGATGTTAGGTCAACCTAACAAATCAAAATCGAGTTATTTCCCTTGAAGCATAAAGTAAGAGTTATCGCCCTTGCATTAAGGAGTTGTCTGCCGAGCAGTGAAAAGTAAGCAGAAACAGAAGTATTCAAACAATTGCACTAGACCAAAACAAAAGAAACAAAGTATCCAAACTAGTGAACTAGAACAAACCAAAACAAACCAAGTATCTAGATTATTGCACTAGATCAAACCAAACAAAGTATCCAAACTATTGCATTAGACCAAACCAAACCAAACCAAGTATCTAAACTTCTGCACTAGACCAAACCAAACCAAGTATTCAAACTATTGCACTAAATCAAACCAAGTATCTAAACAATTGCATTAAACTAAACCAAGTATCCAAACTATTGCACTAGACAAAACCAAACCAAACCAAATAGCCAAACTATTGAACTAGACCAAACCAAACCAAATATCTAAACTATTACACTAGACCAAACCAAATAGCTGAACTATTGCACTAGACCAAACCAAATAGCTGAACTATTGCACTAGACCAAACCAAACTAAGAATCTAAACTATTGCACTAGACCAAACCAAGTATTCAAACTATTGAACTAGCCCAAACCAAACGAAGTATCCAAACTATTGAACTAGACCAAACCAAACCAAACCAAACCAAACCAAGTATCTAAACTATTACACTAGACCAAACCAAGTAGCTGAACTATTGCACTAGACCAAACCAAACTAAGAATCTAAACTATTGCACTAGACCAAACCAATTATCCAAACTATTGCACTAGACCAAACCAAACCAAACTAAGTATCCAAACTATTGAACTAGCCCAAACCAAACCAAACCAAGTATCTAAACTATTGCACTAGACCAAACCAATTATCCAAACTATTGCACTAGACCAAACCAAACCAAACTAAGTATCCAAACTATTGAACTAGCCCAAACCAAACCAAACCAATTATCCAAACTATTGCACTAGACCAAACCAAACCAAACTAAGTATCCAAACTATTGAACTAGCCCAAACCAAACCAAACCAAGTATCTAAACTATTGCACTAGTATTATGGATAGAAATTTCAAATCAACAAGAGGAAATATTTTTGCGGGGATTGATTGATTTCTTGTTAGCTGTAATCCAGAACATTCTTTTACAAAATATGTCAGATTCGTTGGCAAGTCTTGTAAGCAAGTAAGATTTATTACGCATATATATCTAACATGATCTTCACAAATGAATATGAGCAGAAAAGTAAATTATGACATGTTTTTATAGACAGCATTGCAAGTGTTGCTCTGAAAAGATGGTGAGTAAAACTATCAATAGCACAAATTGATTTATAGAGAAAGAAAACCGTACAACACAAAGAAATAAGCTCCATGATAAAAAGTAAACATAATCAAAAGACTTTCTACAAAGAACTATATAGAAATAAGATAATCTACTGATGTGTATTTCTTAAAATACTGTTGTTTTATCTGGTTGCTGTCGATATTACATCTATAGATACAACATACACAGTTTCAGCTAAGTACCCTGAAGTCACCACAGTCGGCCTTAGGGTAATGCAACCAAAGCATGCAAATCTAGTGGAGTCTCATGCTGCCCTAGAAAACTTCTCACACCCGTCAATATTCTATATCCCTATAAAGCCACCATTTGCCCGTGCATGAAGTATTGTTGCCACATCTAGTCTGGAACACCAACCATTAGTCTTTCCCTCTTGAACAAGGTTTAAAAAATAATCTCTAACCTAATAGAAACTCTCCACTTCGGTTACCTCCCTATAAATCTGGCCCTTATCACAGTAGCCCCTTACTTGTTTGCGGTGATACAAAAGTAAAAAGAAAAAGGTTTGGGCCGGTGAAACACTTAAAAAAAAAAAACAAGATGACGTACTCATCATAACTGACACCATCACGAACAACACAGTAACTTATACGATGTTCAAATTCTAATTGTACCATTTATTTTCTAAATGGAAGATATTAGCAAATTCTTTTCATGGTAAATAAGTTACACTTTCTCTCACACCAATGTAAGCCTTATTAATAGAAATGTGTTTTGTCCTCTACGGCTCACAAGTGTGGCTAGACCTAGCAAGATTCGAAACCGCAACCCAAGTGACTGAAGCCCAACGCCCTAACACCGAATTTCTTTTTTACAATATCCCTAACCCTAATTTGCAAGAGGAAGTAACTCTGTTTTCGTTTGAGTAACTCAAGAGAGCATAATAAGGGTTAGTGCAGCACATATAAAAAAAGATTTTTATGACTTGAATTTCTTTAGTTTTTAGCAGGGTTGCGGAGTTGAAGTCGGAGGTTTTCAAAGGAGTTGGATTTTTTTTTATCCCCAAACAATCCACAGACAATCTGAATATTAGAAGAGTTTAAAATAAGGAGTCGGATATTTTTTAATTATAGAGGTCGGAGTCGGAATTTTTGTAATCCTAGAGGTCAGAGTTAAACCTTATGTCTTCCGACTCCGCAACAAAAAAAAACTTTCCTTTTTTCCTTTATATGCCTAGATTCAGGCGAAATTTCTACAAACAGAGCTTCTTCGCAGAAGGTTCCTGTCTGCAGAACACATTGCCGTGGGATTACGTCCCTGCACATTACAACATGGCTGTATTCAAATCCAATATCAACAGGTTGCTGTAGTAAACTCTGCCAACAAGTAGCCAAACTTAGTTGATTCTGTTTATCATCCTCAATCCTCTCATAACGTTCTTCATCTTTCAACTGAGAATCATTCCATTTCATCAACCGTTATCTTCGAGCGGCTTTTGACCTTGATATGTGGTGACACAAAAAATGTTTTTTTAGATGAAATACAATTAAATGAAATTCTCTTTTCTTTCTATTCATTCATTGTTATTCCTTTTCAAGACAATTGGGCTTTTGCTCATGTGACTAATTGATTTATGAATGAATATATTTTGTAGTCTCTCTTCGCGTGTACAATTAAAGATCAGCCTGTCACCAGATCAAATAATGAAATCTAAAATAACTTTATCATTGTTTCAATACTTACAGGCGTTACAATATCATAATGGGTGACTTTCTTTCTCTTTTCGCTTTTATTTTTGTTATTATAATGGAGAGTGTTTTGTTTGTTTGTCTTTTTGTCTAATCAAAACTAAAGAAACATGGTGTTAAATAACACCAATCATTATTTGCTTTGCTAGTGTAATTAAATAGAATGAGCAGTGTCATTTAACACTGTGCCCCTTTTAAATACTATTCTATTCTACAAAATTTATAGGTAGAAAATCTCCATTAAACAAAGGCTATATATACAGGGTGTCCATAAAGGTCGTGTGCTCTTTTGAAAATTTATAACTTTATTTGTATTTGCGATAGAAATAGTCTGTACAATAGATTAGAAAGAAGTAAATCTATATTTTTTAGGTTTTATAAAAAATTTATTTAACTTTCTACATGTTAACAATACAAAGCATAATACGATTTTGCAGTTCATGGAAAACATTTGCCAACTGATTTACAGTAATGCCTGAAATAACATTAGTTATTTTAGCTTTCAAATTTTCTAATGAACAAAATTTGGTTGCATAAACAATTGTTTTTCACATAAAAAAAAAACAGTTCAGCCAACCAAAGGACACAGTTTACTTTTTCCTTATTTGAAGCCATGGACCAAATTGATTATAAAAAAAAGAAAATATTTTTTACTTATCTAAAATGTATTTCAAATTTTGTGGTAAAGAATTATTCAATAACTATAATTAAAGGTAGGTACAGGAAACTTTATAACATTTCTTACAGATTATTTCTATCACAAATACAAATAAAGTTATATTGCTTTTTTAATTGAACACAGATTTTATGAACATCCTACATATATAAACTAGCGGTACCCCGTGGAAAATCCATGGTGCTTTCTACACCAATCTGTATAATTTACTATTCCTTTTGAAATAATAACTGTCTATCACGGCCAATACTATTAAGAAGAATGACTCTTTCTTCTCCCGTAAAATAATTTCCATTGTCAGCTAAATATTATTTAAATAAATAAAACGAATATGTCTCATTTTTTTTTTATTTATATACTTAAAATTTGTAGATACAGGAAACTTTATAATAAGAAATGTTGTCCTTGTTAGAAAGCATTGTTTATATGGTAATATTAATTATTAAAAATAATAATGAGCAATTAGAACGCCATACAATGTATTTTAGTTTTATTAACTGCTTTTTTTTCCAATTTAATTTTCGAAGATATACTTCATCATCAGAATTTCTGAATTTCAAAATAAAGATATATAAAATACCATTTTTTTTTTGGTCCTCATCGTGTTTTTTGGTGTTGTCGGTTCGGTGTTGATGAAACGAATATGGATGAGTGTCTTTTTGGAACGGCACGTGGCGGTGCAAATTGTAATAAGAAATGTTGTCCTTGTTAGAAAGCATTGTTTATATGGTAATATTAATTATTAAAAATAATAATGAGCAATTAGAACGCCATACAACTTTATAATATTTTTTACAGATTATTTCTATCGCAAATATAAATAGAGTTATAATTGTTTTTAAAGTGCACACGGACTTTATAGACAATATACATGGTGTTGCTGCAAAATTCGACACTTGACAAAAAGAAAACGAAATAGGCAATAAATACAAAAGTTGTATATGCAGAGAACAGACAGCTTATTGAGCAACAGTTAGAGTTAGATACTATACTATTTTTCAATGTAACCGCCGCCGCCGGTAACAACCATCTCGAGGTGGGCGTAAAACGAGTCACACGCTTTGGCGACCATGTCCTTTTCTATAGCAGCGAAGACCTCCACGATGGCAACCTTCAAAGAGTGTTGTGAGCGTGCTTGTTGGTCTTGGCTTCGATCATGCCCCAGAATAAATTGTGAAGGAGGTTGCAGTCGGGTGAGAAAGGCAGCCACAAGTCCAGCGACCACTTGTGAGGAATAGTGTTGAGCAGCCACGCTTGGATCGTCTGGGCCGATAAAAGTTTGAAAAGTGAGCGTTTTATCGGCTGTTCTACCGTAGCACATTTCTCAGCGTTCTAACTGCTGAGCGCTTCCTCACATTTATTTTTCAGACTTTGGTACTTGTTGCTGCATTTTTTCTTTTTATTCAATCTCTAGTCCTGATGAAACCTTCCAATAAAGGTGAAACGTAGATGGATATTTAATTAATATTTTGGTTTTCCTTATTTCATTTTTCATTACGTTGGAACATTTTTCCATTGTTTATCATATATATATATATATATATATATATATATATATATATATATATATATATATGTGTGTGTGTGTGTGTGTGTTATAATGAAATAATTCAAGGAGGAATCCGGGTATGAGAGCTCAATGTAATAAACAGAGCAAGAATAAAATACCACAAGGTTGAAATAAATTATTGCATCGATGATTATGTAATTTCGTGTTACTATATTTTATTATATATATATATATATGTGTCGAATTTTAAAGTAATAAAAAGTCAAAAAAATATATGCCATTGAATATTTTATTAACCAAATTTGAACCATTTTGTTGCACAACTTTCCTTCAATTTGAAAATTCCATTTTCCCAGAATTGTGGTGGTTTCATGGCAAAGAAATCATCAAGGTGTTTTTCATGTTATCCAAAGAATTGAAGTTTTTACCATTTAGGTTATTCTGCTAAGATCTGAATTTTCTTCGGGTGAAGATCTGCTTTTGGGATGTCTAAGGGTGGTGCATCTCACTTACCTCAGGATAGTTTTCACACAACATTACAATAAAGGATCCATTTCTCATCGCCTGTAACAATTTGCTTTAAAAACGGTGCATTTTCATTCCGTTTTTTGAAGCAAATCAGATGGAAATGCCATCCAAAGGTTTTTTTCACTCAAATCCTGTGGCACCCGAACATCCTATTGATTTGTGTACAAAAGCTTTACTAAATGCTCATGAACGTTGGATTTTGATGTGTTAAGTCTTTCTGCTTGTTCTTGTGTTGTGTAATGTGGCTTATTCTCAATTAATGTCTCTGAACTTTGCGAACCACTTCCGTACAGTTCTGTCAACTAAACATCTTCACTGTACACTGCACATATCTATTTTGTTGTTGGGGCATTTTTACCTTCATGGAAATAGAAAAGATTCAAGTGCCTAAAATGGGTCTTAAAATCTTCTATTTTGAAAAGGGCTCCATAATTAACACAAGTTAAATAATTTGTTAACTATCTCAAGAGATAGCTTGAAGTATCATGGCCTCCATTTTGTCTTGAAAGACAATGGATACACCCTCTAAGGGTGGCCGCATGCTTAATTGTGAAGCAAGGGTTGCTCAAACTCAACCACACCTCTCCTAATCAGAACTGCTTGATTCCAGTGGCAAGAAGTCCAGGACAACTGGAAACAATGCCCAGAGAATCGGAGAGCACATACAGCACCTGGTATTTCAAAATGGTCACCTAGTTAGTACTGACCAGGCTCAACGGTGATCTAATAGAAACCGGTGTGTCAACTTGATTATGCCGTATATATGTGATTATGCCGTATATTAAAGTATAGTCTAACCGGAAATGTAAGTATACTTTATCTGTCAATAATTTGACATGTTCTAACGTGTCAAAACATGAACTACTAAAAATTGGCACGAACTTTCAGGACAACCTGATAGAAGAATACCCGTCCTAGGACAGGTAAAATTAATTCCCGAAACAGAACAGTTTAGCACGACTTTTATGTCACCATACGAATATTAAAATCAAGATATAATTCTACTAAATCTTATATCAAGTATCTTCATTCTAATTTTGATCAAAATCCATTACATGATTTTAATTCTAGAAAATGTCTAAAATGTAAGCTTAAGTTAAAAGAGTGTTAATAAAAAATGAAATTCAGCGAATCTTGCTTAATTTGTGTCTAATGACTATGGACCAAATTTAATGCAAAATCAGAAATATTTAAATTTTCAAATGGGAGGTTGTGCCCATATTACGCCCCCTGAAAACCTTTAAAACTCTCCGAAGAAACTTTGGGAATATTTATTAATTATTATACCTATTGTTAAAATTCCACAAAAATCAAAAAAAAGGTATTAGAATTTTCACGAAAAAATTTCACCCTTTTTTACCCCCTTTGCATAAAACTAAATTAAACTAAATATAGCCCATAGTTGGACCCTTTACGCCTAGCAGCTGTGTTCATAATTATCGGTTAATTAGTTTAGGAGTGCGTCCTCTACATACAAATAAATAAATATATAAACATACTTACGTTTATAAAGACAGAGAAGAGATAGTAGCATATAAAAAAGGTGAAAAAGTATATTATCGAAACAAATGTGATTTTGTTGATCTGAAAATGCAGATCAAACTGTGTTCGGGCTTTTTGAATCCGATAAGGGACTGCGGTTGTAGGTTAGCGATTTCCATTGGTCAATAAACTTGGCTTTCTTTGCAGAACAAAGCAACTAATCAAATGAGATAGTAATTCACTTTGCAACTAATCCCACGCTTCTGACCATTCAACTGGGAAAGCAATAAAGATAAAGATATCAGACGGTCAGCGAACTATGAAGAACCACTCACGAGTCTCTCCTTCCTGTCCACCTGTGTCGCTGAAACACTATAGCTGTAATGCACCATTGGTTCGACAATCATCGATCCCACACACCTGTCGCAGTTTTACTACGAACAATACTACAATTACTAATGTTTTAATAACTTATATCAATGAAATTACTCGCGGGACCTGTGGAAATCTCACAATTGTATCTTTTATCCATTGTATATGTCTGCTGTGTATTTTATGGAACGCTGACCCGACGATATTATTACATCACCTTTGTTCAAACTGAAACATACTTATCTAAGTACTCTGATTAATGTAGTTTCAGAATAGATCTGATTGTGGAGGACTATAGCAATAACTTTTGTAAGAGTTTATATTTCCGGTGAGAACGATATTATTGTACGATGCTTAAACAGAACAGATAATACACTTTGATCTTAGCCTAAAAAGCGTATTTTGCTTCGAGTTTCACAACAGTGACATCATATGAAATTTTTTAAATGACATTGTTTTGCATTGCATCCTAGGCGATCAGTCGATCCCATCTTTAAAAAACGGCTGGCAGATGATAACGTGCTTACAAACATTGACTAAGCATATTATGATAGAGATGTTACTACTTCTTGTGCATCTCTGTGTGTTTCTCGCCATTATGTGACTTACGCATTTTAAAAAAAATGTCAATAATTGATTTAATCAATCATTTATTGAAATAAAAGATGCAATAGCACGAAAACGAATTTCTTGTAATCCTATTTAAATAATAATTTAATTACAGTTAAATCCACCAGAATGCATTTTGTTTTTCGTAAACAAGTTAGTTATTTTTATATTCTGTTAATAGTTTAAAAAAGAAAATGCGTTTGCTGGTGATCTTTCGAGATTTGAAAGGAATGTTGAACCATTTAAACTGTTGAATAGAAAGTCATTTCTTGTTAAAACAAATAATGTATTAAAAAATTTTAAATTTCGGAAGCTAAATACATCCCATAATTTTATAAATATAGATTAACCATTATCTTAACAAAATCAGTTATAGTTTTATAACAGTTTTGTTTAATTAATAATTTAGTGACCAAACGATACCATAGAAGTTTAATTTAAGTTTCAAAATTCTATTTCAGAATAATAATCAGCAAAATGTAATCCTTTCAATGTAGAGGTCCCCAAATGTCGGAAAGCTTTCTACACTAATAGCTTCTTTCCTCTAAATTCTTGCGTTTGGAATTCCTTCCCTGCTCCCTGTTTCCTTGACTGCACCAACATGCAGAAATTTAAACGTAATGTGAACAAACATCTAGCTGCATAACTCCCTACTAAGGATACCCCTATAAATCTGGGGCCTATTCATAGTAGCACCTTACCTCTCAGTGGCAGTGTGCTTTAGAAAAAAATAAAAATAAATAAATAATTTATAATAAAAAACGGCATAGTTAAAAAAGAAAAAGAAAAAGCAAAGAGAATTTGTCATTTTTGCTTTCATTTTGATGGAAATTGAACTTTTGTGGACATTGTTGCTGTTTGTTTTCTGGGTACTTACGAAAATTCTTTTCTGAAGATGATCCGATGTTTTGAAAAAAATATGTTTCATCCTTATTTTTATTATCTCCCTTTTGAAGAACTCTTCTGTTTCTACTAATGTTATTAATACAGAACTAACAATGTATCGACACTGTATGCTGAATAAAGCTTTCGCAAGTCTACTGCTGTTTTTGTTTCTTATTACAATTATATGATTTAAGATAAACAGCTAGAGTCTAATTATTACATAAATACTTACATAAATATGATTTCATTTTATTACATAAATACTTACATAAATATGCCATTAATTTCTTTGATCCATAGTCATTAAGCAAGATTCCCTAAATTTCAATTTCTTCTTAAAGCTTTAATTTTACACATTTTCTGGAATTAAAATTTTGTAATGGATTTTGATTAACTTTGGGATAAGGATTCTAGACATAAGGTTTAGTATCACTATATCTTGATGTTAATCTTCGTAAGGGTGCATAAAACTGGTACAAAACTGTTCTGTAAGTGAATTCATTTTACCCGTCTTGGGACGGGTATTCTTCTAGTATTTATATAATAGCTAAAATATCCATTTCATAGCTGATGCGATTAAGTAACTCTCCATCTCCAACTTACTTTCTTAGATGAAAATCTTTTTTTTCTATATCCAGAAAACTTGGCCTTTCATTCGATTTCTCTACTGTATCCTGTCAGATTTCTCTACTGTATCCTGTCAGATTTCTCTACTGTATCCTGTCAGATTTCTCTACTGTATCCTGGTCCGATTATTTGGAATAAAAAGCATTGGAATTAACATGAAAGAAATACTTGTATGAATCGGATAACAATTATTCCCATTCTCATTCCAAACCTACAATAGTTATAGACTCTTTATACTTGTTTCTTTCTGAAGACGCTTTCATCTTCTTTTGATGTATTCCGACTTCTAAATGAAACCGACATCGAATCAGTTTCAATCTATATAATAATATGCTTAGGCAGTTTCATGTTCGCACGTACGTACGTTATCACCTTCCACCTTTTTTTAAGATGGGATCGCCTGATCACCAAAGATGCAATGTAAAAAAGTAATATTTTACATCTCATCTCGCTGTTGTGTCGAATGTAAAACTCAAACTAAAATAAACCCTCTTGACCTTCCGGCTAGGATCAAAGTGTAGTACCTGTTCTGTCCAAAGATAGTTAAATAATATTGTAGGGTCTGCATTCGTGCCGCACGTCCATAGAATGGAAATATGTTACAAACTCCTAAAAGGGTTTTAGAGATAGACCCTCATAACCAGATATATTCTAAAACTACATAAACCTGAGTACTTAAATAAGTATGTTTCAGCTTGAACAAAGGTGTTACAATTAATATCGTGGGGTCTGCGTTCACACCGAACGTCCATAGCATGGAAATATGTCACAAAATCCTACAAGGATACAACTGTGGAATTTCCATGGGTTCCGCTCATTTAATATTATTGTCAGATTAGCTTACGGATGAGTATGATGCTATTCTTCTGTAAAAGTGGTGCAACACTGTTCTGTTAGGGGAATTCATTTTACCAGTCCTAGGACGGGTATTCTTTTAGTATATATATATATATATATATATATATATATATATATATATATATATACTGGTCAGTTGGAAAAGGGGTGTGGGCACCACATGATATCAGGCTGGAAACCAAGATCTATGTGTATGAGGCCGGTGTTGCATCAACTTTGTTATATGCTTGTGAAACATGGACCACTTACAGAGCTCATATTCGCCAGCTAGAGCATTTCCATCAGAATTACCTAAGGCACTTGCTTAACATCCGTTGGGATAGCTTCACTCCTAACACTGGAGTAAGCTACTGTTCCAAGCATTGAGTCTCGTATAAGAAAACACAGATTGTGTTGGGCTGGTCATCTTGTTTGTCTTACTGATCACAGACTGCCCAAGCAGGTGATTTATAAGGAACCAATTCGGAATACTCGCCCACAGCACAAACCGCATAAGCGATTCAAAGATTGTTTCAAAGACGATTTGAATTGCTTTGGAATTGATGTTAGAAGATGGGAGGGGATGGCTGTAGATAGGCCAAGGTAGATGAAAGTGATTTTTGAGGGTAGCAAGCTTTTTGAAAAGAATAGGACGAAACATCAGCAGCTATAGAGAACAGCGAGAAAGAGACGGGACGTGACACTTTCAGCACATGGAGGAAATATGGAGCAGCAAACATGCCAAACTTGCAATTTGATAACTATGTCACGTGCTGGTTTGTTGAATCACCAACGAGTGCATGTGCTACAAAATCAAGCACGGACAAGAGGTGGCTTCAATTATGGCATCCCTTCAGATCATCACAGCACCTTCCACTTCTGTGCTACGGTCTGTAAAAATCTAGCAGGCCTAAAAAGCCACATATGTGCCGTTCACTGAGAGGTTTTACTATAATATCCAAAAAGTGGTCATACTCGAAATCGAATAGACACCTACCATATATATATATATGTATATATAATTATTTATAAATAATATTTTTTATATTAACCCACATACACATGTGTTTCATGCTAAACCTGCAATATATATATATATATATATATGTATATATATATATATATATATATATATATATATATAGTGTCAGGTTATGTTTAAAAGAAATCAATAAAGTGCTCGATCGCAAAATAGTGAGAGCTAAATACAAATCATTTATTTCAAAAACTATACGTTACATATTTCAGAGTAATACAGCGGTTTCATCCAGATGGACTGACTTTTTAAATTTTTAAAAAGGTCTATAGCCCATAGAGAAATCGTCAGCGTCCTGAAATTCAAAACAACAGGGGGAACTGGCGTTTGGGTTCACCGTTAAAAAACGATGCATTACTGAAGCGTCTCTTTTGAAGAAGGTACCGGGGTCAGAGTTATATATTGGGTGGGATTTATTGAGTTTTCTTTTATTTATTTATTTATTTATTTATTTATAGTTTTGTGTTTCAAAAAAGGTTTTATTTTATTATTTGATTATTTATTCATTACTTATATATGAATGAGGGTTGAATTGGCTAGTTGAAGAAAAACAAAGGTGGCATATTTTGTCACCCCCCCCCCTTCCCCATTATGGACAAACCAGTGGCTGAGACATCGTCTGGACGGCGGCTGCCACTGATTTAGAATTTGATTATCTGAAATTTTTAATTTTGACTTTTATGGTTGAATTGTTTTCATTTACACCTCTGGCTCCAACAAGGTACTGAACCATAATTGCATTTATGGAAGCCATTTTAAATGTTTATATATATACATATATTAAATTCCCGAAACAGTTTTTCATGGTAAACAACTGATGATCCCTTAAAATAGTGTTAGAAACTAACTAATATAATAACTGTAAAAAATAAATTGACTTACATGAGTCATTTTCCACTGGAAGACTTGAGACTATAAGTTTTTTTTTTTATAGTTTTTTTATTTATTTTTTTATATTTTTTTTTTTTTTATATATTTTTTTTTTCTTTATATAGTTTTAATGGTTGAGAAACTTCCGAGACTATATATATATATATATATGGAAAAAGGAAAACCAAAATTATTTATATATGCATAAACGTTTCTCAAGATGATTGATTTGAAGAAATAACATACAAGTACAATATTTTAAAATTTCAAATATTTTACTTGTATGTTATTTCTTCAAATCAATCATTTTGAGAAAGTCTTAAAATAAAGACAGAACGTTGATATATATATACATAATTTTGGTTTTCCCCTTTTCATCACGTTGGAATATATGTACCATAATTTATATCATACATATATATATATATATATATATATATATATATATATATATATATATATATATATATATATATGATGGCTGAAATTTCTATCATATATATATATATATATATATATATATATATATATATATATATATGATGACTGAAATTTCTATCATCTTTTTTAATGTATTCCTATTTCTAAGTGGAACCGACATCGAATGAATTCCAATTGGCAGTAGTAAATTCCCAATAGATTTACTTACTTATGTGCGAGATGATTTTTTTCTATAATGCATACACCAAAATTGTGCACTCAGAGCCTATGGCCTGGTACTAGACTGGTACTCGTTTCATCATCATATTCGGTGTAATGTCCGTTTTACTTGTTGTCATGTGTTGCACGAGATTTACAAATTCACTTCCAAAGTAACCTATTTTTGGCCAAGTCTTTATCGCTCTTTCTCTCAATTCTATCCTTATCACTTCCTTCCATGTTTTGTTTGGCCTTCCCTTGCTAAGTGACCCTGCTGTCTCAACTATTGTACATCTACTAACCCAAGAACTCTCATCCATTCTTTCAACGTGGCCATACCATTGAAGCCTACACAATCCAGATTTAATTTTCCTCTGAGGTCATCATATATAAGCATGTCTAAGAGTCACATTACACAACCATTGTATCATTTTTATATCATTTCTTTTCATGCAACGTTTCTAGTTGAGATGTTTTAATATTTAACTTCCTTAATTTTCTTTCAATTTTTTTATTTTAATCTTTAATTTAGATTTAATCTTATTTTTATTTTTTTAACTTATGTTTCTTGGGAAAGGTTCAGGAGACTGCACCCTAAATACCAAAAGATGATGATGATGATGATGATGATGATGCAAGCCCAACAGTTCACAGGTGGTCTAGTATGATACTAAAAACTGTGGCCATGTCTGTTTGAAAGCACTGGTTGCTGTTGATCTATATTGAATGCTTGTGGTGTTTGCCAACACGCTATGCATGCTAGCCATTGTGTTGCTTTGGGTAATGTTCTGGAAGCTGCTGCCAATACTTACATCTAGGCAAAGTCTTTCCTGTCATTTAGCATTGCAGTGAGACATGAGTTCCACACACTTTTGCTCTGCAACGGCTTTGGCATAATGACCATGGTATGATCAGGTGGATGTGCAGTTGTAAAGGATCCCTTCAACGTTGCTTCATCAGAAACTTGGTATTGGTGGAATTATGGAAATCTTACATATTCAGCATCTCACGTGGTTTGGCCATGTACAGCGTGCCAAATCTTGCATCAACTCCATCACACGCCTTGATACCCAGGCACTAGGGAGTATGGTAGGGACCAACGAAGACTTGACTTGA
Source organism: Sepiola atlantica (assembly GCA_963556195.1). Taxonomy (NCBI): domain Eukaryota; kingdom Metazoa; phylum Mollusca; class Cephalopoda; order Sepiida; family Sepiolidae; genus Sepiola; species Sepiola atlantica. Next base: position 46,909,720 of record OY744533.1, on the reverse strand, counting down.
GTGTGCAAGAAGTGATATGACTGCATGCAACCTGACTGCTGTCAACCTTTTTGGATCGGACTGCAAGGAGAGCAGGTGTGAGACATTGCCTGGTGTTGTCCACCCCGGAGTCAGCTGTACCCTAAATATCAAAACCAGATGATAACTATTATTTATAAACCTCCCATACCTGGCACATTATTTTAACCATTTATTGCCACCATGCTTCCATTTATTTACCTCCCCAGGAGGTTAAGCACAAGGACAATTTTATTTTACTCCCACAAGGTAAGATGTTACCCAAGGTCGGGTCGGGAAAGTGGAACTTGAAAAGCTAGCGCCCGAGAAGGTGAGCACTCTGGCCATTAAAAATTGCCTGGGCAGCCCCGTCGGCATTCCCCGGTAGGGGCACCTCAGGCAGTAAGCAATAAACTTACTCCTCCCCCTAGAGAGGAGGCAAAGCCTGGGAGGGTGGACCTCCTAGAACTGCACAGGACAAACCCACAGACTGGCGTAAATCAAGCCCCGAAGGCCAAGACAATACCAGTCTATGGGGTGTAGTATCCATCAGAACAGGTATTACACTTTGATCTTAGAGTAGTTCACCTCTTCGAACCGCTGGTATTCATGTTTACCGGATTTTCACTGTATAGTGTTACCTATATATATATATATAAAGATAAATGAAAGAAGAGGGATAAACATGTACGAATGACAAATATATTTCAACTTCAATTGTTTAATGCAAGTTGTACTCGGTAAAAACATGTTTATTTTTCTTTCCTTAAGCCAAGGCTTTTCAAAGATTAAAATCTTATCATCAGAAGAATTACATTAATTTTAGGTTGTTGTGTTTTTATGTAGATAGCTTCCAGTATTTTTTATCTTTAAAAATTGGTTTCGGAATGTATAATTTTAGTGTTATTAACTAGAAACTTGTGAAACCTATGGAACATTTATTAATTTTTAAAATTTTAATACAAAAAAGACCATCAGAAAAAATGAAAAAATAAAAAAGGTATAATTAAACAGACGAATTCTGTTATTTTTAACAATGTTTGTATAAATGAGAAAATGCTGCCTAAATACACACATTGCATATATATATATATATATATATATCATTCGTCTTGTGATTCTAGGCTGAATCTACAAACTGCGCTCAAGCACATGCGACCGCCTGCAACTGCTTACAATCGCCACTCCTATACTGATGAGGGTAAGAAAGCCCGAAACGACGTCGGCTGTAGGTGAAAAACACTAATATTTTAAAAATATTTATAGTTAAAAGCCCTTTAAAGATATAATAGTCTTAAAAGTAGAGCCTGGTTTGAAATTAAAAAGTTTGTTGCCATTTCTGTGATAAGCAAGTTAACTCGAGCGTTGAACACTGTAGACGACAAGACGCTTCCCCCGCCTCCGGGGTAAATGTACCTTAATTTCAATTACAGTCTGTGTCGATTTTTCACGGCCGTGTCGTCCTGTGCGTTTGTCTCGTGATTCTAGACTGAATCTACAAACTGCATTCGAGCCCATGCGACTACCTGCAACCGTCACTCCTACACTGATGAGGGTAAGAAAGGCCGAAACGACGTTGTCTGCAGGTGAAAAACACTTTAATATATATATATATATATATATATATATATATATATATATATATACTTCAGAGCATTTTATTAAAACATAAAAATGATACAAGCAAATTTTCTAAACGGGTAATCAATACAGATAAAAATGAATATGCATTTGATTCAGCAAATATTGATTTATTGAAAATCATTAACTGGAATACTTTTTACAGATGCTTATAATTATGTATATATATCTTTATATATCTACATATGGGTATATGTATTAATATATATATATATATATATATATATATATATATATATATATATATATATATATATACTTTGTTCACCCCAAACAATGAATATTGCAACTGAGACATAAGAGGCTACTCTGATGAGAGCTAGATTTCTAAGGGACATCTTAAGTGGGGAGTGGTGTAGAAAGATGTTTGTTCACATTACATTTACATTTCTGCATGTTGGTTCAGTCGGAGAACCAGGGTGCAGAGAGGGAATTCCAAAGGCAAGCAGTCCGAAGACAAGAACTATTTCCGTAGAAATTTCTAGTAGAACATTTTCCGGCATCTGGAGACTTCTACACTAAAAGGGTGGGATTTTATTGCTAGTCAAGTTGGTTGGGGTATTTTTGTTGAAGGGTACAAGTGCAATAATTTTATAGGAGCACATTTTGTGGAAGTACTTGTAAAACAAGCACAAGGATGCAACGTTGTGATGATGTGACAGTGGTTGGACTTGGTAGACAGTGTGGACCTATTAGGTTAGACACTCTTTTTGTTGTACCCTGTCTAAGAGGAAGAGGCTAGTAGTTGGTGCACCAACTCAGATGTGACAACAATACTCCATGCATGCGCGAGTGGTGGCTTTGTAGAGATATAGGATACTGGCAGGTGTGAGAAGTTTACTAGCATGGTAGAGGGAGCCTACTTACCTTGCAGCAGACTTGGCAGTATCTTCGATGTATTTACTCTAATTCCTGTTGCCTATGTGTGTTAGGCCAAGGAATTTAAACGCTTGACACTCAAGAAGTGTGCTATGAGCCATGGCAATCGGTGATTGGAAAGGTTTCTTATAATTGTTAAAGGAAAAGAACTTTGTCTTTGTAACATTGAATGTGACCCTCCATTTTTGATTAGATTAGAGGTCATTTTCGAAAAATACAGGTATTGCCTTGGACATGTGTGTGTTTTATCTACACACATGCCGAGAATAGAGCATGGTGTCATCAGCAAATATACCCATCTCGGACACGATTGCATCAGGGATGTTGTTTATGAAGATCAGGAATAATAAAGATCCAAGGATCGACCCCTTGGGGACATCCTCATCAATATGATGTTGTTTAGATGTACGGCCATCAAGAACAACCTGGATTTTTCTCTTAGCTAAGAAGGATCTGATTATATTAAATATTCGTTTAGTAATACCGCACAAATGAATTTTCCTTAGAAAACCTTCATGTCAGATCTTGCCATGGATATATCAAGCACTACTAGCCTAGCTTCACCTGCCTTATCCAGTATATGATATATGCGTTCAGAGATGACCGTTAGGATATCTACAGTAGAATGAGATTGCCTAAATCCATACTGTTGGTCAGAAAGAAGTTTAGCATTTTCAAGGTGGTGTACTGTCGCTAGATTGATTAAAAATTCAAAGATTTTAGCGATGAGCTGGAAAAGACTTATGGAGCGATAATTTCGCAGGTCAGTTCTTTTGTGGTGGATTGAGATGCGATTCGAGTGAACGCCAAAAAGCGAATGGCTTGAATAGCCACCCTCTTACCTTTTCTGGTTCGTTGGTATATACTCTCCCCTTCACTTTCAAAAACAAGTTAAAGTTTTGAAAAGAACGTGTTAACTAAATAGTTTTCAACCAATAAAAATCGTTTTAAACCCAAAATCTAGCAAGCCAATGTCAAATTAACAAAGCTTATAAAACCAGTGACCTGGTTAACAAAATCAGAGTTTTCCACAGAGATTCGACCCGCCGCACCTCGAAAGGACCAAGAACTTATACTCAACACCCCTTGCCCACGCTTTTGGCGGGGAAGAAGGGAACACTTCAGCTGTGGCTATATGTATATAGATAAGTATTTATATGTATGTATGTATGTATGTATAGAGAGATATATATTACATATGTATATAAATAAATTCGCTTTTAATTGATGTCTAATACCTATTGTTAGAATTGCAAAATAATCGAAGATATCTAAAATTACACGAAAGGTTCCACCTTTTTTTACCTTGTTTGCCTAAAAATTAATTCAACTAAATATATCCCACATTATCAACTCCTACGCCTAGCAGCTGTGTTCTAAAATTAATAATGATCGATTAATTAGTTTAGGAGTGAACCCTGTATATATATATATATATATATATATATATATATATATATATTTAACTCTCTTTTTCAGAAGTGATGTTTTTTTGTTTTTTTGTTATCGATATTTCTCTGAATCTGAAAGCTGTCCTCAATTAATAGAAGCTAATATTATTTCATCCTGAATGACCTTGATGCTGAATATAAATAAATACTACTGAAAAAAGAGTTTTCATTTTCTTCTTTATGTTGGATATTTATATATATATATATATATATATATATATATATATATAGTGTGTGTGTTTGGAAAATCGATGGCATAACTTGGGGATTATATTCTATATGTATATATAGGTTCGGAAATGCTTGATTTCTGAGTCCCAAGACATTTAAACAAATACAATGTGTGTGATAGTTATTTCTACATACTAAATAGATAAACACTATCTTTGTCACAGGGTCTGGTGTTGCCACATACATGATGAAAAAATGACACCAAACAAATATAAGCACTGTGAGACTCAGAAGATGAGATCTGGACGCCATGATTGACCTTCTCTCTCTTCACAAGACTGGGATAGGATGGAGGTGTTCATATAGGCGTTTCTTGGTGGAGTGTTTCATCCAGCTGATGTTCAATGCAACATTTTCTTTTTCATTTTATTTGAGTTAGATCTCAGAAATCAAGTGACGCATTCCTGTGGCTAACACTTGATTTCTATATCAGATACATAGATACTCGAGTCTTCAACCAAATTTTCCTTTACCTCTCAAACATTGAATTAGTAAAGCAGTGAAGAAACCTAATTTTACTCTCCTCAATCGATCACTTAACTGTGTTATAGTTTATCTTCATTGTAGTCTTTCTTTAGTCTTGTCGGATTCCAGAACAAGAATTCATCTGGTCTGGTGGAGTATCCTGCTAAGTGCTGTTACTAGATGTAACATCACTAACAGCAGGTGCACCATTTCTCGCATGAGCTAGTGCATAGCCATGCCGGAGGAATCTTATTTGGGCTTTGAATACTATGTTATTTTGAACATTTAGTCAGGGTTTACTTGTAGGGTGAAGTATTCTAATGTCAGGTTGTCCTGACAAACCCCTGTACAGAGAGACCGAAGACACTTGAGAATGGTGTCTAGTAGGCATTCAAACTCTCTTCAATGCAACTCGTAATATCCGTGTGTATGTTCTGTCAAGGGATGTGTTGTCAGTGTCCAAGTTATCAAACCGTAGAGCAAGACAAATTCCACCATGGCCCTAAAAAAGTTTCTTTTAATATTGTCAGAAAGATAGGATTTCCAGATAGTGCACAGTCCGGCAAGCACACCTGCAGATTTTAATGTCTCTTTCCGCTGACTGAATGTTGCTGCCGACGTATACACATTCCTGTTCAGACTGGATGCTGTTGCCGTTTTTGAACCTTATTTCTTCTTGGTTGATAAATTCTTTTTTGCCAGCATTAATGTAGAGGCCAATCTCGCTGGCTGCTTCTTAGATGAGATTGACAAGTTTGCCTCTGACAACAAGGTATCATCATCATCATCATCATCATCATCATCATCATCATCATCATCATCATCATCATCATCATCGGTTTAAAGTCCGTTTGACATTCTGGCATGCGTTGGACACCTTTAAGAAATTGTCTTCCAAAGTAACCTATCTCTGACCTGGTCTTTATTTATCCCTCTTTCTCTCATGTCCATTTTTATCACGTCCTCCTATGTTTGTCTTGGCCTTTCCCGGTGAACTGAACCTATTACTTCAACTGTTCTACATCTACTAACCCAAGAACTCCCATCCATACTTTCTGTTATGGTGCCGTACCTACCTACAAAGAACTAATGGACTCGTCCACCTTATAAATACGGGAAGCACGTGACACTTGTTCTCTTCTTCCCAGGCAAACCAGCAATGGCGGTTGAGAGCAACATCTTGTAATATCTTTCTTTCTATTATATAATATATACCTTTGTTCATTTAAACCATGTGTTCCTGTGTCATTCATTCAGCTTTACCCAGGTCCACAACAAATGGCGACGAGGCAATTCGAACTCTTGGGTAAAAAAACTGAAAATACCACGTGAAAATGCACTCACAAGGTTAATGCAGCAAGCATCACGCAAAAAACAAAAACAAAAAAAAGAACAAAAATAAAATTGGTAGATAAGGATTTACATGCGGCAAAGAGTTTCTTACTCTGTGATGACGTACTCATGCATAACGAAAGGGTGGTCATCCCAGAAAAACTACGAAAGCAAATTCTGAAAGAATTTCATGTTGGCCATCCAGGGATAACCAGGATGAAGGGGTTAATGAGGAGTTTTGTGTACTGGCCAGGTATGGACAATGACATTGAAAAAGCAGTAAAGCTTTGTAAAGGCTGTGCCTTAGCGGCAAAAGCACCGCATATAAAGCATAGCCCATGGCCAAAGACCGACCGTCCGTGGGAAAGAATTCACGTGGATTTCGCGGGACCATTGGAAGGATTTTACTACTTAATCGTAGTCGACAGTTTTTCAAAGTGGCCCGAGGTACTACGTTGCAAGAGTCCCACGTCAGAGGTTACGATAAGATTCCTACATGAACTATTTGCCCGTTTTGGGGTAGTGGATTGTTTGGTGAGTGATAATGGGACGCAGTTCACGTCATCAGATTTTGAGGAGTTCTGCGCGACGTTTCAAATCAGACATATAACGACGCCCCCGTACCATCCTAGGTCAAACGGCCAGGCGGAACGCTTCGTAGACACATTAAAAAGAGCATTAAAAAAGGCCGGTGATACTCCTAAGGAGAAGGCTTTACAACAATTCTTACAGGTATATAGAATTACAAAAAACATGAACATAGCATCATCATTATCCCCCGCAGAGATGATGTTTGCGCGGAATGTGAAGTCCGTGTTTGATAAATTATTACCTAAACATAATAATTATGACCGAATCTCTACGGTACCGAAGAAAAAATACAACCCAGGAGATAGGGTATATTTTAAGATGTTCAAAAACAATGCATCGTTCTGGGAACCCGGTACAATTGAAAAGAGGATCGGATCGATGGTCTATATCATAAAAGGACCACGGTTCTCGCATAAGAGACATCTAAATCAGATCAGAAAAAGACTGTCAGATGACACTGACAGCGCCCCACAAGGAGAAGACGTGATGGACGTGATATATGACACCTTCAACTTACCAGCACCCCAGGTAGTCACACGTAAACGACAACCAAAAAGAAAACGAATGGCTCCGGACTACCTAGAGATAGATCCGAAAAGGAAACGTTATTAAGACTCCTGAGGAGGTAAGGCTTGGAAGGGGGGTGTTATGGTGCCGTACCTACCTACAAAGAACTAATGGACTCGTCCACCTTATAAATACGGGAAGCACGTGACACTTGTTCTCTTCTTCCCAGGCAAACCAGCAATGGCGGTTGAGAGCAACATCTCCTTGTAATATCTTTCTTTCTATTATATAATATATACCTTTGTTCATTTAAACCATGTGTTCCTGTGTCATTCATTCAGCTTTACCCAGGTCCACAACACTTTCAATGTGACCGTACCACTGAAGTCTATTCTTCTGCACAAATCTCAGTATACACTCTAGATTTAATCTTCCTCTGAGGTCATCAGAACTAAGCCTGTCTTTAAGACTCAGATTGCACATCCATCATATCATTTTCATATCATTTCTAACCATGCAACGCAATTCCTCAATCCTTAATTGCCAGGTTTTACTTCCATACATCATCACACTGCGTACACATGCCTGATAGACTCTTTTCTTGGTGGACAGCGGTAACGCTCTGCGTAAGTTCCCTGAACTTACTCCATCCACTCCTAATTCTTGTAATCACACTAGCACCTGCTCCACCCTATGCTCTAATGGTATCATCAAGTTGACAAAACTTCTCGACAACCTCAATAACTTTGTCATCCAGATATACTTTCTCCACATCTTAGTTCTCTGTGTAATCAATGTCTGTTATTACTTTTGCTCTTTAAAGGGTGAACTCCAGATTCACGTTTAGATCAGCAGATGTCTGCAGGGCCTAATCGAGAACACAGGATGAAAATGAAAGGAAAAGATGTAGCTCCCTGCAAAGCTTCCATAACAATGCTGAATCTCCATTGTGAGATCAGACCAGTCAGCAAGGGTTGCTATACAGCATCATGAGACCTGATACTGATCCTTGCGTGATACCATACGCCAACATGATCTTTTCGAGTTTGATATGTTGGATGAAATCGAATGATTTTGAAAAATCGACAAACAAAAGCATTGCTTTGAGATTCTTGGCTATTACACCATCAATTATACAGCGAATTTGGCCAAATGTTGATCTGTTATGTTTGAAAAGGGGGATCTAAGTATCTAACAGTGAAACAAAAATAGGGGACCTTAACTTGAGTGGGAAATATTAAACGGGGATATACCAATATATATGTTATAAATATTAATTATTATTATCTGCAGACATCAATGTTTCATGCTTACACAATCTTCAGTGTAGGGATGTTAATTCATGTCGGTCGAAGGGCTCGAACCTGGTTCCAAGTTACCACTGACTCATAGTCCGGTATCTTACCCCTCAGCCACCACCAATTAGCACAGAAATTAGGAGAAATTAAACCCTATAAACACCAAAATCAGCGGGCGATATAGTAAACAGGACAGTATTCAACAACAACAAAAAAAGGGGTTGGAATATCGCATTTAAGCCGTAGTGTAACTGCTTATTGTTACATTCTCTCAAAGTCACCAGTCCTTGTAAAGGGGGCTATAACAATATGTTAAACTAATATTAATTATTATTACCTACATACATCGATGTTTCATGCTTACACAATCTTCAGTGCAGGGATGTTAATTCATGTCGGTCGAGGGCTCAAACCTGGTTGCTAATTCACCACTGACTCGTAGTCCGGTATCTTATCCCTCGGCCGCCACTAATAAGCATGGAAATTAGGAGAAATCAAACTCTATAAACGCCAAATCGGCAGGTAATATAGTAAACAGAAGGATAGCATTCAACACACACACACACACACACACACACACACACACATATATATATATATATATATATATATATATATATAATTAACTTGTTACAAATATCCAAGGGGTATAAATCCGAAGGAAGTTGAAACCGAGTTCATGAGAGTGCTCAATGAAAATTCAGAGCAAAATATATTTTGTTGATGGTTTTATTCCATTTTGCTACATAATATATTGTGTTTCATTAATTCAAACCCATCCCACTCTCTGCTCTAGTTAAGATTAAGGTCACAATAACCCAGACACTAAATACCACCCCACCCAATTTCTTTAAATATTACCCGTTAGAATCTCCCCTTTCCTTTCTTTGCTATATGCGAACCTCGTCTTCATTCCCCTCCCCCTTATCCATCCTCAATTTCCTGTTGTTGTTGAATTATAGAAATTTGAACAGTGGATTCCAAAATGCCTGACGAATTGACGTTTATTTTAAACGTTAATGAAACACAATATATTATGTAGCAAAATAGAATAAAACCACCAACAAAATATATATATATATATATATATATATATATATATATATATATATATATATATATATGAAGGGATGTTTCCTTTATAATTTATACACCCATTTGTATTTTAAAGTTGATAATTTCTTACTGTTAGATTTCTAATTTCTTCAGAAAAAAATATGCATTATTTATTAAAACAAAATATTTGATAGAACTCTTTACAAACTGGAAATATATACGTACTTTGAGTAGCTAATCCACCGTTTTGCATTTAAAAAAAATATTAACATTAGACTCTAAAATTCAATTATTATAACCAGCCATGAAAAAGAAAAAAGTATAAAATAAAAAAATATTGTTTATGGATGTTTAGTAATTTTGTTTAACAAAGGCAAAGGAAAAGCTCTAGCTTGAGGTATTTACAGATACTTAAAGTTGATGGATCAGATCGTGAAAGTGATTGAGAGAATAATTGAGCAGAAAATTAGAAGTCAGATTAGCATAGATGAAATGCAATTTGGTGTTATGCCTAGCAAAGTACCACTGGTGCTATATTTATTCTGAGACAAATGCAAGAGGAGTTCCTTAGTAAGAAGAAGGACCTGTATTTTGTTTTTGTGGATTTGGAGAAAGCTTTTGACAGCATGTCAAGAGATATTGTCTGGTCGACATTGCATAAACTAGGGTCAAACGAGTGGTTAGTGAAGGTTGTTAAAGCAATATACAGACAGAAATGCTCAAAGTCTTGTTAGAGTGAACAGCACATTTAGTACAGCTTGAATGTTAAAGTAGGAATACATCAGCGTTCTGTACTGAGTCCGATGCTTTTCATTTGTATCTTAGAAGTATTGTCCAGGGAGTTCCGTACAGTTTTTCAGAAGAGATGCTGTATGCTGATTATTTAATACTTAAGTTAACAACTTGGAGGAATGCTATGGAAAGTAAAGACCTGTGAGTGAATGTCACCAAAACAAAAGTGTTGATCAGTGATTGTAATGTTGGAAATGCCCCGGAAAGAGGAAAATTCTCATGCTTAGTTTGTGGTAAGGGAGTTGGGTGCAACTCAATTGTATGTGATACATGCAGGCATTGAGTACACAAGAAGTGCAGCGAAATTATTGGTAGATTGAGGGAGGATAACTAGTTTATATGCTAGAAGTGCAAGACAGAGACAACTGTGAACTCTAATATGGAGAAAACATATGCGGATGGCAAAGTTAATGGGGTTGTTCAGAAATTTTGTTACCTTGGTGATACCATTGGAGCACAGGGTGGAGCAGGTCCTAGTGTGATAGCAAGAATTATGAGTGTATTGGGTAAGTTCAGGGAACGTCTGCCATTACTAACCAGCGGAGCGTTACCACCGTCGACCAAGAGAAGAGTCTATGTGTACACTGTGATGATGTATGAAAGTGAAACCTAGGCAGTGAGGATTGAGGACATGCGTCGCATAGAAAGAAATGATATGAAACTGATACATTGGATGTGTAACGTAAGTCTTAAAGACAGGATTAGATCTGATGAACTCAGAAGAAGATTAAATCTGGATAGTATAAGGAGATGTGTGCAGAACAGGAGGCTTCGATGGTATGGTCACGTTGAAAGAATGGATGACATTTCCTGGGTTAGTAGATGTAGAACAATTGAGATAGCAGGGTCAGTTCACAGGGGAGGGCCCAGGAAAACATGGGAAAAAATGATGGATGGACTCGAGAGAAAAAGGGATAAATGAAGACGTGATCAGAGATAGGTTTACATAGAAGTCAATTTCTAAAAGCCGTCCAACACATGCCAGCATGTAAAATGGACATTAAACCGAATATGGTGTTGGTGATGAATGATGCGTTTGTAGTCATTTAACAACTCCATTGTTTACCTGGACCTGTAACTAAGTGATAGGGAGTTTTTTCTTGTGTTATTTTGTGCTGAAAAGTTATTTTCCTTCAAATTTCTGAAACATATGTACACATAATTATTTGTTGATGTTAAATTGTTGGAACATAATTACATAATATTGATGATGTCATTCTACTGAGTTATAATATATATATATATATATATATATATATATATATATATATATATATATGGTACTACTCCAGAGTTTGCGTCTAATTTCCGTGACTGCTCGGCGCAGCGATTGGGCAGCTCGCGGAAGCGTCCGAGACCTGCCGAGTCGAAAAAGAGGCTGTAAACAAAACTGGGGAAAAAAAACTGACCAATCAGGATGCTGCAAGGCAGTTTATAGCAAGCAGCCGATAAAAATTGGAAGGAGACGCTAAGCCAAACTCAAAAAATGAATTTTCAGCAATTGTGTCAGAGCCTAGAATCTCCGGAGCAGGTTATGAATTTCTGCCATCAGAAATCTCTACTGCCCACCAGAATGCGGTGTAGGCGATGCACACGACTTTGCCGGTTGATGGCAAGAAAAACAATATCGGACAAATATGCATGGAGATGCCCCACCCAGGAATGCAGGGCTTGGGTGTCTTTGCGATCAGGGACATTTTTTTCGCGGTCAAATCTGGAGATAACGACCATACTGAAGATGATCTGCCTGTCTTTTGCTAAGCCCCCCCCCCCAAAAAAAATAAGCGCTACCTCTCCGGGGAAAAGATACAGAATTCGTCCCCCCCCCCCTAAAAAATCTATTAAAAACAAAAAGACTTGCCTAATTTGAAAAACAAAGACTCGCTTAATTGAAAAAAAAAGTTTTAAAAAAAAATGGTTAAAAAAAAAAAGTTTATTTATTTCAGCTATGGGTTTGTTCATTTCTTTCATTTTTTAATAAAAATATAGGCATTTCTTTCCTTCTGTATTCATCGTCTTATATTGTCGTCTGCCAACCTTCCATCTTTTTTTTCATGCATTTTGCGGTTTTGTTTATACAGCCTCGCAAACCCTGGAGTAGTACCATATATATATATATATATATATATATATATATATATATATATATATATATATATATATATATATATGTGTGTGTGTTTGTATGATGATATATATGATATGAACATATCGATTAATGCAAATACATAAAACATCCAAAATGTCATAATTCTCCATTTATTCAGCACATAATCAAATTATATATATATATATATATATATATATATATATATATATATATATGTACAGCTGTTATCACAAGTATTCGGTCCCTCTCCCATAATCTATATATTAATAATATTGTGTGACCTTTTCTCGTGTGTGTGTGTGTGCATGTTTCTCGCGTCCACGTGACTTACACATTATTATTGTTTACTGTTATCGATTAGTTATTAAAATAAAAAATGTAATAGTGTAACGTACTAAAACGAACTTGTTAAAAATCCTATTGAAAAATAATTTAATTTCCAAATTTAATCCACCAGAATGCATTTGGGTTTCTTCGTAAACAAGTCAAGCAGTTTAATCTTTTGTTAATCGTTGAGAATAATTATAAAAAATGAATTGCTTTGTGATCCTTCGAAGTTTGCAAAGAATTTGGAAGCATTTAAGCTGTCCAATAGAAAGTCATTTAAACTTGCATTAAAATTCTTAGCAAATCTTCACGTATTAAAAGATTGAAAGCTTTGTAAAAATATTTACATCCAATCATTTCATGAATGTAGATCAAAATATAATTAACTTTAACATAATTAGTTCTAGATTGTTATAAACAATTTGGATCAATTAATAATGTAGTGGGCAAACGATATCGTGATAATTAAATGTATCTTTAAAAATTGTAGAATAATTTTATAAAAAAAAAAAAAATTAAAGTAAAAACACTCCCTGGCAACATAAAAATTTACAAGTTCAAAAAGATACACGTGAAGAAGGACGGAGAGTACATCGGCCGAAAACTTGTGAAAATATCAACCATGAGAATACGTGTCTGAATAATACAAAAAATACAAATATAATAAATATAATAAATATAATCTTTTACTCACAATCTTTTTTGTCACAAATTGTTCAAAACTAAATACAGAATTGACTACATATGTCAAATTAAGTAAGTACTTGCTAATATTCACATTTTTTTAAAAAACTCATATTAACCCCAAACAATGCACATTACCAGTAAAACGCAAAGATTAATAAGGACATCCTTGTGAAGCGAGATGCTTGTTCACATTAAATTTAAATATCTGTATGTTGTTACCGTCGGGGAAACAGTGAGCAGGGAGGGGATTTCAAAGGCAAAAAGTTTGAGAAAAGAAGCTGTAAGAGTAGAAAGCCTTCTGGAATCTGGGGACCTCAACCAGCAAGAGGTGGGATCTTGCTGATTGTCGGGTTGGACGGGGTATATCTAGGTTGAGGGGGCACAAGTGCAGCAAGTTCGTCGGAGCACATTCCATTGAAGTATTTGTAAAACAAGCACAGGGACGCAACATTGTGGCGATGCGAGAGGGGCTGGGATTTGGTAGACAGTGTGCGACCTATTAGATTAGAGGATCTTTTTTGGAGCCTGTCTAAGAGGGAAAGACTAATGGTTGGTGCACCAGCCCAGATGTGGCAACAAGACTCCATGCAGGAGCGAATGGTGACTTTATAGAGATATAAGGTATTAACAAGTGAGAGAAGTTTTCTAGCCCAGTAGAGGGAGTTCACTTTCTTTACAGCAGACTTGGCAGTGTCTACTATGTATTTGTTCCAATTCATATTACCCGTGAATGTTAGGCCGAGGTGTTTGAATGTTGACTCTCAGGTAGGGTGCTATTAGCTATGACAATCGTTGGTTGGAAAGGTTTCTTATAATTGTTAAAGGGGGGGGGGGATCTTTGTCTTTGTAACATTAAATGTAAGCATCCATTTTTTGCCCCATTCCACTTCAAAGAATCTATCGTTTACAGCCGACTGGAGGTTATTTCCCAAGGATTGCCTTGCTTAGAAACTATTCAAATATCCATTAGGGTGAATATTTCTGATCTTATATGCATACTACTAATATCAGATGAATGTGTCTTCTCCAAATCTAAGTGAATAAATGCCAACGTTGGGCCCTTTATCCGAACTATATTTATATCAAAACACCTCAGACTTATTTAATTTAATTATACAACAAAATATTTTTAAATATTCTATATATAGTGATCAGAAAACACCCAAACACTGCTATGGCTATGCTTCATTTACATACTTATTTTATAAAAAGTTTAATTTGTAATTTCATTCTCCTATTTTCTTATATATATATACAATAGTTTTCTTGATATTAATATTAGTATTTGTAGTAGCAATATCAATTAAAGCGATTTAATGAAAAAAAAAAGATAACATTCCAAATGAAAACTTCCTGTTACATTTTTTTATAAATTCAAATGACAACTTCCGGTTAAATTTACACATGAATACCTACGTACAGGTACATTTACACAGACCAACAACTTAGATTACTCTAGAATTAAAAAAAACAAAAAAATATGCGCTGAAGGCAATGACTAACAAAGTCTCTCTTTTAATAATTAGGTAGCTATGCTTATTTTTAAAATTAAATTTTATTTAATAAATATTTTTTTACTGTGTAATAGTAATCATCATAATAACCATTTGCCATGAAAAAGAAAAAAGATATGCTCATCTCTCATCTTTCTAAATTACAAAAAAAATACATTGATATTTTTGAAAACTCTTTATTCATTTTTAATTTCTATTTTTCTGTCTCTAATAATGAAGGTGAAAAACAGAAAGTAACCATTTAAAATTACTCAAGAATATATAATTATTTTAGTCGACTAATCGACGTTCCACCTTTACGTTTATTCATTTCCTTATATATCCGTTTTTTAATGGTAATTTATGTTCAGTTTTATGTTTTTACAAAATCAAATAACTCTACAATAAATATCGAAAAGACTACATAAAATAACCTTTTTGTTGTTTTGTTATGTTCATACACAGTAAATATATCAAATAACACCATGACAATCATATTTTTGTTGTTTTTCCCCAAATTACTCAAATCTGAAATGCTAGATTAATTGCCGGCCAGAGGGCTGATTAGTTATTTGCTAGTAGTCAATAAAATCCAAAAGCAAATTATGACTATTTTTACATTTTTTTCTTTTTCTACACATCGTTTTCCGATTGCAGATTCATCCCCAAATAAATCAATTTGAATGAATGTGCACTTCATTTTGGATCCACTGCTATCATTCTGCGCATGGATAAAGCATTCTTCGAGCAACCTTCTTTTAATTGGTCGATTTTTGTTTTAATTTATCATAGAATTGCTAATTGCCTCTTATAAAATGTAAAAGTAAGAATAAAAAAGATGATTTGGGCATAGAATAACATGAATTCCCTCATTCAAACCTCGAGCTGGTTATCTATATAATAATATGTTAAGGAAGTTCATGTTTGTCTGTATGTTATCACCTTTTGCACACATTTAAAAAAGAACAGATCTTTAGACCAGCAATGATGGTGAGTGGTGATTAATCTGATGTCACTAAGTGATACATTCCGACTTTACTCATTTTAAAATGAATTGTTCCAAAATCAAATTATCTCGTCCCGTCGACTAAAACAGTACAATTTTGAATTAATAGATTTCAAAAAGTTTTATTGATTTGAAGAATATTTATTTAGCTGACAATTGTTTTTTTCTGGTAAGAAGAGAGAATATTTATCGTCTAAAAAAATTAAATTGCTACAAATTTTATTTCAATAAATAAAGGAGATACATATTCGTTTGATTTATTTAAAGAATATTTAATTGAAAATGACAATTATTTTTATGGGAAAAGAAAGAGAGAATATTTATTGTTTTAAAAAGATATAAATTGTTACAATTTTCAATAAATAAAGGAGAGACATATTCGTTTTATTTATTTAAAGAATATTTAATTGAAAATGATAATTATTTTTTGGGGGAAGAAAGAATCCTATTTTTTCTGGATAATATTGAGTTTGACAGAGATTTATTATTTCAAAAAGAATGTTTTTATTAACCATAAATTCTACAGATTGATGTAGAAAGCAACGTGGAATTCCCATGTGATCCAGCTAGGTGTATATAAATACTCTAATATTCACTAGCTTGGGGTAACCATGGACCTATTTAGTGCACAGTGACACACCATAAGACTACTGAAGTTAAGCAACGTTGAGTCTGACCAGTACTAAATGGGTGACCATTTGGGAAGACTAGGTGCGTATGTAACAAAAAGTTTTCAAATTCAAATGAATCTACAAATCGATCGTATATAAAACAACATCTACGATTTCAGCATAAAATGACCCAGCGGTGGTTGACATGCCGTAAAACACAACAAAAACATCAACAAATATTTACTGCACGGGTGGGGGTTGCAGAGAAAAATTAATTTCTGTCATTGTTAATTTTTTGAAAAAACAACCATGAAACTAGGTCAAACAGTCGGCTACTGATTACTTTTTCTTTTTATTTCTTTGTATTATATTTAAGCAGTTGCAAAGGTTTGCGCATGAGTTCAAGAAGCAGTCGGAGGGAGTGGTACGTTTAAAAATGGCCATAACTGAGACTAATATTTCTATGTTGAGGGTCAATGGGGACGGATTCATGCATGTGTCAGTCGGGGTCATTAATTTTGAATGTCAGAAAAAATACTTATTTTTAATTGTTCTTAAAAACTGTTCTTTCTTTATGGAAGTCGCTCCAGACAAAGCATGAAGCCACTTGATGTAAGGAGCTGAAACAACAAAAGATGATTATCGCAAAGACAGAAGATGCCTATTGACCTTATTCTTGAAAAGACCAAAGCTGTAAGTAGGAGGAACACAGCAGGAAGAGAGTTCCACAAGCTTGCAGTTCTGGGAAAGAAGCTACTGGAATAGGAAGATGTAGTATAACGAGGTACCAGAACAGCTAATTTATGAAGACCACAAGACGAACGAGTCAAACGAGCTGGAACAAAAGAAGCAGAGAATAAATCAGACAATTCTGAAGAACACATGCCATAATAGTATTTATAAAAAAGAAGACTGAGACTAGCAACATCACGTCTGTGAGAGAGAAGGTGCAGAGAATAAGAAAAGGTGGGGCCAACTAAATTACAGATACGCTTCTGAACCTTATCAAGAACCCTCAAATGGGACAGAGATTCACCAGACCTAATATGACAACAATACTTCATACAAGAAAAACAAAATTTCATTTAGGTCAAATTCGTCGGCACAGTAAAAAAAAACATAAGAGAGAGAAAGAGAAAGCGAGAAATAGGGGGCTTAAAAGAAAGATGTTGCATATACATCTTCTAACTGTTTTTTTTCTTTTTCCACCTAGCAATAGAAACCAACTGGTTCATACTGGATTTTGTGAATTGATTACAAAAATGCCATAAGTTCACTGAACCTGTTCTAAGTTCATTGTTTTCAAGGTTAATGAGAATATACTTCAGCTTAACCTCCCATCCATGAAATAATGTGTTGTGTAACAGAAAACAGAGATTCAGAAAGACAACTGGAATTAATATATTGGGTCCCTCTCTTTTACTTTTTAACGAATTTTGTTGAATAATTTCCAAATCTGTCATTCATTTATGTTTTGTGGGTTGAGCACTGTGGCAATTGAAATCGGCGTCTGTCATTAGCGACAATGTAAAAATCTTCGTAAAATACTCTCGAGCTACCCGACTAACAGCAAAATTGCACCCTCTTCACCGTAGAGATCCCAATAATAAAATATTTTCTACTCTGATAGTTTTACTTCTCGGATCGCTTGCCTTTGGAATTTATTTCCTGCTCTCTGTTTCCCCGACGACAAAAACACCAGAAAGAACCATGTTTAACATCCTTTACCTCGTCTTTAACGACTGTTTTTTTTCATCATTTGGCTATTGCTTTTTTTTTTAATTATTTATTTCAACTTTCTATCTCTAAAAGCATATATATATATATATATATATATATATATATATATATATATATATATATATATATATATATATAACGTAAAATATAATAACACGAAATTACATGATTGTCGATGCAATAATTTATTTCAACCTTGCGGTTTTATTCAAGCATCCAATTTGACAATTACATTTTTGAGACTCAATTTGCGAGTCTCAAAAATGTAATTGTCAAATTGGATGCTTTAATAAAACCGCAAGGTTGAAATAAATTATTGCATCGACAATCATGTAATTTCGTGTTATTATATTTTACGTTATTCTTGCTCTGTTTACCACATTGAGCTCTCTTACCCGGATTTCTTCCTGGAATTATTCCATTATAACACTATATATATATATATATATACTCAAGTAGTATACTAGGATAGATGTTTTATTTAGCCTTCGTTGAGGCAGGCATCTAGGATAAGGAAAACTCCAATATAGCACCTGCAGTTAAAGTGATTACTGGTCATTGGACTTTTTGTCTGTCACCGGGTGCATAGTTACCGATACTCAGAGAGTGGTCGTGCAAGCGTTGGTCACTATAATCCTGTTACTGTGCTGGTACTTTTTGCGTATGTGATCTTTATTTAGATACCAACTATGTGTGTAGCTCGATGCATCATATACCTCTTGAGACCTATGGCGCCCGGGGGGGGGGGGGCATAACTACAGCTAACATGCTAAGCTTGCAATTTGATAACCATGTCACGTGCCGGCTTGGTTAATCACCAAAGAGTAGATATGCAGCAGAATCAAACCCAGGCAAGAAATGGTTTCAATTATGGCATCCCATAGGATCATCACAACACCTGCCAAATCTGGGAGATTGTCTGTGATAGTCTAGCAGGCCTAAAAGGTCATATTCACGTCTATCACCAGGACGTTTTACACTAGTATCACATTGATAAGGAAAAAGTGGTCAGACTCGAAAACGAGTAGACAGCCATATATATATATATATATATATATATATATATATATATATATATATATCAAGTTAAGACGATTTTACCCCTGTACCTTGTTGAAGAATAGGAAAATAACCACATGCATCACAGGCTACTAAACTCACAACTATAATACACTTATTCTCTCAAGATTGTTTTAGTAAAATTGCTATTAATTTTCTCCAGCTAACACTAAATATTACTTTTGGCCCACCATCTTCGATTCTCTGCAAAACATACTCCAAATAGGTGGTAGCAAAAAGTTTTCCCCTGAACACTTAAGTACTGACACTTTCCCCACCGACATCGGGAATTAATAAACAACGTCTACTTTTCAAAATAGTATCCGTTATTATTTCCTATTTGTCTGCTATTAATTTACTACATGATACAAAACATTACGCACACATTTAATGGACGCTCCCGCTAATTCTGTTGAATTTCGAAAATACTGGATTGCGTTATTTCTACCTATTACGTATACATTTATAGTCAATCCGGTTTTTAGAGAATGCAAATAATGAACATAGTTCTTTGCACTATTTCATATTTTAACATGGTGGTTACAATTTCTTCAACAACTCGACTACTGAATTAAGTCACTATATGCCAAGGTACTTGACAGAATCCAGAAAATGTATATTGTCTGATTCCTACACCTTTCACACGCATAATAGTCAAAAATTGGAAAAAAACATCGATTTCTTGATATAGCAATGACCCAAAACGTGTGACTGATGGACCCTACATTTGGTCGCCTTACAGCGGATCGAAACAATAACACGCATGCCAGCTACTGACTGGCATCGTTTAAATGACTTATTTTTTCATAGTTTTTATACTCGCTTTCATGGTTGAAACGTTAGCAGCATAGACCGAGAGGTTAATGGTTCGTTCCCCATCGTCTCACACAAGTTTTTTATTTTTTTATTTTTTTACATTTTTACTGCCTACGGGAGAGGGGAGAAGAGTGGAATATGGGCCAGATTTTTTAAAATCAACGTTATTATGTAGTCATTTGAAAAGAAATCAATGTAGTATGTAGTACTTTAATTATTGTGAATATCATTCCGATGTGACCTATTTGCGTTCGGTCGGATGTTGACAAATTCTAATTTATTCTTTACTATTTCTCCCATGCAACGCTGGGAGACGGGTCCAGCTAGTATGAAATAAAGAAAGAAAACCTGAAATTGTTTATATGTTAATCGACATTTCGTATTTATTTCAAAACTTTCTCAAGATGGAATAAAAATATATATAAACAATTTTCGGTTTTACTTTTTCATTTATCTTTACGTTGGAGTATTAATTCCATAACGATCATATATATATATATATATATATATATATATATATATATAGAGAGAGAGAGAGAGAGAGAGAGAGAGAGAGAGAAAGAGAGAGAGAGAAAGAGAAAGAGAGAGTGAGAGAGATAGAAAGAGAGAAAAGGGGGAAAGATGGAGAGAGTAGAGAGAAAAAGAGAGATTGATACATAGACACAATGTGTATTATTATGGTTAATTACTGTTACTTGTTTGAAATTGCCGAAATCTGACTCCACTGTGAAGAGTGTTATACATCACACTGCAAATGGCTTCTTCATAGAATTTATTCTCTTTTCATTAAATTTCCCCCTTTTCCATTAATTTATGTGCGTGTTATTTAGTTGTTAATGGTGAAATGAAAGCGGATAATTTTAGCTTTTTTTTTTTACCAAATTATTAGTTCCAAAATTGGGGGAAGGAACCTTTCGCTCTTTACAAAATGTGATTGAATAGAAAGCAATTTAACCGTTTCAAAATAAATGGCCTCGTTTGCATCCGGAGGTTTCTTTCTTTTCTCTCTTCAAGACTTTCATCACGGCCTCGTTTGCATTCATAAATGCATTTCTTCTTTGACATTGTTTTTCTGCTGGAAGGATTGAAAGGGTGAGATAAATGGAACCATAAAATGGCAAATCATAGGCATTTTTCGTCTTTGAGAGTTTTATCTCTTTTCAAAGATGTATGCCCTATTTGTCAACAATAATTTCTTGTGTGTAGAGCAAACACTACCTACCTCATCTACCTCTGAACCCATGACCGGGTAGGTCAGACCAACAATGATATTTCTAGTATTTAGAATATGGAGGGAAGCAGTTTAGAGCCAAGACTGTAAGGTGGTTGTGGTGGTGGTGGTGGTGGTGGTGGTGTTGTTGTTGTTGTTGTTGTTGTTGTTGTTGTTGTTGTTGTTGTTGTTGTAAGTCAACCTTCTACACAGTGCTCACAAAGATAATGCCTCAGGATTGTCTGATCTGCATGAAATCCTCCTTATTGGTCGCAGTTAGACATGGTGCAGAAGCAACGTTATCACTTTGACTCCATTGATTTGCAATTCCGCGCCTGATATGTCTTTGCTTGTCACATGAAAAGGCAAAGAAGACCAGAAGACGACGGATTCTGATGCTGTCTCCTCTCGGATTTTCACCAGAGCCCTGTGAGCCGGATAGCTCTGACATTATCATGTTGCCACTTCCATACCACGATGAAGAAGGGCTGGATTTTAGAGGGGATTGTAAGGTGTGTGTGAAGTGGTGCTTGAAACACATAACTATAAATTATATTTATATACTTTTGTACGTTGATATTGATATTCACTTATTTTCTAAATCATATAACAAGCTATTTTGAGATGTTCGTACCTAGAAGATTGCAAGTCGAATGAAGTGTGTATATGTGACTTAATCACCGACACACAGATTGAACACTCAGATAGATGTGCATCAAGAAACAGTCGAATCTAGAACTTTCTACAAAGTTGTCTATAAAAGCAGCCATTTGAAGGGAGAAAGAAGCAGATCGGGCCAAGATGTCTACAATGCCACACAGAGCTATGACACACTCGCCTGGCAGTTTTGCACCAATAAAAACGCATAATACATAACCAATTTCCGATCCCTCTGACCAAAGGATGCACTATCAATTTCAACCACTGAAAGCAACCAACTTTGCTTAGGTTTTTCCCTTCTCTAACAACAACAACAACAACAACAACAACAACAACAACAATGCGATGGTTTATGTTACGCCATGTTGAATGCAAACTCGATCATCATCATCATCATTATAATCATGATTATCATCATCATCATTAGCAGCAGCAGCAACCGAAGCAACTACAAAGCAGCATCAACATGCCAACAGCACGTAAACATGACTGCTATACGTTCTTATATCTCGATAATCTCATGCGAAACTAGAGAATAACTTTCTCACACTTATTACTAATTTATTCCCTTTTGATTTAACTTTCAATGTACAACATGTCATATGGACACACCTGCAACAACAACAAATTACAACATTTTCCTTCTTGTAAATAAATAGTGTGCATTACATTAATGATGATTATTGTCCTTTTTATTTTCTTTATGTTTGCCATGTTTTCTACTGATTTAGCAAGACCCTCAACAACATAAATATTATAATACATTCGGAAAACAATATTAACCGACAAATTATAGGAGTGCTTAAGTAGATAAAGTAGTAAAACAATCAATCAATGACAAAAAGAATATTATAAATTACTCAATATAACTTGTTCTCATAAAGTAGATATGGTTATGCCAGAATTCAATAAATGACACTAGCAATATTATCAAATGCTTAAGAAAAAAATCAGAAAATGAATTGATTCCAATCGAATTCTGTCTCCCTGTCGACATAAACAGTTTTTAAAACATACTCTTGACTTTATTTTAATTTTTAATGCAATTTTACTAAATCTAATTGTCACAATTTTAAATAAATAAATTTTAAAAATTTGACATGCATTTATTTATTAATAAAATATTGATCTGAAAGTTATTTTTTGACAGTAAGAAAAAAGCGACTATTTATTTGAAAATGATATAGATTGTTACACTACATATATATGAATTCAAAAGTTAAAACGTGATAAGCACACGTGGATACGACATGCAAAAATTGTCAATAATTCTAACACTCCTCTCTTGCCACTGCCCGGATTTTAGCTGTGGTAGCCCTTTTCAGTTCAGGATCCAGAAGTAGTCTGGGATTATTTTGATAGACATTTTAGATAACGCCACATATATAAATCGGGGTGGGGAGCAGTTATGGTTCAATGAGTGTGAAGCCTATTCAGGATTCACAGCTTGCACCACTTTGTTTGCTTAAAACTTCATAACGACACCACAGGTAATGCTCAGTTTTCACTAACATCAGGGTCGATATTTGGAGTATGTAATTGAACATCGATAAAACAAAGACTGTTGAATATTCAGGTCTGAAACTTGGTAAACAATTCAGCAGTGACGTGCAGGTGGTCGATAAAGGTGGGGAGATGGGCATCAAATCATATTCAAACTGTCTTCCTTTCTCATAATATTTCTCATACTAGGACTTATACTTGAGTCTTTGGGGCATACAATCAAATTATCCTTTTCATATAGGAACACTTCCAGGTGGTATCCATTGTCTCTCAAGACTAAATGGAGGTCTCTCTCCATTGCCATTTCATGTTGTCTGAGCAAATGCTAAATGAAGGTTTTACTAGACTACCACCCCCATTCATAGGTCATAACCCATGGCATTCAGAGCGAGGGGGGCATACAGCATCCAAATTGGGAGGGGAGGTATCCAATCATATTCAAACTAGCTCCTTTTTTTCTCATAATATTTCTCATACTAGAACTTATACTTGAGTCTTAATGGCATACAATCAAGGATTTGGCCCTGGGCATTACCAGAGTATCACTAGACCTCTGCATGCAACTAACTGCAAGTCAGACCAAATGAATATGGTTGAACGAATCGACCGAAATATTTTGGTTATGCTTCAATGATATGTTGTGTCCTTATTTCTACTAGCATGTTTTTGCTTATCCATTCCATCAGCTAATTTTCCATTTTGTCTGAAATTTTTATTTTATATTTACTTCCTCATGGCTATATTTTAAATTATGTCTGACCAGCAATATATCTCCATACGGGCAATACCGGGTGAATATATATATATATATATATATATATATATATATATATATATATATGTTTACATAGCATTAAAACTATATATATATATATATTCCCCCGGTGTTGCCTGTATGGAGATATATTGCTGGTCAGAAATATATATATATATATATATATTCTTCTTTTTTATTCGTTAATCCCGAGCTACGGCGGAGTCTACAATATATATATATATATATATATATATATATATATATATATATATATATATTGTAGACTCCGCCGTAGCTCGAGATTAACGAATAGAGAAGAATATATATATATATATATATATATATATATATATATATATATATATATATATATATATATATATATATATATATATATATATTCTTCTTTTTTATTCGTTAATCCCGAGCTACGGCGGAGTCTACAATATATATATATATATATATATATATATATATATATATTGTAGACTCCGCCGTAGCTCGATATTAACGAATAAAAAAGAAGAATATATATATATATATATATATATATATATATATATTCTTCTTTTTTATTCGTTAATCCCGAGCTACGGCGGAGTCTACAATATATATATATATATATATATATATATATATATATATATATATATATATATATATATATATTACGTACTTTTCATTTTGAATAATGAGTTTTTACAAAGATTTAAGAATTCTGACATTGATAAAGACATTGGATTTCTGATTCCAAATCTGCAGTTAGTTTGGTCCTTAGATCAACCTTTTAATTGTGATGTTACGACACATATACACACATACAGACAAAATTGCTTTAAATATATATATAATATGATAAAAGCAAGGGAGAATATGAGGAAGTCTCCAGGTGAGAAAAGGATGTTTGGAGAATAGAGATTTATCAACACTGATCAATGTCTGTATCAATTTACTTGAATTTGTGTGATAAAAAATCCATCTCATATCCACTTAATGCTGCTGTTAATTGCCCTCATAGGTCACTGTTACAGTCACCTGCCAATCCTAAATACATGCCTACACATACATATGTGCAAACATATTTATGGACATACACATACACTCAACCACATGCATACACATAGGGATGCACAGATAGACACATATTCACATAATATCACAAATGTCATACATATACAAACATACACTAATATATATATATATATATATATATATATATATATATATATATATATATATATAGTAATTCTGGTAAGATTTCCATTCACAAGTAAAATCTGGAAGATGTTTACTGTGTTTATATAATATTGTGCAATAATAAAATAGTTATTTATCTAATATATTAATCAAATAAAGTCGATTTTCCCCTGCAAATTTAATCACTATAGAACAATAAACACTGGCGCTATATATAATTCCAATATGGTCACAATTCCTGCCGATAACTAATGCGTGTTTCCGAAAATTATCATGTCAGTTTCATTCGATTTCATAATTTCCTACATTAATCCCGACCTACCCGACTCACTAAAATAATAATACTTAGGGAAGTCGGAGTAACTTTTACCTACACACAAAAATCTACTATCACTCCCCCATCTATCACCGGGTCTTCTTCTTCATTGGATACATTTTTACCTTAGTTCGTCATTGTTTCATTTTTTAATTCTGTATTTCACCCTTTACAACTTTACAACTTAACTAAGTAAATATGAATCTCTCTCTTGAACTTATTCTTCCTACTTTTACAGCGCTTTGATTGGTTGGCTTAAATCTTATTGTGGTATATTAGAATATAATTGTGGTACACTAAAGGAATGAAATTCAAACATGGCGTCTCCAATTCCTTCCATTCAGTAAAACTCCTTCATTTACAAAAATAATTTTCCAACTAAAATAATTCCCTTTTTAAAATATTTATTTTGACAAATACTTTATTTATTCATATATAAACCATGTTCAATCATGATTGATATATAGACGCTCCTTAATTTAACTACAGTATGGCAACCGAGATAGAAATATCGGAATGCATGTCGCTATGGCTGAGATTAAAGTTATTCTCATTTCGAAATTACAATTTCCATTTACACAGCCAGTCTGTCATTCCTCCAAGTAATAATCAATGGAGAGTCGAATAAATACGATAAAATTGATTTATATTTTTAATTAAAAAAAACAGGTATCTACACCAAAATTAGGGAAAAATTTCGTATAGAATTTGATAAAAAATATAAATCAGTTTTAACATATTTTTCTGATTCGCCAATGATTTTGACTTGGCTGAATCACAGACTGACTAATCTCCCTTGTTTTACGTAAATCTGCAAAAGTATTTGCACTCTTATCAATGGCGAATCGGAAAAATACGATATAACTGATTTATATTTTTAATTAAAATTCTACTTGATTATTTTCCAAAATATTTGATGTAGATACATACTTTTGCCTGATACGTAAGTATATCAAATAGTTTTCCTGTTAATTTATTTTGAAGTACCATCTTTCACTTATATATATATATATATATATATATATATATATATATATATATATATATATATATATATATTTCTCTCTCTCTTTCTCTCTCTCTCTCTCTCTCTCTTTCACTCATAAATCATTTGTATACCTTCGTATCTTTTGCCCTTATCTTTGGTCATCACGTGAAATAATATGTGAGGAGAAAATTCTAGCAAGTTTCCTCTTCAGAGTTTCAAGTTTTTTTTTTTTTTTACTAAAACATGGTTTCAGTAAACGTAAGTTGTTTGACATTAAATCCGAGACTAATTTAATTCTAAATATTTTGGTTGAGTGAAATTGAATTTAGCCAATATTTTAATCATTTACGTAAGATAAAAAGAAAATTACTCACCGCTTATCAAGGCAAAAGGCCATTAGACGGTGAAGGCGATTCTCAGTTGACGATGAACAACCGATTGATAAATAACAACATCATTAAGAAAACATTATAGAAACATACCTATTAAAGGATCACTTCTGAAAAAATAAATCAGAAAAATAATCCACTATCAGTAATTTACGTGATTTAAATATGATTCATGTGGTGTAGTTTACTTTTTTGGCAATTACATGTAAACAGGTTTAACAAATATTCACAAAAAAAAGAATTACAAAAAAAAATATTTAAGATTTTAAGGTAGGGAATCAGTTTCCGACATTAATTTAATGTAAAATGATAACTTTAGGGTTTCTCAATTTTAGAACAGGATAATTGGGGCGGTGGCATTCTTATGTTTTATCAGCCAAATTAATTTTTTTCTGTTTTAAATATAAATGAGGGGAGGATGTACTTTTTTAAAATGTTCAATATTTTACAGTTTGTTTGGGGAGCGGAGCATTTTTTCAATACTGAAATTAGTGACTATTTGGTAAAAAAACGAATATGATGGAAAATACCTGTTTGGCTAAGTAAAAGTGACAGTAACGACTGTTAACAAACTTCATCAAACATTACAAACTGAACAGTTTTTTGTTTTTTTACCCTAAACAAACACTAACCTAACCCTAAAATAACCCTAACCCTAAAATAACCCTAACCCTAACTCTCTCTTTCTTTATCTTCTCTTTCCCTCTTGTTTCCTTTCCCCCGACCCCCTCCTCTCCAGCTTAGCGTTGGATAAAAATAAAAATATGAATTTAATTTAAATCTTACATTAACCCTTCTCAGTCCGCGACAAATCCTAAATGGCTATAGACACCCACCCCTAACCCCTCTCTACCCCTCTTCCCTTTCTTTTTCTTTTCCTTCGACCCCCCCCCCCCTACCCTAGCTCAGCGTTGGATAAAAATAAAAATACAAATAGCTGTAAATTAAACTTTTCTAACAGCAAATATATTTTTATTTCTTTTTCTTTTTCTTTTCTTTTCCTCGCCCCCCTCTACCCCAGCTCAGCATTGGATAAAAAAATGAAAATATGAATTTCTAACGGCAAATATATTTTAAAAAATCAGTCACATGACTTTTATTTCTTTCTCCTCTTCTTCTTTGCTTGACTTCATTCTTCCTGGAATTCAGCGACCAGGTTGGATCATAAAAAACTCTCTGCCTGATGAGACCTCAGCTCTTGAGAGCTGTAGATCGCTAACATCGACATGCCAGTGTAGCAGACCTTGTACATGTTTGAATAAAAGCATTCACTATATATATATATATATATATATATATATATATATATATATATATATATATATATATATAACGCCGGACTAAAGTCACCTTTGACTTCCACCCAACGACTTTATCTGCTCGGCCACTAATATATCCTTATGAAATGGAAGAGAAATATACCTATGAATATAAGGATGCTATACAGTGTTCATACTTCCTTGTAAGGGAGCAAACTTCACAATATTGCTTTAAACCAAAAGCTTTTCATATTTTCCCTACGGAGTACTTTGAAGGAACCAATTAAATATTTTTATAATAAATATTTTATTCATATATCCACATTCATATATGTTTTGTCTTAATAAGACTCATCAATGTGGCTAGATAAGGCTATACCATTGGTCGCTCGGTTCGAACGTCGCACTAAAGTCCAATATTAAAAAAAAGCTTTTAGTCATTTATACATGGAGAAAAAAATGCATATATATATATATATATATATATATATATATATATATATATATATATACATATATGTATATATATATATATATATATATATATATATATATATATATATATATATTATTCAACATCAATAATATAATGCAAGCAAAAAAACAAAATAATTTCTATTTTTTAAATATTTTTAAATTTTTTATATTCTTATATTTTCAAATATTTGCAAACCAGTAATATAAATTTTACTTATTTATCCTTCTGATTTTCCTCTGATAAGAGAATATTTTTGAAAATCCATGGATTAAGGAAAGATAAAAAATGTTTTAATATATATTCTTTCTTTGAATTAATTGATGATTTAATAAATATTGTATTTTATTCAATTTTTATTCTCATCATTAATTTTCTTATATTCTGATTCATCTTGTATATCGAGCATTGACTATTAAAGATAGGATATAACTTAAAGATATAATTGTTATCTAAAGTTTTTACATCGTAGTGCGTCAATCTCGAATGGGAGCGAGTTAGCCCTGGAAATAAGACTAGCACGACCGTATGAATTAAAAACAGACATTTGTGTCGCCTTTTCTTTGTGATGGAATAGATCTGAAATGCCAATACTATCAGTGACGTGGAATGATGACTTGGTAACGGAGTTTTGACTGTTTGGTCTTTGTTTGGGGGGGGGGGATACTTTTCATAGTTGTGCCGCCGTCAAGAGGGAGTATTCTCGCTTATTATTACTGTTTCATTTGAGTGCATTTGAGACTGATCTTTTTTTGCTGTTTTTGCTGGTTTGGGGACTAAAAAATTTTTTTGCTGTTTCGCCTAGTAGCAAGAATATTGTTGAAATCTTGCAAGATATTCTTCTAAGATATTCTCTATTTTTCCCTTTTATTTTTTACTTTTTATCTTTTTACTTTTTATTTTATTTCTAGTTTTATTTTTAATTTATTTTTAATTTATTTTAGATTTTTTTCTTCCCTTCTTAAGTGACATCAATTAAAGCAACACCACATTGTGTATTGCCGGTTGTTGTAATTTCTTATTCAAGGTACTCAATTTCCCTGATGATCTGCCAAGCAAAAACCTGCTTGGTAATGAAACACGTGTAGGTAAAAAAAACCTCTTTAATTTGAAAAAAATGTTAAATAAATAATTTTCGAATGAAAAAATCTTTTGTGGTGTTGAGTGGGCTCCTGGACGGAATGCTTTGGTAAGCCTTCAAAAAATCACATATAAATGCTCTGTACCCTGTAATCGATTATCATCGAGCTTGTTTTCATTGGTCTAATCCCGGTCTTCAGGGAATAATCTTTTTTCTAACTGAAAAATCCAAAAGCTAAGATAATCAGTGTTTGTTTCCATACAGCTTTTCCTACATATTTTAATCACACAAGATACATGCTAAAATATTCCTCAATTTTGAGATTGATTTATACTTTTTTAAATTCCATTTTTAGTTTTCTAATTAGCTGCAAATTGCAATTAACTCCCGAAATGACACAAGCTTTTATCTATCACTCTTACCCTCTGTTGCTGCATGTTGTTTCACCTCCATCCCGTTCTTATTTCATGTTATCCTCTCTCTGTTTATTCACCGCCAAATGTAACAAAGAAAGGAAAGAATAAAGAGATTGGAATGGTCAAAGATAAACAAAAGGGAATATGACCACAAGTAGTAATACTTTTAAATCCTTAGCTCTCGAGTGAAAGAAAGAGAAAAAAAGATATATGTCGAGTTTAATAAGACTAATTTTGATTTTGGATTTTTATTTATTTATTTTTGTTTTTCATGGAAATCGCTCCAAACAAAGCATAAAGCCACTTTATGTAAAGAGCTAACAAGAACGAAAGATGATTATCGCAAAGACAGGAGATGCCTATTGGCCTTAGTCTTGAAAAGACCAAGATTGTAGGTAGGAGGGAAACAGTCAGCAGGAAGAGAGTTCCATAAGCCAGCAGTTTTTGGAAAGAAGCTACTGGAATAGGAAGCTGTATTACAATGAGGTATCAAAACAGCGAACTGATTGAGACCACCAGACCAACGAGTCAAATGAGCTGGAACAAAAGAAGTGGGGAATAGATCACATAATTCTGAAGAACACATGCCATAATAGTATTTATAGAAAGACTGAGACTAGCAACATCATGTCTGTGAGAGAGGGGGTGTAGAGAAGAAGAAAGAGTAGGGTCAATCAAATTACAGATACGTTTCTGCACCTTATCAAGAACCCTCAAATGGGACAGAGATTCACCAGCCCACATATGATAACAGTACTCTATACATGGTCTGATTGTAGATTTGTAGAGATAGGGAATAGCCTCAGATGTGAGAAAGTATTTGAAGCTATAGAGAGAACCGACTTTACGCGAAGCAGAAAGATCAATGGATCTAATGTATGAACTCCAAGAAAGGTTTGATGAGAGAGAAAGAAAGACCAAGGAGTTTCAGAGTCGATTTCTCCTCAAGAGCAGAGCCATCCATGTGAATCTCAGGAAGAAAAAGAACACGCCAACGATTAAAAAACATGAGCTGAGTCTTAACTGGATTAAATGAAACAATACATTTCGTACCCCAATCCCCAACTGAACCCAGCTACACTTCTAGATCAGCTGCATATTTCAACTGATTGGAGGGAGATGGGCGATAATCAACACCAGAATAGAGAGTGGTATCATCGGCATAAATGTTAATTTCTGAACAATATTTACTGAAAGATCATTTATATAGTGAAGAAACAGTGTTGGGCCTAGAATAAAACCCTGAGGAACACCAACATTGACAGGAAAAAAGAAAGAAGAGACACCGTCCAAAGTTACTCACATGCTTCAATCAGAAAGAAAAGACCTAATAATGTCAAGAACCTCACCACCAATACCATAACTCTGATGTTTGTGTAGGAGACCAGAATGCCACACTCTGTCAAACACAATGGCTCTTCCTTCTCCTGAATTATTCATAAACCGACAGATTCGCTCATCTACAACAGTTAAAAGATCAGCAGTTGAACGAAAACCACGAAAGCCATACTGAACATCACTAAAGAGGTTTAGACTTTCCAGAAAATGAACAAGTTTGCCGTCGACCAACCTTTCAAAAACTTGGCTAATAATGCAGGAGGAGATTAATCAAATGATACTTAGTTGGGTCAGACCGATCACCAGCATTTTTAAAGATAGGGACAACAGAGGACTCCTTCCAACAAGAAGGGAAACAGGACTTAGACTAACAGAGATTGAATAATTTAGAGAGGATAGAAGAAAGTTCAGGAGAACAACGCTTGAGAACGACAACAGGAATTGAATCAGGGCCAGAAACTTTATACTGGTCAAGATCAGAAAGAATCCTAGTAACCATCTTTGGAGTGATAATAACGGAATCAAGAGACTGATCAGTTTTCAAAGGAAAATCAGGAAGAACAGCACCAGAATCATCAAGAGAAGAATTGTCAGCAAAAAAAAAAGAGCAAAGAGTTCAGTCTTATCCTTAGAAGATGAAATAACGTGATGACTATTAATAAGAGGGGGAATAGCAGACTTGCCACTATTAATGATACTATTGTATTGTATTATTTTTTTAATATTTAACTGGCTTTGCAATCTCATTTTTGATGAAAGCTGTCTGACCGACAGACGGAAAAAAACAGTACATAAAACAGATGTTAAACTGATGATGATGATGATGATGATGATGATGATGATGATGATGATGATGATGATGATGATGATGATGATTCTTCGTCACTAGACACCAATTAAGCAAGATTCCATGAATTTCAATTTTTTATTAAGACTCTTAAGCTTAAGACTTAAATTTGAGACATTTTTAAGAATCAAAATCATGTAATGGATTTTGAGCAAAATTGGAATAAGGATTCCGGACATAAGGTTTGATAATATTATACCTTGATTTATATCTTGATTTTAATCTTTGTAAGTAAGTGTGCAAAACATTAGTGTATAACAGTTCTGTTTGAGGAATTAATTTTACTCGTCCTAGGACGGGTATTCTAGTATATATATATATATATATATATATATATATATATATATATATATATATATATATATATATACATACATACATATATATATATAACTTTTCCATAAAGATTAAAATGCGCGCAAAATTCAATGTCACATGAATAAATTCTAAATAAATTCTTAATGTGGGACTTTCGAGTTATGCCAGATGTCAGAGAATAATTTGCACATTTCTGAGGATTTGTAAAACTTTGAAATGATTAGAACCTTTAAACTAGTAAATTGCCGACTTACTTTCCAATATGAAATGCAGGTTTAGTTTCGAAATATTCTTTTGAAACCAAATTTAAAAATATATAAAAATACATAAGAAGACATTGTTTCATAATATTGTTGCCAGAATGCATATTATAGGAATGCAACCGCAAGAATGTAAGAGATGTTATTTTTGCGATTATAGTAATGATCTTTTTTACTCGCTATAGACACTGGCTTCAGCTTATTAACAACGATTGTTATCCATCTTCGTGTATAAGCAACCCATCAATCATGGCCTCAAGTTTTACTCGCTGCCAAATGATTAGAACGAGCGATGTTAACAATTTTATTCACAGAAAACGAAATTTTGATGGTAAGATTATTGAATCTCACAACATTTCGACCAATCGAAACTTCGACCTTCTTTCAGTTTGCCTTGTCGAACTCGGGAATCTGTATTAAATTCAGAATTGAACCCTTGATTTAATCTGATGAAGTAGATCATTCTCGTTCCATAAGTCTGAAGTAATACTCGGTAATCTTTATGTCAGACTCTGGAATCTGTATGGAATTTCAAACTGAGCCCTCTATTTAATCCATGGAGATTGTTTTCCTTCCGTCAGTTATGACTAGGTAAAAGTCTTGAGTAATACTCGATAATATTTATGTCGAACTCGGGAATCTGTACAGAATTTCGCACTGAACCTTTTTTGGGGTATATTATTCTCGTTCCATCAGCCAAGACTGGGTAGAAGTCTTAAGTATTTTTTATTATATTTTTAGTTAGTATCCCTGTAGTGAGGATTGAACGTTCAACTTCTAGATGACTTATGTTATTACTTAGCACTCTATCTGGTGCAGCATGGGATCACTGAGGAAGGTTGGAGGTTACATCAGACAAAACGTTGTAAGAATAACATCCAAGATAAGAACAGTAGTCATAATAATCAAAATAATACAAATTATGTCAAAAATTCTGAAACAACATTATTTCAGTTTATTGCTATTATATATATATATATATATATATATATATATATATATATGTATATATATATATATATATATATATATATACATATATATATATATATGCAAACATTGTTAAAAATAACAGAATTCTTCTGTTTAATTATATCTTTTTTATTTTTGTCAATTTTTCTGATGGTCTTTTTTGTATTAAAATCAAAAAAATGAATAAATGTTCCATAGGTTTCACAGACGTTTTCGATTCGTCGTCGAATCATCTTCAGGTGTCAAAAGCAAATGAACAAAAAATCTGGAGAAAGAAAGAGAATTTTTAAAAAGATGGTGGAGAAACGCGGAGAGAACTTTTTCGCATTGTTCCAGGAAAGTCGTTGACAATTTAAATCTAGCAACTGTGGTATCATAAAATAAAATTGCATTACGTTAATGCTCCTTTTTGCTGCCCCTATAAATCTGGCCCTGTATCACAGTAGCCCCATACGTCTCAGTGGCAATATGCGTTAGTTGAGGTGAACATAAGTAAAAATAAAAAAAAGAAAAAAAAGAAAGAAAGAAGAAAAAAAAAGGTGATTCTACAAGAAGCTCTTCATCAAACTGAACTGTACGTTCTGATTGATCTTCGTCTTCAAGGGCGACATTTCTATTTCTGAATGTTGTAAACCATCTTCTGCACGTTCTTTCATTGAGAGATTCTTCTCCACAAGTTGATTGAATATTTCCATTCACTTCGGCTGCAGATTTACATTTTTCAAACTATAATACATGATGTTTCTCAAATTCCCCTCTGGATACTATCATGTTTAAATCTTAATTAATTTTCTCTGTAATTTAAATACATTTTTATAAATTAAATGTGTCCAAATACATGTATAGAAGATGGACAAAATTATGAAAACATCTTAAGATTTCAGACAAATATACATTTTAATATACGGCAGGATCGCTTTTGGCAGTAATTACAGGTTGAATTCTATGAAGTATGGACATGATTTTTTTGCAAAACGTATATTTGTCCATTCTTCAGCTAAAAAAGTCTCCAGTTCTTGTAATTATTGGGCTTTACAGAAAGGAGCGCACTCCAGGAGTGTGTTCCTTTTTTTTTTTCTGCAGTCAAGGATCGGAGGGCTCATTTTTTATCCATCCGTAGCAACTTAATTTTTTGACAAAAGAGCGGATTTTCCGATCATTTCTGCAGCTCTATTAACGCTCTAAAATGAAAATATTGACAAAAAATAAATGTAATAAATTACAATAATTAAATTATTCTTTCTTTTAGGTTTTTGGCTTAAATAAAACATTTTTTTAATTGTTTGCTGTTTTCCCCCTAATGTTAGACTCTCCTGAACACGTGTTAAAATGTAAATTTTATGACTTTTATTAGTTTACCGGAGATATATACGGCTGATTATGACAGATGCCAATCAGAAGTATGTTTTGAAGGGCTAAGCTTTTTGATCTTAGCCACTCTGTGAGTATATGTTTGTGTAGTCGCTAATTCGCTAACCCTGCACTTAACAATCTAAATAATGTAGAAATATGAACTACACCCCTCTCTCTCTCTCTCTCTCTCTCTCTCTCTCTCTCTCTCTCTCTCTCGAATATCTATATAATAAAGCAAAGTCGATTTTCCCCTCTGCATTCAGACATAATAGCTTAATAACAAAAACCTTTATATGCTAATCAGTTCCGCCATCCAATTAGCCTAAGCCCATATACATGTTTCCAGCAATTGTGCTTCATTTCGTCTTCTTTCAAAAATTCTTACATTTCATCCGGATTACCTGCTTCTCTCAAATAAGACTTCCAAAGAGAAGGTGGCTGCCATTTTTACTCATATCTTATTATCTACTCCTCCCAATCCCAGTTACCCGGGACCTAATTGTTCATTGCATAATAATGACATAAATACCATTTATTCCATACATAACATGACATACCTGTTTTATTATTACTTTTATTCTTATAGTCAATATGTATAAACATATTGACTGCTTTCTTTTTAAGTTCATTTCGCATTTTATACATCCTAAAATTTATATGATAACAAAATAAAAACAGTATCAGGGCTCTTCATAGAAATTAAACTAATACAAATTAGTATAATTTAGTATATTCGGACTACCTTTCTTATATTGGGTGTTTTTATCACAACGTTTCGACCGATGTAAACTTGGATCTTCTTCAGGTGTATTTTGTCGAAGTCTGGAATCTTTCTGTTGGAATTTCGAATGGAACCCTGTATTAATTCCATCTGCCATGACTGGGAAGAAGTCTTCAATAATTCGCAATTCTTTGTATCGCCAGCACTGAAGATTGAACCTCCAACCTTCAACCTTCAGATGACCATCACTTAGAACTGAATTTTACTTAGTACTATATCCACTGTGCCACGGTTCCTTGCGGACAATTCTAGTAGTGATCTATAGTGATAAGTAGTTAGATCAAAAACAAGAATAGGTTTAAGACTCCCAAAACACATACGAGAATTGTCCGCAGTGGATATAGTACTAAGTAAAATTCAGTTTTAAATGATAGTCATCTGAAGGTTGAAGGTTCAATCCTCAGTGTAGGTGATACAAAGAATTGTGAATTACTGAAGACTTCTTCCCAGTCATGGCAAATGGAACAAGAGCATGCTACCCCCATGGATTTAATAAAGGGTTCTATTCGAAATTTCGTCCAAATTCCCGAGTTCGACAAGGTACACCTGAAGAAGGTGGGAGGTTACATCGGCCGAAACGTTGTTATAAAAACGCCCAAGATGAGAACAGTAGTCCGAATATACTAAATTCGACAAATAATCAACCCTCATCTCAAAAATTTTGACACATAATACAAATTACATATTTAGAACTTGGATTTTATTCGAGAATAGCAGATTACACTTATTTATGAACGCTTCACATTCGCATTCCTGAAAAACAACAAATGTCTGCTAAGACTTTAGACAGCTGCTTCGGTAGGCTTTTTCGATTATATTTTTTATTACAGTTACTTCTCTTACTAAATTTATTTAATTATTTTACTTGCTTTCAAACAATAAATACTTAATCAAAACTATATACTGCCGGCGATGGGGGGGGGATACTACTTACAGTTATAGGGTAGAGAGTCTAGCTCACCTTCCAAACTTAAACAATTCACTTTTATTTACTTATTTAAAAATATATAGGTTCTTTTCTGATTTTTTCTTTAGAATTGATACTCTAATATTTAAAAAAAAATTAAATCAATATATCCTATTTTCACCGCACAACGCCGGGACATGTTCTGATTATTTGCGGAATAAAGGAATATCAGATTTGATGTCAAATACACAGACCGTTATTCGTAGTCAGCACTACAATTCTTCCACTATTCATGTCTTCGAGCATTTTTCAAAATTATTTAAAAACTTTTCTTACACATTTTTTCTTTGCTAATTGAGGATTTTTCCTTCCTTGACCAAGGACAGAATAGATGACGTGTACTATCAAAACAGAGATTACATGTTTTCATTAACGCAAATAGGTCACAGTTTAGTTGTTTGTGTTTATTTGTTTATTATGTTTTCATTAATATATTAACATATTTTTACGGGGATAATATTTTGGTGACTAAACTAGGAAATAACACTCGTTATGTATTAAATTTGGAGCTACAAGTTTTTACTTAGTTATACATATATTTTATTTTTTAAATTAAAATATTTATGAAATTATTTATTTCACAAAAATGGATACTCAGATTTTACATACATATTTTTATTTAAATTATTTTATATAAATCACTAACAGACTTTACTTATTTTCATTAAACCTGATCCAATAAAACATGTCATTATCTTGGAAATAAACTGATGACACTAACATATTCACTCATTTAAAAAGTGTTTTTCTTCAGATTACATACGTAATACTCTAACTCTGCCCTCGATTTAAATATTTGCCGATTTTGCAATATTTTTCCCATTTCGTTTTTTTTCTTATCAAAATACAATTAATGTTAAAGTGTAGTATACTGTCATTTATCTTTTCTTTCCTCAGTCAGTGAAGGAGAAATCCTTCTCAACTGAGAAAATATGTTTAAATAACACAATCTATTCATATGGGAGTGTTTAAAATATTGTTAGATCAGCAAATATTGAAATCGAGGGCACAGTTAGACAAAGGTCGGTTTTTAATCTGGGGAAAATCCATCTCCCAAAAAGGGCCACTCCGGATTAGGAAAAAAATTTTAATTGTCGCAGTGTAGAAGGATTTCTCCTTCTCTGGCCAAGAAAAGAAAACATAAAGTATAGTATCAGACCAGATACTAAACTTTAACACTTAAACGTTAATTTCGTTTAAGAAAAGTAAAAAAAATAAAGAAAATAAATCGAAATGAAAAGTAATTGTAAACTCAGCAAATATCTAGAGTAGGCGTGAAAATAAATTTAATTTTTTATAAATTTAATTTTCTTTAATTTAATTTCAAGTGGTTGCGATTGTTTGGTTAATTTGAGTCACGTGAGACAAATCCTTGATTGTTATTTGTAGCAGGCAGTGGTGGGCATAAAAAGTATGACCCGGTTTTTATTCCAAGACTCTCAGCATGCCATATCGCCTTTTCAAACAAACTTATCTTTTCACTTCACTAAATCTACACGTTTGCCCAAATTTTTACTATTACACCCATCGTAGTTGAGAGGGGGGGGGGGGGGCGTCTTCTTTTTTTTCTTACAATAAATTAAAGCGCAGAAACTATTTATTATTTTATCGTACAATAAAAAAAAATAATGTAGAAACTATTAGGGAGGGGAGTAATATTTTCACTTATCGAATTTAGTTTTGTTCTGCTTTAAAAATAATTTAAATCATGTACATAAATACAAATGAAAAGGAAACTTTATCTTTTTCTTAAGCAGAGAAAAACTTACAATTTATATATTTTTGAGGAAAGGGGGCCGTCATAGGTATACTGTAGATATATCTAACCTAACCCTAATACTTAAACTAACTAAACCCTTAACTAACCCTAAAAAAGTAAAAAGAAATGATGGAGCCGGAGGTGAAGATTGTTTACAGGTGAAGATGGAGCTAAGAAAGGAACGGCTCCCTTTTTTATGGAGTGGGAGCCACTCTAAAACTAGTTGAGCAGGTAACGCTATCTAACTCTCCCCCCCCCCCCCCGCTCTCTCTCCCTCTCTCCCTCTCTCCCTCTCTTTCTTTCTCTCTCTCTCTCTATATATATATATATATATAATAATATATATATATATATATATATATTATTATTATTATTATTATTATTACATATATATATTATTAAATATCAATAACGAAAAATCAACTCCCTAAGAATGAAATAAACTGAATGCTCTCATACCAATTCATATAGGAAGCACTTTCAGTTATGAGTTGACAGTCTATAATGCCATCCAGCGTTGCTGAATTTAAATCGTCAACGACTTCCTGGAACAATGTGAAAAACGTTCTATGCGCGTTTCTCCGCCGTCTTTTTAAAATTCTCTTCTTTCTCCAGCTTTTTTGTTTATTTGCTTTTGACACCTGAGGATGATTCGACGAAGAATCGAAAACGTACTTGAAACCTGTGAAACCTATGGAACATTAATTAATTTTTTTTTATTTTAATACAAAAAAAAACATCAAAAAAATTGAAAAAATAAAAAAAGGTATAATTAAACAGAAGAATTCTGTTATTTTTAACACTGTTTGGATAAATGAGAAAATGCTGCCTAAATACACACACACAATATATATATATGAGTCCCAGTGATCAAAGGTTTGCATCCTGTCATAGTCAGCAACGCTGATGAAGCGCAGTAACGGTGAAACACATGTCTGTTAATAACTATTTTATCTATAAATTAATATATATATATATATATATATATATATATAATATATATATATATATATATATATATAATATATATATATATGTATATATATATATATATATATATATAATATATATATATATGTATATATATATATATATATATATATATATATATATATATATATATATATATATATATAAAATATAATAACACGAAATCACATAATTGTCGATGTAATAATTTATTTCAACCGTTCGGTTTTTTCAAGCATCACTCAGACAATTACATTTTTGAGACTGATAGAAAGTTTTCTATCAGTCTCAAAAATGTAATTGTCTGAGTGATGCTTGAAAAAACCGAACGGTTGAAATAAATTATTACATCGACAATTATGTGATTTCGTGTTATTATATTTTATTATTGCTCTGTTTTCTACATTGAGCTCTCATACCCGGATTTCCTCCTGGAATTATTCCACTATAACACAAATATATATATATATATATATATTAGAAAGGAAGGATGAGAGTAATCCGACGTAATGGGAAATGAAAAAGGAAAAAAACAAGAGATATTTTTTTATATATTCATCAACGTTTCGTCTTTATTGTAAGACTTCCTCAGGATGATAATTTGAAGAAAAATGTCATGCAAGTACATCGAAATTTTGGGTTGACATCAAGTCAACCCAAAATTTCGACACACAGACACACACACATATATATATATGAATCACATATGCAGGATTATTCTTATATCATACTAAAGAAGAACGTGATATTATGCGTTGACGTGAAGCCAAATAAATGTGAAAAATATCGTTAGAATTCACTTTCCAGTTCAGCTTGAATTTGAATTCCAATATTTAATGGCGTATAGGACCATAATAAACTTTTGACAATTGGCTCAACCATGAAACCATAGCAAAGTGGTAAGATAGCCTTTTTTAATTAATAATTATAGTTGTATGAATATATACTCATGGTAAGCAAGCTACACATAAAATCTTGTGTTTTATTTTCCAAAAGAGCTCATCAGGCTAACTGCCATTTCTTTTTCCAAGCCATCTTTACCTTCATTTTTATCCTTCAGTTTAAAAATTCAACAAATTTCCAACCGTAAAGTAAGTAAATTTGTATGACTCGGCATCAGGTACGACTTTTTGGGGATCGGCTCGATTCTGTGGTTGGAATTGTTTTTTTTCCAATTCTTTCTCGAGTCATATGTTTACAGGAGGGACCACGTGAAGGTTGCCAGCATCCGTAAGTGAATGGTACTATGGAACGAACTGGATTCAAACTTGGCACATCCAGGTCATCAGTTTGTGTCCTTACCCACTTCACCTACGATCACTGTTCATTTCAAACAGTATTTTTGAATAAGTCACACACTTGATGCTTCCAACGAACTGATCAAAAACGATGGAAAAATAATTTGGCCTTTTGGCTAAGATCAAAGTGTAGTATCTGTTCCGATGGATACTGCACCCCATAAACTGGTATCGTCTTGGCCTTCGGGGGCTTGATTTACGTTGGTCTATGGGTCTGTCCTGTGCAGTTCTAGGAGGTCCACCCTCCCAGGCTTTACCTCCCCTCTTTGGGGAGGAGTAAGTTTATTGCTTACTGCATGAGGCGCCCCTACCGGGAAATGCCGATGGGGCTGCTCAGGCAATTTTTAATGGCCAGAGTGCTCACATTCTCGGGCGCTGGCTTTTCATACCCCACTTTCCCGACCCGACCTTGGGTCACATCTTACTTGTGGGAGTAAGATAAAACTGGCCTTGTGCCTAACCTCCTGGAGAGGAGGTAAATAAATACTCATTTAATTTATCAGTAAGTTTATTTTGCAGTAAGTAATGGAGTGGCAAAAGGAGCGTGTTTCTGTTTTAAAAAATTAGATGCTCCAGCTCCATTTGGAATTTAAAAAATGAGCACCCTACTGCTCCCTTTCGGTAAAGGTCTGGTAATATAACCTCTGTTGTATCGGCAGTTAATCTATATAATAATACAATAAAGCAATTTCATATTCCTACGTACATTATCACCCTTCACCACTTTTTTAAAACATGGGGGGAGGGCACACAATCTCCGAAAGTGCAATGCAAAAATAGTATTTGTTTTTATTTCATCTGATGACACTATTGTGGCAAACATGAAACTCGAACTAAAATTCGCTTTCTTGTCCTTCAGGCTAGGACCAAAGTGTAGTATCTGTTCTGTCCAAAGATAGTACGATAATATCATGGGGTCCACATTGTAGCCTGACGTTTATAGAATAGAAATATATCACAAACTCCTACAAGGGTTTTTGAGATAGATCCCTATAACTAGATATATTCTGAAACTACATTAACCAGAGTAGTTAGATAAGTACTTTCAGTTTGAACAAAAATGCTACAATAATATTGTAGGGTTTGCATACATGCTGAACCTCAATAAAATGCACGGTAGCAATATACAACAGATGAAAGATACAACTGTGGAATTTTCACGGGTCCCACTAGTAGAAATAAATACACTCAACTACAAAATTGGAAATGAACTATATATGTTTTTTTTCTGAATAATAAATAACAAATACACACTATTTATAGTTCTTTTTGGACTTAGTTCATTCTAGCAGTGAGGGATGTTAGGGTTACTCAACAACAATCTCTAAGGATTATCAAACTGCTTACATTCTGCAAATACATCGTCGTCGTCGTCGTCGTCGTCGTCATCATCATCATCGGTTTAACGTCCGTTTTACATGCTGCCATTTGTTAGACGGCTCTAAGAAATTGACTTCAAAAGTTACCTATCTCTAGCCAGGTCTTTATTTATCCTTCTTTTTCCTTACGTCCATTTTAAAAACTTCCTCCCATATTTTACCTGTGAATTGAACCTCCTACCTAAACTGTTAAACTACATGAACTGAAATTTAACCGATTTTCTTTGGAAGTCATTGCATTATTTGAGGCAAGATTTATAGGGCGGATGCTCTTCCTGACGCTTACCCAGTGAGGTGATGGGGACCAGTGCTTTTATAGAGACACCAAGGCAAGATTGGAAAATGGCAGAATATAAGTAAAAATAAATTTCGTTTGATTTATCTTTCTATTTATCCTTTTAACCTCAGACATAACTAGCGGTGTCGGTGCTAGGGACTTAGCTCCCATCCCACCTCTATAATCTATGACACAGGTTGCACACTATTCAATGTGTTCATTTTTTTCAATCACTAAAAATCAGAGATTTTCCAATTTTAATGGAATTTTTAGTATTTACTCAATAAATCGTCTATTCTATACCAAGTGTTCACTAAAAATGACAACAAATAAAGTTACGCTTCACCAGTGTTCGCACTACAAAATCATAGAATTACGACAGTAATTTAATTTAATTTTTCATATATTAATTATTATCATTTTTAATTACCTAAAGAAATAAAAACACCTACCATTTACTTTTAATTTAGAGTGTAGGTTTTTCTTTCTGTATTCATTTCAGACGGTGGGGGCTGTCTGACTTGC
The DNA here is from genome assembly GCA_963556195.1 of Sepiola atlantica. Lineage (NCBI taxonomy): Eukaryota > Metazoa > Mollusca > Cephalopoda > Sepiida > Sepiolidae > Sepiola > Sepiola atlantica. The sequence goes on along the minus strand of OY744533.1, from coordinate 46,866,337 downwards.
TATTTGCTTTCCAATGTAAGTCTTTTCGATGCTTTTTCTTATTTCAATAGGATAGTGCTGAATAATTGCGAGTTGAAAAAATGTGAGTCATTTCTGATGACCTAAAGAAAAAATAGCAGTTAAAAATGAAATTGAAAGAGAGCAATCGTCACCCACTTAAAGAAATAAGAAAAAAAGAAAGAAAACGTTCCATAAGGGAACGTTTTAAAAAAGAAAAAAAGGAAAGAGAGAAAAACCGTATAAACCGGTATACAAAGTAGAAAGAAACAAAAAGAAAGAAAACGTCTGCTTATGGAAAAAAGATTTGTATTCTCCCTTCGTCGCACAGACTTACCTGAGATGGGACAGATATCTTCTTTTTTTTCTTCTTCTTCTTCTTCTTCTTTTTCTTCTTCTTTTATTCATTTAACCTTCCCCTTCTCACAGTTCAGCTGGTTAGCAGTCTCCAAATTCCACATTGTGTGGTCTTATCCAATAACTTGCTTCCAAGTTTTCCTTGGCCGGCCAACCTCCTGCGATTTAGGACATTCATGCTTCTGCAACGGTTTATCCAGGAGAATATATATTTACAAATAAATACACCTTGCTCTTCATTATAGAGGGGAGGATGAGCTTAATATTTTCACTTTTAACATCATGGCGGTTTACAAAGTGTGCAAGTTTGAACCAGATAAACTCACATGAATATATGGTTAACAATCAGTTCGAAGGTTCAATCCGTACTACAGGCGATAATAACTAATAATCACATAAATTACTCATTTCTTAGTCTTTTGGCTAGGAGCAGATCGTAGTATCTGTTCTGATGCTACATTTAGTTGTTCTCTGTAAGTGAAAAGAGAAGTTCTTCCAGACTGAGGCAATTTTTATTTTTGTTCCAATCCAGAGTGCCTCCTTTTAGGGTGAACTGGATTTTCCTCACATTTGGTTTTCTTTATTTCCCATCACCGGATGATTTACGCCGGCTACGCACACACATATAAAAAAAAATCTTTTGACATACTTTTGTTTCATGAAAGTCTTTTTCTTGCTGAGGTCACAGATTTGGTTTCTGCTAGAAACGCGTTCATATATACACCCAATTGGAAAGCAATTTGCTCTGCATTGTCTATCCGAGCATGAACTGAAGCAATTGTTCCACAAATACTTCCAATTGTCTGTTTGATGAAATACAAGTCAGGGGATTTCTTTACAGTACCAACTTGCTTATCAGTCGCATTTTTAGTTAGCGGACATGAAAGCCTAACAGCAAGACGAGCTTGGGTACCATAGCCAATAAAGTTTCATCGGTGCTATAAACATTGGTAAACTCCCATTCTTCCGGTACTTCGATACTTCTGTCACCAAACGCTCCAGCTCTTCGTGTTTTTGAAACCGTCGTTGTTCAAGTCCCTTTTGCACTGCGGAACCTTCTCCTTTTTAACAGTTATCAAGTCGCTTTCTTTCTTTCTCGACGTCCCACCCACAATGGACTCGTCCACGATACATTTTTGCCACTCTTCATTATCTTACAGAATGAGAACAATCTATCTTCATAGATTAAATAAAGGGTTAGGGTTTCCGTACAGCTTCATGAGTTCAACATAGAGATTCTTAAGCCAGACAAGATTCACCTGAAGAAGGTTACATCGGCCGAAACGTTGTGAATATAACAAACAAGATGAGAATAGTAGTCCGAATAATCCAAATACAATTTTTTTATTATTATTATTATTATTTTCTTATTATGCTGTTACTATTAAAAGCGACTCCATCATTTTTTCCAGTAACATTTATAGTAAGAAGACAAAAATAAAACTTAGGATTACTATAAAAGTAATTGTTGATGGGCAGAGATTGTTTGTAAGAACTTCTTACCTGTGGAACACATTGCTGCATGACTGCTTCGTTGCTGATTACAACTTGGTTGTCTTCAAATCCAATGTTAACAAATCTCTGCACATAGACCGCCCCCAAAGTAATCAAACGCGGTTCATGCCATTGATAAATGTTAGTACTCCCATAGTTCTCCTCATCTAGGAGGTCCAACGAGGAATACCAACGATGCTACTCAGGCATTTTTTTAAGACAGAGTGTGCTTCTCCTAGTGCGCTGACCTTGTATCTAACCTCCTGCAGAGGAGGTAAATAAAACCCCTTATCCTTGAGTTGCTCTTGGCCTTGATAAGTGACTTCGAAAGTAAAAAAAAACTCTAGAGTACTAACAAAGCATCCTTTATATAAGCGTCCCGCCCCCCGCCCCCCCCCAGCAAGTATGTGCTTCTTTCAGTCTATCTTGACTTTTGAAAAGTGGTTTGATTAACTTGAAATTTATTCAGCGCTTCAAAAACCAAAAGAGTAAACTGGTATTAATCAAAGCTGTGAGATTTGCATAGCGGTTAAAGTAAAGAAGAGCCAATCCTGTTTGCATGAACATTAAGAGGCTTGGCATTCTTGTTTGTTGAAATTGAGCTCAAACCCTGGAGCTCTATTTAAACGTGGCTAATCTCTCCTTAGTATAATTCTATCAACTGCCTGGAGAAGTTTTATTCGGAATCATTTCTACATTTTGGTTTGGTTAAATTTTTCATCGCGAAAACATCATGTTTTGCCAGATAAGAGACCTGTGTAAAAACTCTGACTCCTCCAAAACATCTAACTCTGACTCCACAACCTTTGTTAATACTCAGTTTAGCAAAGCTATATAAAAATATAACGATTATAGTTCAAGCATTCACCCTGAGTAGATGAAGGCTTCAGCTAGTTTGTATTTAAACATTTACATTTTGATGAATATATATTTATACTAACAAAGCTACCCGGCGTTGCCCGGAGCAAAAGGGTAACATATTTCTATTAAAACTTATATTTCTTTATCTCTCTCTATCTATATTTCTCTTTTTTCCCCTCTCCCGTTTTCTCCTTCCCTCTCCCGACCTCCCCCCCTCTATCCCTACCCCCTTTTTCTCCTCCGTCCAGCCCATTCTTTTCTCTGGGCATACATACACACAACTAACTCTCCTTTATATAGAGTCCTTGAGGAATTAGTCGACATAAGAGAAGTAACATCTTGATAAAAAAAATCAGAGTTACTTCCCTTTAGTACAAAACTGTAAAAAGTAAAAATCGATATCCCGCCTGATGAAATTTGCACCACTTTAGGGTAAAAAAATGAATTTTTTCGAAACTTTAGATATTATTCCACCAGGGCAATGCTGATCAAAAATATACCAACTTTGTGGCTTTTTTGTTTTGTAGTTTTTGACTTTTAGCTGGACATACATACATACACACACAGACAACTGCCATTTTATATAATAGGTTAATTTATTTCTATTTTTATAAATATGTTTAAATGTATAGATATATTCCTAAACTTTCAGTCTTTTAATACACAAGAATTTACTAAACATTTTATAAACCAGAAATGACTTTCTATTCGACAGTTTAAACGCTTCTAAATTAAAAAAGCTGTAATTAGATTATTTTTTAAAAGATTCTAAACATATGACGTTATAAAATTTTTTAAAAACATTACTTTTAAAGTTTATTTTTATTCTTTTTTCGCATTTTTTTTTCGAATTCATCAACCGATACCATAATAATAAAATTAAACTCTTAAAATCCTGTTTCTTAAAAAGAAATAATTCAATAGTCAAATGAATATGTTTTTAAATTTTAATTTCATCATTCACGGCTCATTTGATTAACACGTAAGTAGTAAGTAAAAAATGTGACGACGATGATGATGATGTTTTCGGATAATCCTTTCCTCCACAAACATACATGCACTGAAAATGAACAAGAAAAATAAGTTTCATTAATCAACCAAGCTGAAATAAGAATTAACCTGTTTATTTTTCTCCGGAGAGGCGGAAATAAACAATTAATTAAAAAAGAGAAATGCATAATTGTCGAAGGTAAACGTTGTTTATGCAGAAATTTAAAAAATATTTAGTTCTCTGTCCGACGGAACATTACGGTATCATTTGTTTATTGAATTAATAATTGAAGCAAATTGTTATAAAAGTAATATGGAACACTGAAAACGTAAAAAAAAACATATTAAAAGATGATTGTTTGTATTGTTTTATATAAAATGAAGTAATTTACTGTTAAATAAAATTTTAAATTTAAAATACTTGACAAATCCCCTAAGGTATTCAGTTAATTGTAAAGTATAAAAATTCACTGTGTGGTCAAATAACATTCAAATTCTGTAATTTGGAAGAAACGATTGGTCAAACGTATGTCGATTAACCAACCAAAACGCGTTTTACATAAACGGCGAAGCCAGGATTAGTTCATGAAAAGATATGTCTTATTAAATAAAATCTGGTTGTTAATGAGTGACAGTGTGAGGTCTTCAACTATGAGATGGTTCGTTACCCATATCTCCTCGAAAATTTCACCAATCCAGAGAAATATGTTAATTCAATAGAATTAAATATTAAAATAGATTAGAAATACAATTTTATTTTTAAGAACACGGACCTATAATTGCTATAAATAATTGGCTAGACATAATTAAGTATGTACCTTATATTTAAAAATATCTATTAATCACAAAAGAAAAACGCGACTGACATAAAATCCGAAGCCAGAACTGGTTAACGAAAAAATATATCTTATTAAATAAAATAAAATCGTTAATGAGTAACATTACAATATCTTCGACTGTGGGAGAGTTAGCTCCTCCTACCTCCTCTATAATCTCACTAATCAAAAGAAAAATATAAAATATTAAAATAGATTGGAAATAAAATTTTATTTTTTAAAAACACAGACCAATATTTGCCATAAATAACTGGCCACACAGAATTAAGTATGTACATTGTATTAAAACTGCTATTGATCTCAATAAAACGAGGTTCAAGCCGACTCTACTTTATATATAAGAAGCAGAAGAAGAAGAAAAACAAGAAGGATATGATCAAGTATGTACTGAATATAAAAGTGTAAGGTACACTAACATCTTGTAAACTTATTCTAAATGTGGTCTAACCACCGGATATAGTTCAAGGTCATAAAAAATGACCTCCTGGGAGTATAATGTGTTAGAATTGCTTGTAGCTATAATTGAATCTAATACAAAATTGAGGAGAAGCGTTATGGACGATTCGGGGTACGACCGCAGTTGTTCTGGGAATCACACGTTAGACAGGAATATATTGATAAAGAAAGGTTCTGTAGACTGGCTCAAAAGAGGCTCGCTTTACTAAGATCAAGAGAGGATGATAATGGCTCCCTAAGATCAAGGCCTGATAATCAATGCGTTTAAGAAAATTGGTGGTTTTAGCAACGACCACAAGTACAGGTTCTATCACACAGAATTGAAGAGGGTGAGCCACCTGACATCTAGTTGTAAGGTTCTGCTGTGGACAGCTACTACACAGTGTGACAGAATGGAGTGTGTAGATACCTCCACTGTAAACTGAAAACACAGCTGTTAAACCTAACATAGTTGTATGGGACAAGAGGAAAAGAGTAGCAACCCTAGTTGAAGTCAGCATCCATAATGACGCTGACGTAAACTGAGCTGAGAGGGAGAATATAACTAAATACCAAGGTCTTATGTATGGCATAAAAATCAACTGGAATCTTAGGAAGATTTCAATCATTCCAGTAATCATAGTAGCCACTGGGATCATGAAAAACACTTTTAAAAAACTATCTGACGAATATACACGATGAACCAAGTGCAAGAGAGATCCAAATAATGGAGTCTCTGAAATAGCGGGTGAACGTCTGGCATCTGGTAGGATGCCCCATCCCCAGCAAAAAAAAAGAGAAAAAAGTGAAAAAAAAAGAAAAGAAACATCTTACAAAATTAGGTGAAATTTGATGTAAAACTCTACTGTAAATTGTGTAACCTTTTTCATGTATGCCATTCATATAAATGAAATGCATGGACAAATAAAGTTGATGGATTTTATGGCATGTCAACCCTTGTTAGGCCATTTTATGCCGAAACCACATGTAGGTTGTGTATATGAATGGTTTGTACTGGTATAGCGTTTGCACCAAACAAAACCAACTTTTTGTTCGGCAACTTCCGGCCGCTTCCGGCCGCTTATATAAACAGCCGTAAAAAGCCAAATCCAAACGAACCGACGTCCATATAAAAACGAGGCGGCTTTGCAACATGAAAACATATGAATGAAAAATCACTCACCGTATGTTTATTTTTATGACAATTTATTTATTTTTTGACAACAGATATCAATGAAATATTTTGTTATTATCACAGTAAAATTAAAAGTTAAACTTATTTTGGTTGTGTTTTTGTTAAATTGTGTTTTTCTTTAGAAAAAACAAAATGCAACAATTTTTACGGTTTATAAAGATTTTTATACATTCTTTTCGTTACATTTTTTTTGGTAATGGTACAGCTTTTGAAACGATAGAGATAGATAGATAGATAGATAGATAGATAGATAGATAGATAGAGAGAGAGAGAGAGGGAGAGAGAGAGAGAGAAGAGAGAGAGAAGGGGGAAGAAAGATCTTAACCAAAACAAATAACACATTTCGGTCGTCTTTATTTAACTGAAGTAGTTTTTTTATTCTTTAAACATAATACATTTTCACATTTCAGAACTAAAGTCTCAATGCATTCTCCTTTTTGTCTAAATAATAATCGCATTAATTTACGAAGAAATATTGGCTTCTTTAAAAAGAAAAGAAACAGCAATTCACAAAGTATTTTTTAGGAGTGAATTTATATTTCATTTTTATATCAACAAAAAGGCACATGGATCACTTTATAAATGAACAGATAGACTGAAGGAGAGAGAGAGAGAGAGAGAGAGAGAGAGAGAGAGAGAGAGATGGGGGAGGGGGGATATTACCAAAAAAAATTAACACTTTTACCCAGTCATTGCTGATGGAACGAGAATGGTCTATTCCTGTGGAATAAATAAAGGGTTTAGTTCGAAATTCTGTGCCGATTCCCGAGTTCGATATAAAGATTCTCAAGTTCGACAAGATGTACATGAAGAAGGTTACATCGGCGGAAACGTTGTTAAAATAATTAAAATGTGAATAGGAGTCCAAATGAACCAAATAATTCAAATTATCAATCCTCATCTAAAAATGTTCCGAAACATAACATTTAGGAAGAAATTAGGTTTTAACTGTGAATAATTTTATTCTCAATGAATGTTTATTTCGCCATTATCCCGAGGAGCAATTGATTTCTTTTGTATATACAGAGATAAGTCAATAGACTTGTATTGTTTTCGAAAGATTTGGCATTTAATGAAGACAGACTTATTGACAATGTATTCTATTCAAAATGGAACTGGCAAATTTATTTACGATACTTTATTTTCCAGGCGAATAGGTTTTTGACAGAGATGTATAGAGACATAAAAAAGATTAAAAAATAAAATAAACATGTTTTTCTGAATTCTTGGCGTTATCAATATTTTTATTCTTCTTTCTTCTAACTATTGTCTCCATGAAGTTTGATATTTACACTCCTGCTACATTTCAGTCCATGCACTTTCCGACCTTCTTAAGATGTTCAGGGTGACCCAAATTAAATGCCACCCACCCATGGATCGTTAATAAAATTCACAATCCTTTCTACAATCCAACCATATTTGGTACAAATAAACTTCAGTCTATGCGTGACTTGTCCACCAAGTTTCAGTCATGAATGTCGCACAGTCTTTGTTTTATCGCCATTCAATAGTAAGCACACTTGGATACGACATGTCCAATTGTCAATAACTCTGACACACTCGTCTGTTGACACTGCCATGATTTTGGTTGGGATGGCATTTTTCAGTTCAGAAATCTGGAACATATACACTTCAGTCTATGCGTGACTTGTCCACCAAGTTTCAATCATGAATGCCCAACAGTCTTGTTTTATTGCCGTTCAATGATAGGCTCTAAATGTGCACACGTGTTCATTGCGTACTTGGATATGACTTATTTTAGCTGTGATGGTCCACTTAAGTTCAGGAAGAGTCTGGTGATTGTTTTGATAGACATTATCTTCGAGATAATACCAGAGATAAAAATGAGAGCAAGGGGGTTATGGCCCGGTGAGTGTGAAGCATATTCAACATCGCGCTTCCTACTGATGAGACGATCACCAATTCCATCTTTGGGGTTATCAAAAGATACTGTCTATCAAAACAATCCTCAGACTATTTCTAAACTGAAGACGGCCATCACAAATAAAATCAGGGCAGTGAGAAGAGAGGAGTGTGACGTCAGAATTATTGACACTTCTGCACATCGTATCCAGGTGTGCGTATCATTGAACGGCGATAAAACAAAGACTGTTGGACATTCATGACTAAAACTTGGTGGACAAGTCAGGCATAAACTGAAATTTATTTTACCAAATATGGTTGGATTTGCAGAAGGAATTGTTAATTTTATTCATGATTCCATGGGTGACATTTTCGGGGCAGGGTGGGGGGGGTCACCCTATATTGTTCATTTACAGCGATGTTTAATATGGGAAAAGCATTGCCATACAATCTGACAAGATTTTTACTTTCGGTGGTGACACAGTTGTGCTCAAGGAGGTGAACAAGGCAAAAGATCTTGCCACTCTGATCGACTTGTCTTCAAGCCATCTAAACATTGCATTCAGGCTACAAACAAAGCAAGGAGTTCCCTATTTCTCAAAATATCTAGTCTTCTCAATGGCCATTATGATTACCCTCAGAATCTACTATTCACTCCTACACCAGAAAGAAGTCTGCGTTGGCATTACGAGGAACTGTTTCACCACCGATTTCGCTTGAACCAGAGGAGGAACACTTTCTTAATCAGAATTTCTGGAGCAGTGAATTATGTGGTAAATACATCAACGCAGCAATTCAGGGCGAAATTGAACAGGTGCTGGGCTACTGTATCCTATTCTATGTAAATTTCTGCCTCTCCTCTTTCCCTACATAGCAGCTGAAGCATGCTTGTTTTATTTTTTGCTAAATTTATTGAATTGAATTAAATTAAATACTGTTTTTTTTTTAATTAATAATCTCGAAAACTAAATAAAATTCAATTTTCACTTTTTACAGTATACTCACAAACTTATAATTCAAATGGAATCTCTATTTATATGATGTTAGGTACGTGTATATGTTTATGTATTTGTATGTACAAGATTCACTCCTAAACAAATCAACCGATTATTATGAATTTGGAAACAACTGATAGATGAAAAGGGTCGTAATGTGGGCTATATTAAGTTTAATTTACTTAAATTGAATTGAATAAATAACAATACACCTGAAAAGGTTGGAGGGCACATCGGCTGAAACGTAGAAGAAATAAATATTTATGATATCAGTCGATCAATATAGTATACATTGGTTTACCATTGTATTATGAAACGTGAGTTGAGTCACCATTATAACTGATTACTCACAATCATTATGTACTTTTATTTTAGACGTAAGTCTAAAGGATTTTTTTAAAAACTGGATACGTGTTTTATAAATTTAAAGAAATTAACATAACATAATGACATATATACATATTTTTTTAAACTAAGTGACTTTTTTTTAATAAAATTCCTGAAAATTCAGATACTTACAATGTTTGGTAAATTTTAAAACTAAAATTATAGGGCGTACGGGCATGGCCACCGAGAGTTGACAAGGCCAAGCAACTAACTTCCTGCCCCCCTCTGACGTCACTGCATTCCGTGTCAAAACAAGGACCGTAGTAATAACAATAAGAAGGCATTTCGACTTCTCTATTCACTAAATAATCCATCAAAATTCAGAAAATCAACCAATTTTAATGAAATTTTCAGGATTTATTAATTAATGATCACGGAATATAATAAATCCATTACTTTATTATAAGGCTTGATGCAAATGTATTATTTCTTGTAAGCAAAAAACACCTTTACTAAAGTTATTCACAATATCAAAACAGGTTGACCATACGATATTGTAAATATTTAAAACAAAGCATTAGAAAACTTTAAAAATTGCATGTAAAAAAAGAAAAGAACACGATTCGATTCATCTTGAAACTGATCTTTATTCACTATAAATTCAAAGAAAATAATAATTCACGATCAAATACTGCAAAAAAACTGAATTATGAATTACCATTATTTAAACTTCTAACCCAATCAACCGTAAGTAATTCAGACTTTGAAATTTGTTTAAAAATTATACAAAAAAAAAAGTTCAATGTTAACTGTCTGTTTAATAATGGAATCAAAATTCAGGAAATCAACCAATTTAAAAATAATTTCGCGCTTTTAAAATTTCATTTCATAATTCACAAAGTTAAAATGCCTACTGCATATGTTTGGATTTCCAAAAGAGAAATAATTACTGGAAATATGGATACACGTAATAATGTTTACACCGACTAAATATAGTGTAGTAAGTTTGAATTTTTTTTAATTATATAAAAAATCAAGTCTGAATTACTTATTCATTATTTGATAAAAAAGTAGTGTTCCATTTTTTTTATTACTTTTTTTCGATGTCTTAAGTGTAGTATAGTTTATCTTTTCTCTGTACTTTTGTAGATTAAATAAATGAAATAATAACATCATATTTAATCAAAATTTTCATAAAAATATTAATTAAACAATGCTTTATTCAATGATAATATCGTTAATTCTTCGAGTTATACTGATTTTATTAACAAGAGTGTAGGGGCATTTTCCGTAATATATACGAAATAGTTTTTATAAAAAAAATATTTTAAACATATACAGATCTTATTTCCATTAAAAAAAAATCATGGATTTTTTTTATATATATAAAAATATACGTTTAGTAAAGTGTATTTTGTTTTTAAAAAAAATAATACATTTTCACTAAGATTTAAAAAATGTTTCACTATATCTCCTGTGATTGTTTATTAATAAATATTGAAAATTTCATTAAAATTGGTTGATTTCCTGAATTTTGGTGAATTTTTAAGTGAAGGGAGGGTCGAAATGTTTTTACATTTTGGGGATCGGCCTTTGATTTTGCACGTACCTATCTCTTAATAGCAAGATAGGAGTTGGTGATTCCATTATTAAACAAACAGTTAACATTGAACTTTTTTTTTTGTATAATTTTTAAACAAATTTCAAAGTCTGAATTACTTACGGTTGATTGGGTTAGAAGTTTAAATAATGGTAATTCATAATTCAGTTTTTTGCAGTATTTGATCGTGAATTATTATTTTCTTTGAATTTATAGTGAATAAAGATCAGTTTCAGGATAAATCGAATCGTGTTCCTTTCTTTTCTTTTTTTACATGCAATTTTTAAAGTTTTCTAATGCTTTGTTTTAAATATTTACAATATCGTATGGTCAACATGTTTTGATATTTTGAATAACTTTAGTAAAGGTGTTTTTTGTTTACAAGAAATAATACATTTGCACCAAGCTTTATAATAAAGTAATGGATTTATTATATTCCGTGATCATTAATGAATAAATACTGAAAATTTCATTAAAATTGGTTGATTTCCTGAATTTTGATGGATTATTTAGTGAATAGAGAAGTCGAAATGCCTTCTTATTGTTATTACTACGGTCCTTGTTTTGACACGGAATACAGTGACGTCATTTTCTAGCCAACCGGCCTGTAGTAACTCTCGGTGGCCACGGTACGGGTCCCAATTTCTAGTATATATAAAATATTAAATTGTTTTTAACACCAATACGTAGTTAAAGCAAAACAAATTGTTTTGTACTATTAAAAGAATTTCCAACGCTATTAATAATGTTTACCCATCCATTTATTTATTTTTTATTATCGCTTATGTTGTAATTCATGTTTTGAAACATGACGTAAGTCATAAATCTATGATGTCACGCCAAAGCGATAATTATTTTGTTAAGATAATGTTTTAAGTTCTATTCATAAAAAAGTACAAATAGCTCATTTGGTAGAATCTCAGACCGAACATCTTAAGGTTTCGGTTTCGATTTCCGGTAATGGTATCCACTTTATTTGTTGGGAGTTGACTATTTAATAATAATGCAATATTTTCCGTTTCTAAAAAGTAGTTAAGATATCTGATATTTCGAAATAAGGCAAATTTTTAGATGGCATACTATGGGCACAACTCCCATGTAAAAATTAAAATATTTCAGATTTGCATTAAAGTTGATCCATAGTCATTATACATCAATTAAGCAAGATTCCCCAAATTTCAATTTCTTCTTAAGACGTCTTACATTTTAGACATTTTCTAGAATCATAATCATGTTATGAATTGGAATAAGGATTCTAGACATAAGGTTTAGTAGCATTATATCTGGATTTTAATCTTCGTAAGGGGACCTAAAAGTGATGCACAATTGTTCTGTTTAGGGAATTAATTTTACCCATTCTGGGATAGGTATTCTTCTAGTATATATTGATAAGAAACAGAATATTAATAAAATGTGACATGATTACAGCTCGTTTCAGATGATGGGGATATCGGAGTTGGCGATGAATGAGATGTGATACAACTAACTCAGGAGACAGGAAATGGATAAATTGTGTTTTCATGAGGAGCAATAAATTTGGCCACTCTAATTGGTGTAGAGGTTGTAGCTTAGATCATGCTAAGTCGTTATCATACAAAGGGGGGAGGTTTCATCTACCAGTGGGCCTACACTAAATTTTATGCCCCCCACCCTCTCTACTTGGGTTTATTCTCTCCCAATTGGTTATATCCAGTCAGGCCAACTGAATTTAATCTTATTACGTAATGGCTATTTGTGACACCTGGCCTAGTGGATAAATGAATTTGCCAGAAGATATTCTAATAAAAATCTACCTAGGGGTTGTTTCACTGGCATTCAGAATGAGTTGTTTAAATGATTTCTCGAATAAAAGAAGAGAAAAAAGGTATAGTTTTAATTACTTTCAAAATTTGTTACATATGACTATTGTCATGGACACACAAAATGTGTATTATTGAAGATATTAAATCTTTTCAAAAATCTTGGATTAGTCTTTAAGATTAATAATTCAATAAATAATTAATAAGTCCCTTATTCGTCACTTGGACATTGTTTAGTTCAATATCCTTATATATAATCGTATCACAGTCAATAGTTTTCTTTGAATGTCCGGCTGGCTTGGTAGGCCGAGAGCAGACTCATGGCGATAGAGAGGCGCCATTAAGTCAAAACAATTTGCGGTGTTGCGCATCATTAATAGACCAAGACTGCTGAGGAAATCGTGCGTGGCAGAGCCAATCACTCCACTCGTCTCTACAGCGCTCCTTCTACACAAAAGGGTGTGGAGTAATATATATATATTACTAGGTTAAGGAAGAAGTTTGTGTGCTATGTCAAAACCCAACAACAAGTTGAGGAATCAGACAGTGTGGAAGTTTTACCACATTCTGCTTATAGTCCAGACGTTGCTTAATCAATGTAGTACTATATGGAAGGTGGCCGAATTGAGTCATTCGATGAAGTTGAAGCAGCCGGTCAAGAATTTTTCAATTGAAAACCAAATGATTGGTACTTTTACCAACTCTGAAAGCTTGCAGGTCGTTGGCAGAATGTCATAGACAATGGTGCTCTTTATTTTGAATAGTTGTTTTTTTCTGTATAAATTTTTGCATAGCAAATCATTATTGTCAAATTGTTTTGATTGCCTGACTTGTCCATCATTACAGTCCTATTGTAATCGATACAATCAGGTAGTTACATCCTAGTGTCATATTATGAGGTTTAGGAAAAAGTTTGTACGCCATGTTAAAATAATTGAATGGTGTGGAAGTTTTGCCACGTCCAGCCTAATCTCCAGACGTTGCTCCATCTGACGATGGTCTTTTATGAAGAGTTACCGATGTGAGTCATTCGATGAAGTTGAAGAAGCTGTTTAAGTATTTTTGAAACCAAAATAATTAATACTTTGACCGAATCTGAAATCTTGCAAGTCGTTTTTGAAGAATAATTATTGTTTTGCAATAAATTCTTATTTTAACATAGCATACAAATCTTTACCTAAACCTAGTATCTTGACTTATAACAAAACATTAAAACTTTCTTATGGGCTTTAAATTTATGACAAGAAAAGAATAAGAATTCCGGCCCATTTGGCATAATGGTTAGCGTGTTCGCTAATGGGTTGGGAGACTGGGTTTCAATCCTCGGACGAGCCATACCAAAGACTCAAAAAAAGAGTCCCACTTGCTAAACACTCAACATTATAAGGTGAGGATCAAGGGTAAGTGGAGTAATCCTGGGAAAGGAGTGGAGTCCTCAGTGTTGTAGCCAATGAAAAGGGAGCCTTTGGGTTGTCGTCGACTACTTTACTTTTATGACACGAATTTGTTGACATAAAATTTTAAAGCGACCAAGTTGTAATAAGCAGGGAAGCAGTCCCATGGTAATGTGTTTCACAGGTAGGAAGCGTTCTGTCAATGGAAATTCCACTTGAAGCTAAGCACATGGAGATAGAAAAGAAAAGTATTTTTCCGTTGTGGTAGCAATACAAGTTCTTGCTGAGAATATCTTACAAAGAGGAACCAAAGATTGGAGCTCAGTCGAGTACTCTCCATGAAAATAACGATAGAGTCGAGATAGGGAGAGAGAGAGAAAGAGAGAGAGAGAGAGAGAGTATTGATTTACTCCTCTCCAGGAGTTAGGCACAAGGCCAGTTTTTATCTTACACCCACAAGTAAGATGTGACCCAAGGTCGGGTCGGGAAAGTGGGGTTTAAAAATTGCCTGGGCAGCCCCGTCGACATTCCCCGGTAGGGGCGCCTCAGGTAGTAAGCAATAAACTTACTTCTCCCCAAAGAGGGGAGGCAAAGCCTGGGAGGGTGGACCTTCTAGAACTGCACAGGACAGACTCATTGACCGGCGTAAGTCAAGCCCCGAAGGACAAGACAATACCAGTCTATGGGGTGCAGTATCCATCGGAACAGATACTACACTTTAATCTTAGCCAAAAGGCCAAGTAAAGAGTAGCAACGTCTGTTATGTGAGAAATCAGTTGTAAGGAAGAGAAGAAATCATCTCTCACTAGATTTCAAAGTCGATTTTGTACTCTATCAAGACAGGAAATAGTACTCTCAGTGGCAACTCCCCAGATGTGGCAGTAGTATTCCATCTTAGGATGAGTCTTATGTAAGTAGAAGATTGCATCTGGAGTTGGTACTTTCTGGAGTGGTAGAATGATTCAACCATTTTTCCAGTGACCTTAGCTACTGCCTAGATATGTCTTTCATTTTAGATCTGGAGTGAAAGTCAGTCCTAAGATCTTATCAAAGTTACTGGTTGCTTCAAGGACAGAGCCACTAATTTCATATTTTCAAATATTTTTTCGTTTGAAAGAAAAATAACTTGTGATATGAGTAAATCATGATTTAATCCTATCATGAGTTATCTTCTCTTGCTGATTACTTGTTACGATGGCTGGCGACGATTTCATTTCAAACGTTTCTGAAATTTACTTAACGATGTGGTGGACGAAAACATACTCTTTATTGCATCTGGAGTCAGGTACGGTTTGATTTGGTCCTAAGAGATGTACCTTCCCAGGCATTAGTTCCTCCTTCTGAACAGGGTTGGTTTATTGCTGATCGACTAAGGTGTCTGAACCGAGGAGTGCAGACGAGTCCGTTCTTGTACCCAATAAGAGTGCCTCCTTGTGCCATATTTTGTTTCAAATCTTTGGTAAGGGGACAAAAGAAGAAAAGAATTATGCAAAATATCTAAAAGGCATCGAACTCAGATTGAGAACAGATTAAATAAAGGCTTCTGTTCAAAATTCCCAGCAGGTTACAAATTGTATGGAAGCCCAGTAGTATCAAAAACAACAACAGCAGCAGAGATACGATCTCTGTAAAATATATTCAATGTTTATTGGTTGAAATACTTTATACTGATTTGTTAATTCTATCAAAATACTCAATGTCAATTGGTTGCCGATACTGGACTTCAACTAATTGGAAAGAGTTCTCCCCCATGATCCAGTTACCTGCTGGCATTGGCTACATAAGCGAGAACTCAAGCACAGCCGCCAGTGAGAGATTCCACTTGCCAAACGAACTCATGTCAGTCATAACACTACTGCACAGTCTCATTGCAGGCAACTAAATTTAGCTTGGCTACACGCATCTCAGCAAACAACAAAAGACACTTTCATGGACTACTAAATATAGCAACAGCTTAGACACAGTCTCACGAACTCACTCACATACAAGTCCACAAACATATGCACAAAACATCACTTTCTATGTCTAACTCTTTTTTTCTTAACTCTTTACTTTTGGTTGTTCTATTAAGTCGTAAATAAAGTTGATATCATTATGTATGGATACATTTTTTGATTACTTTTGACAATACGTTTTTTTCCACTACAACTGCCACAAAATGCACCTGAAGAAGGCCAGAGGAAGAAAGAGGGAAATAACCGAAACGTTGTGAATAAGATAAACATAGTGAGAATTATGTAAATCATAAAAAGTTACGTGCAAAATAAAAGTCCAAATTGGCTTAATAGATATCATCGCAGACTATTTAATCGGTGGTGTGGAGTTCAAATCCTATCAGATCCATTGGAGTCATTTTTGCACTAATACCATTGGGAAAGGTATGAACCCGTAATTTCATCCTAGGTAAAATATCAACATCTGTGCAATGAATCATATGCATTGAATCGGTTATAATAAGTATTGATATTTGTGTTGAATTTCGGGTCAGGGGTATCGGATATAACACCTACCCGGAAGAAATCTTTTAAAAATCGCTAATTGAAACAAACATCCACTTGTCCGGAAAATAAACATCCAGTGATCTGATACAGAGACACCTGCAAAAATCACCTGCAGAAACAGCGGACGGAAATACACCCATTGCTAAATAAATAATAAAATGGATGGAAGCCATGTCCCATTGGGGGGTTGCTACATTGAGTGCATAGGCAAAATCTCGGAATTGGTGTTGCAGTTGTCGATGCGTGTGTAGACACCCAAATCTTATATTAACTGGTCTAAATTGGGATCGACAAAGAAAGAAGCTGGCTAGCAAATTTTAGAGATCAGTTTCCAGGGCACCCTCTCGTGTTTCTGACTCTACTCAGTCGCCACAATCGAACATTTTTTTATATATTTTTATACGTAAGTGTTTGTCAATTTTTCTTACATATTTTCTGTCGCTTTTTGACACTTTTGATACCAATCTCCATCAAATCAAAAGAGCGAGCGAAAAATGACCGTTTCTCTACATGGCATATATTTTTTCTATTTGGTTCATCGCTTATCAAGGGCAAGAGCCAAACGAGAATAAGTGTTAATGAGAAAGAAATGATTGCCAGCCGAAAGATGAGGAACACTATGGAGGTACTAACATTCATCAATTGTATGGATTGCATTTGATTGTTTATGGAGCGATCCATGACAAGAATTTGTTGACAATGGATTTGAACATAACCAAGTTGTAATCAGCAGGTAAGCAGTCCCGCAGGAAATGTGTTTCACAGACGGGAAGCCCTTGCAAAGAAGTTTTGCCCATAGAAATTCTGCTTGACGTCACTTCCGTCTTTTTCCATTAGTCATGGAGAAATGAATAGAGTTTAGAGAGGGGGTATGGTTAAATGATGACTGTTGATTTTATTGGTACCAATACAAATTAAGTGTTCTTTAAGGATTGGGCGATATCTAGTTATCAATCTGATTAAACCTAAAAGAAAAATATGCCTGACGTTAGACTAGGGCCAAAGTTTGTATTTTTCATGGAAAAGTATTTTTCTCTCTCATAAAAAATTGTAATCTATATACATAAAACTCAATGTCTGCGTGTATGCGTGTGTGTGAGAGAGATGTTTGTCTGTTCCGTACAGAAAGGAAGGTTAGAGAATCTGCATAAAATCTAAAAAGTGTATTCTTATGTAAAATTTACCGGGGAAGACAATGAAAGTGCTCCCGAATCTCTAAGTGCCCTCATAATAGAGCTGGGGGCAGAACCTCCCTTAAAACTTCAAATATATCCTGTTTTGATGAACTTTTAATTGTATGTATAACATTTTTCAAGGAAGACAATGGGAGTGGTCCCAAATCTCTACGTTACCCTCTGTGTGCTGAATATCTACGTGGCTCCACCTCTAAGTGACCCATGGGGACAGAAACGCTCTTAAAGCTTTAAATATGTATATCCAATTTTAATGAAATTTAAACCATATGTATTAAAGAGTTTTCCAACATTTCAACTTCTTCCGACTCTATTAGGGAGTGAAACGGGAGAAGGGGGGGGGGCAGTTAAAACAAAGAAAACGTACATAATAGATAGTTGTGATCCTAATTCAATCCCGGGCAATGCCAGGTCTTCCTGCCAGTATTTACTAATTGTTTCACCATATTTCTCCAAAATTCCTCCTCCTGCTGCAATAAATTCATGTTTGTTCTATTGATTATGGATTTGCTTGAGTTTTCAAATGCAAGTCTATCCACTGAGATGACCAGCAGTATTGATGTATCTGACCTTGTACTTTTAATCTGTTTTGAAAGACCTTTTCACACATATGTCCCTTAAACAACTAGCACCAGAGCAGGGTTGCCAACTGATATTTTAAAAACCTGCAAGATCGGAACCAAAAAAATCTCCAGAAAAGATTTTAACTTTTCATACCCTATATAAAAATATTACGAATATACATTATATTTTGTGTTTTTTATACATATTTTTTTATTTTAAGTATCATTAATTTATATTAAAATTGTTATTTTGTCACTTTAATGTTCTTTGTATTTAATTTTAATATTAAAAAACAAACAAACAAACAGGGGACATAATTTATGAACAGTTGTGTGTCTGGAGATTTTTCTCACATATTTTCTGATTGCATGCGAAGTCGGGGAAGGTGTAGCCCAGAACACTCAAAGGAATGGTGCATAAGAAACGTTGCCATGTTCACTCCATTGATTTGCGGTTCCGCATTTGACACCTGTTTGCTTACCAAACGCAGACGCAGAGATGACCAGAGGACGACAGATCCTGATGCTGACTTCTTCTGGATTTTCACCAGAGCCCTGTTAGCCAGGTAGCTTTGACAATATCACGTAGCCATCGCCCCTCTACTACGGTGAGTGAAGTGTTGAGCTTTAGGGGGGGGGAGTGCTGCTGCTGATTGAACAAGGTTCACATATCAACTGAGATAAAAAGGGTTGATGTGACTGACCTTGTTCATACACTTTGAATGTTTTTGAAATATTTTTTTTTTCTATTTTACTGATTGGTAACCGCTTATAAGGCCCGGGCCACCCGAGGATAAGGGTTAAAAGGATTGTTGGCTGGACGATGAATGCCATCATGAGAGGGTTAGAAACAGTGGGTGGAATGGGCAGAAGAGGACTTGATTTTCCAAGAGGGCTGCTCGACAAGTATTTGAAGAAGAGCATGATGTAGTCGGTTGGGAAGCAGATGTGTGGCATCTTGTTCAACAGATGGAATGTTCTAGAAGAGAAACTTTGTTTATGGAAGTTCCGCTTGGTTTTTGGTACAGTAGGGAGGGAGAGAGAGAGAGAGAGGGTAAGAGAGAAAGAAAAGAAAGTTCTTTGCTTTGCTTGTTCTGAATGTTTTACAGAAGAGGGGACAAGAGATTGGAGCTCAGCCGAGCACATACCATAAACATAACGATACAGTAGAGAGAGGCTAGCCACATCTCTTCAGTGTGAAAGAGGCTGTAGGGGCAAGAAGAGATCATCTCCCACCAGATTGCAAAGTCGATTTTGTACTCTGTCAAGACAAGAAAGAATGCTTAGATCGGCATCTGTCCAGATATGACAGAAGTACTAAATCTTATGACGAATCAGGTAGCGGATTGCACGAGGAGTGAGGTACTTTCTGAAGTCGTAGAATTATCTAACCTTTTTTCCAGCGATCTTAGATACAGATTTGATGTAAGTCTTTCACTTCAGGTCTGGGGTGAAAGTCAGTCCTAGGAGTTTATCAAAGAAGGGGTCTTTCTCGAGAAGAGAGCCATTCATAATGACTGGGGAGAAATAGGGATCCGAGCGTTGGTGGTGAAAAGAGAGCAGCTTGGTTTTAGAGGCGTTAAAAGTAACAAGCCATCTTTTCCCCTCTCACACATCTGTTTCTTTAACAAGTGCCATAGTAGATTCTGAATTACAAACAAAAAAAAAAGAAGAAAATTGCAACGGAAACAAAAATCTGATCAGATTTCGAAGAATAAACTAACCAGGTCTGTTTAATTTGTTCCATTATTTGGCATCACTTCATAAGAGTGACATTTTTGAGCAACGCCTTCGAAAGATGTTATAAGGATATTCATCAAGCCCGACTTGAATAGGGTCTCGTTCAACAATGATATCACATCGTTCTTTATTTGAAATGACAAAACGCCACTCAGAAATGTCATCAGACAAAGGTGTAAATTCAGGGAAAACTGTTGGTAACTCCTCCGAAACTGCTTCCTTCTCATTAAGAATTTCGACTACACTAGGTGCCTGTATCTCGTCTTTCTGTGATTGTTGAATTGGTTGCGTAAACAATTGGGAAATTCTTGCAATTTTATCCACTGATGATGCCATCTGCTCTTCATCTTTTCGTTCCTTTTAGATCGTCTCATGCCGATGAAATGAGAGTGAATATTCATGATGGTAACAATAACTTGCATCAATGCTGAAATCTAATCTTAAATTTATACTTTATCCAAAGTTTATATATATATATATATATTTCTTTATTTTGGTACAGAAAAATTAGTACAACATTCGTACCATAGTATATATATATATATATATATATATATATATAGTCTCGGAAGTTTCTCAACCATTAAAACTATATAAAAAAAAAAACTTTAAAAAACAAAAAAAAAACAAAAAAAAACAAAAAAAACTTATAGTCTCAAGTCTTCCAGTGGAAAATCACTCATGTAAGTCAATTTATTTTTTACAGTTATTATATTAGTTAGTTTCTAACACTATTTTAAGGGATCATCAGTTGTTTACCATGAAAAACTGTTTCGGGAATTTATATATATATATATATATACAATATTAGGCTACATTCCAGTGACCAAGATTTTATTCATTTTACTGATCATCTTCTTTTTGTGATTTTTGTCTGCTACCTTGCTATGTATTTTTTCTGAAGGAGAACTTTTTGGTTTCTGAGGAGTCCATAGATAAAAGCTCCGGGATTGACATACTAATGTCGGACGTTCTTCTGTGACCGAAAGGATCCGTAAAAATGTACCAAAGTCTTTGTTTTGCAAAGACGATCAGTAAAATAAAATCAAAATCTTGGTCACTGTAATGTAGCCTAATATATAGTAAGTTATAAAAATATATTTATGGCAATTACGCTACACAGAGGCTTTCGCGTTTCATCCCCGTAGGGAATCGTCAGGTAAAAATTCATGGAGTTTGTGTTGACGGGTATTTTTATATATATACGTGGTGTTTAGTCTAGCTAGTTAACCAATCAGATTCTTTGCTATTCCCTCCCATGGGTTAATGTTTCCATTAGCCAATCGTTGGGATTTTCACAAGCAAATGTTCGGTTGATGTTACTTCCTATTCTATTGTTCTGTCTTATATAGAGGTGACTCATTAAATAAAAGGTGACCTTATTTTAACAAGTGTGTGCTTGTATTTCTATTTTTAGATGTTAGTTTAGTTTTTTATTTATTTATTTATTTATTATGTATTGTTAACCTAGAGTAAATTTTATTCTGTGTAAGCAGTTGTTTGCTATTTCACTTCCACAGTTTAATAGGTTTTTAAGGTCTTTAAAGTTTAGGATTTAAAATTTCTCATTCAGACATAATCTATGCAGGTCGTCTAAATTTCTACATGTACTGGCCTGTCGTACTATTTTCCATTCAATTATTAGTGAGCGTCTGCTTTATTTGAGCTTCCAGTAATGGTTCGCTAGTGCTGTTTTTATTCAGCATTTTTTGTTTTTAAATGTGCTGTTGTCATAATATCTGGTTTTAATTATTATATTTTAATTATATATATAATTATTTCAAAAAATATTTTTTCAAATAAACCAATATACATATGGGTTTCATGCCAAACCTGCAATCATCAGTATGGGAGGAGAAATCCCTGCCGATCACATGGTTCGAAACCCCAAAACGAAAGTCATATTTAACTCAGTAGTCAGAGTGCATACCGATGTGCTCACCATGCATTGTCTAGAAATGGGAGAGTAAATTAACGTCTTTATGGCAATGTCAGTAGCCATATAAGCAGGCTGTTGGGAGCACTCAATAAGCGGGATCTAGTGTGTTGCATTACACTGTAAATGACGGCCTGTTGTCAACTTAATTAAAGTGCTCCATCTAGCGAGATCTTTGAATAATTATTTAGAAATAATATTTCTAAAAATTAACCCATATACACATGTGTTTCATGCCAAAACTGCAATTATCAGTATGGGAGGAGACAATGACAGCTGGTCACACGGTTCGAACCCCAAAACAAAAGTCATATTTAACTCAGTAGTTGGAGTGCATACCGATGTGCCCACCACGCATTGTCTAGAAATGGGAGAGTAAATTAACGTTTTTTTTGGCAAAGTCAGCGGCCATATAAGCAGGCTGTTGAGAGCACTCAATAGGCGGGGCCTAGAGTGTTGCATTATGCTGTAAATGACGGCCTGTTGTCAACTTAATTAAAGTGCTCCATCTAGCGAGAGTTTTGAATAATTATTTAGAAATAATATTTTTTAAATTAACCCATATACACATATGTTTCATGTATATATATATATATATATATATATATATATATATATATATATATATATATATATATATATATATATGTGTGTGTGTGTGTGCGTGTGTGTGTGTGTATTTTTTAATTTTGTAACACAAAGTACTTATAATAGCTCAATAGTTTAAAGCTAGAGCTATGCCATATATTTAGTATTTTTATGTAGTTCAATACCACATCATTATAACAGAGGACAGATTCACGTCATTTTTTCCAACTTTTTTCGGCTAACATCAAGATATTTGTAAAATGCTCCTATGCATTTATTTATTGTACAAATATCTTGATGTTAGCCGAAACAATTGTCTGCGAAATAAAAAAATAAGTTGGAAAAAATGACGTGAATCTGTCCTCTGTGATAATGATGTGGTATTGAACTACATAAAAATACTATATATATATATATATATATATATATATATATATATATATATATATATAAGTATACATTGTTAAAAGTAACAGAATTCTCTGCTTGATTATACCTTTTTTAATTTTTTCAATTTTTCTAATGATCTTTTTTGTGTTAAAATCCAAAAAATTAATGTTCCATATTGATATAACTTGGTAACTAGTTATAGACAATAAAATAACCAGAGTGTAAAGGTATTAAAAGAGTACGGTTTATTCCAACGTATATATATTGTACACACCATAGTAACTACAGGTAATCCAATAGGATTTAACAGAATACAATAGAATACCCAAACTACTGTTTGTAGTCGTTTTTATTGTCCAGAATAGTTCCTTTATTTAGTGACGGAGGTGAGTCTGGTATGCCATCACAACACATATATATCACATATATATCACATATATATTACATATATATCACATATATATATCACATATATATCACAACAAATATATATCACATATATATCACATATATATATCACATATATATCACATATACATCACATATATATTACACATATATATCACATATATATATCACATATATATCACAACACATATATATATCACATATATATCACATATATATCACAACACATATATATATATCACAAACGTTTTTGATTCTTTGTCTTCAGGTGACCACAACAAATGAACAAAGAAGCTTGAGAAAAGAATAGAGTTTCAAAAAAGCAGCCGAGAACGTACGCGTGAAGTCAGTTAGATGCCCAAAGAACAGACCAGTGCAGTTCCAAGAGAGACGTTACCAATTTAAATTTCAGGACGCCAGAATTAGCGTCACAGGATGAATTGCATTATATTAAGCATTTTAAAATGTTGTTACTGGTTTTATACGTAATGCTATTAATTGTAGGTTGCTGGATTACGTATTACATTACTTATGAAATCAGTAACCACATTTACGGAATTTAAATTGTTAACGTCTCTCCTGGAACTGTGTTGGTTTGTTCTTTTGGCGTCTAACTGACTTAACACGCACGTTCTCGGATGCTTTTCTGGTTTTTTTTTATCCAGTTTTTTGTTCATTTGTTTTTGTCACCTGAAGATTATTCAAGGAAGAATCAAAAACGTTCGTGATACATATTGAATGGAACATACATTAACTTTTTGATTTTAACACAGAAAGGATCATTGGTAACATAAAAAGATATTTTAAAAGGGTATAAATTAGCGAAGAAATTATGTTATTTTTAACAATGTTTGCTTAAATGAAAGAGTGCTGACTAAATACACACACTCTCTCTCTTTCTCTCTCTCTCTCTCTCTCTCTCTCTCTCTCTCTATATATATATATATATATATATATTAATTAATCAATTAATCAAGTTCAAATATATTAATAAAATGAACATAAACCAATATTTTCAAGAGTGCTCAATATCAATTAGAGCATTTATAAAATTAAATAAACATTATTACAGTCTACGTCAAATAGCCAGCGTTTCGATGATCTTACATCTTATCACAGGCTGAATACAAATAAAAAGTGAATAAAGGGGAACTCGCATTAAACTTGCAGCCAGGAATAAAACGGACGTGAAAAAAAGAGAAAAGAAAAAAAAAAGAAAAAAGGCAGAATCAAATCCAGTCACAAATCTGTCACTGGTCGTTAACCCTTCAAAATTGTATGAATGAATCCTTCTCTCCCTCTTCCATCTTCATGAACGCCTCCTTTTCCTCTCTATATAAATATTATTCTAAAAAAAACCTAGACATAATAGGAAAGAGAAAGTTAAAGGCTAAAAATTAATTCATACTCGGAACTATAAAATAAATTTATCTAAATAAAAGTAAAATCATCTTTACATAATTTTAATCAGAAGATTTCACTATATATTAAATAATATTAATAAATATTTTGAAATTATAAAATTTTTAATTTATCTATTACTAACAATCTGAGTGAAGTAGCTCCAACAAATAAACTACTATAACATTTAACTATTTTTTATTATTATCATTATTATTACTACTATTACCATTACTATTACAACTACTTACAAATAATCCTAGTTTTATTATTTATTTTTAATATTTTAGTTTAATTAGGACTAACATTCCCAATTTTATTACTTCACTGAAATTCTACAACATTACAACAATTTATACTTATCCAAAGATGTATTAATTTATATGCTATAGTTTCAAGTTATCTATGTTAATTTTTCCAGCTTGTTCACAAATAAAGAAAGGCTAAAAATTAATTCATATTTAGAACTATAAAATACTTTTTATCTAAATATCTAAATATCTAAATAATACTAAAATCATCGTCACATAATTTTGATCAGAAGATTTAACTATATATTAAATAATATTAATAAATATTTTAAAATTACAAATTTTTAAAATTCATCTATTACTAACAATCCGAGTGAGGTACTACCACTAAACCAACCTATAAGTATATGAGTTAGCACTATAATTTGAATAAGCGTAGGTCCTACGAATAAATTATTATAACGTTTATTATTATTACCATGACTATTTATACGAACATTTCTGGCTACACATTAGCAGACATGTTTCAGTTTTAGATGGAAACCAGCTGAACCCCTTCAGGCTACTATTTCATATAGATAGTGAAATAGAAAAGAACGGGCAATTCATTCAAGAAGTAATATGTGATTAGAGTCATGGGATTCATTAAGATAACATTTTAAGATTACAAAGCCAACTGTCAAAATGTCTTGGCTATTTTAAATTTTAAATTTTAATTCTTTTCTTTTATTATCTTCGAATGCCGGCAGTTCAGACGTTTCTCAAATTAGGTCAGCTCTGTGATTTGATAACACTTACATTTTACTAATAAACCGTGTCAGGTGACTCTAATCACACGTTACTTCTTGAAAGAATTGCTCTTTCATTTCAATTTTTCAATCCATATTAAATAAGGACATGAAGATGTTCAGCTGGTTTCCAGTTAGAACTGAAGCATGTGTGCAAATGTGTAGCCAACATGTTGGTACAAATAAAAAGTTTTATACCAGATAAATATATATATAAATAGATAGGTATATACAGAATATAGATCTAGAATATAGAAAGTAGGGAGGTTGCAGTTTTCAAAATTAACATGAATGAACTTTTATTAATTATGTTTGTCATATTATGAATATTTAAAAATGAGTTTAGTTTAAAATATATTTTTTTTTATACAGCAGCATTTTGCTAGCCATTATTTGTCATTTTCGTTTAGGGTGTCTGTAGTCTAGCGATCGCTATAGTAGGATACTCTTTCTACTCCCCTCTCTCTCTCTCTCTCTCTCTCTCTCTCTCCTTTCATATATATATATATATATATATATATATATATATATATATATATATATATATATATATGAAAGGAGAGAGAGAGAGAGAGAGAGAGAGAGAGAGAGAGAGAGAGAGTACTCCAGATAAGGTTTGTATCTACAGGGTAAAAATCCGGAGAATCTTTACTGAGTTTATATAATAGTGCTCAATAATAAATAGAGCTATTTATTTATAATTAAAGGTTTTATTTATACAAACATATCATGACTACACATTCAGAACATGTTGCAATCGTAGCTTTAATAAGCTCGACATCCTCAGACCAAAAGGTCCATTCTTTATGGTTTTATATTCTGGAATGAAATAAAATTACTATAAGGATCACGTACCTAAATTCAAACTATTTTTTATTTACTTACCGTTTTAACTTCCAACGTTGTAAAATCAAGGTTAAATTCGTTGACATGAGATTTCTACTGTCTGTATAGACCAGTGGTTCCCAACCATTTTTTTTTGGTCAGCACTCCTCATAAAATTTCACTCAAACCTTTCACCCCCTAAATTTTATATTGTGTTCAAGGATAAGTTGTGCGAATTTCGACTAATATTTATTATTATTTTATGAATTTAATGTCCACTTAATAACAATACTTAACTCTAAAATGAAAGTAAGAAGTTAGTACATTTTAAAAAAAAAAAAACCCCAAAAAAACCCAAAATGATAACATATAGACAATATCCTATTTTTTCTAAACTTTTCTCGCACCCCCTGGAATATCGTCTCGCTATCTCAGGGGGTGTGAACACCCCAGGTTGGGAACCCCTAGTATAGACGGTTTTAAATGGGTCAGACATTGACATTGTGCGATTGACACAATGACTTGGTATATATTTTCAGAAAATTAGGTATGTTTATGTATTTTTATGTACAGGATTCACTAATTAACCGATCATTGTGAATTTTGGAACACAACTACGAAGTGTAAGGGTCCAAAATGTAGCCAACATTTAGTTCAATTTAGTTTTATGTAAAGGATGTAGTTTATGAGTGAATTTTGTACGTACAAATTAAAATTCACATTCATCCCAATTGATCTAACATTTATTGACCAAACATGGAATTCAAGCCGTTCGCCAACCTCCCTACCCTCTAGACATGGCTCCTTGCGACTTCTGGTTGTTTTAGAAAATTGAAGACGCCACTGAAAGGATCCCGTCTTGAGACTAGAGAAGAGATAATGCGGAACACGACGGCGGAGATGAACACCATTCCAAAAGAAGACTTCCAGTGGATTGGTGGGATAAGTGTGTGCAAGCACAAGGGGCCTACTTTGAACAGGATTAGGGTCCCAACCCCGTCAGGTATTTGAAATATTTTTTCTGGTCTAAGGTTGGATACTTTTTAGACAGGCCTCGTGTATATATATATATATATATATATATATATATATCCTTACAATGATTAAAATCAAGATATAATCCTACTAGACCTTATGTCTAGAATCCATATTTCAATTTTTATCAAAATTCATTACATGATTTTAATTCAATAAAATGTCTAAAATTTAAGGCTTAAGTTTAAGGGTCCTTAAGAAATTAAAATACAGGGAATTTTATTGAATTGGTGTCTAATGAGTATGGATCAAATTTAATGCAAATCTGAAATATCTGCATTTTAAAATGGGAAGTTGTTCTAATCTCATAATTGGTATCAATACCTATTGTTAGAATTTCACAAAAATCAGAGGTATCTGAATTTTTACAAAACACTTCCACTCACTTTTTACCCACTTTGCATAAAAGTATATACAGCCCACATCATTACACATTACGCCTCGCAGCTGTGTTCCCAAATATATATATATATATATATATATATATATATATATATATATATATATATATATATACATATACACCTACATAACTTTATATAAATAGAGATAGAAGATTTCAAATTTAACGTCATAGTGATTTTCAAGGGTTGACGTTTGATGGAATTTAAATTTCGGCCAGATTAACGCACATGCGCAGTAATGTTTTTTTTTAATATTTTGTTACTGTTAAGCAACTGTATATATTTTTTTCTGACAAAATTTTAAGTATACAGACAAACATAAATGTAAGGAGGCTTCCTTTGGGTGGTTATGGGGTTGCTGATTTGGAGGTCAGTAGCACTGGGTTTGGATGTAAATCAGTTGAACCCCAAAATCGTTTTCTCAGATTTTAAATACCTAATTATAAGGAACTGGAGACAAGAGATTTTTGTTTTATACTAAAGAGTCACCACTTATCAAGGCCCAAAGGCCACTCGAGGATAAGGGTTAATAAGTGTAAGGTGGACGGTGAGACAATTGAATATTTAGGAGGACGGCTTAACAATAATTTGTTTACATTTGACTTGAAAACGTTGTAGTCAGCTGGGGAGTAGCCCAGCAGTATTAAGTTCCACAGATGAGTAGTTCTAGGAAAGAAACTTTGCTCATGGAAGTTTCGTTTAGCTTTATGCACAGAAAGGAAGAAAGGGAAATTATTAAACGGTGGTTGTAGTGAGACGAGTTTTTGTTGTGAATGTTTAACAGAGGGGCATAGATTGGGGCTCAGCCGAGCATATGGCATGAAAATAACGATAGAGGTAGTAGGGAAGAGAAGAGGACAGCCCCGACTAGATTTCGAAGTTGGGTTTGTACTCTGTCAAGGCAGGAAAGGATGCTCTGAACAGCACCTCCCCAGATGTGGCAACAGTACCTCATCTTAGGATGTATTTGGCTGAATGTCACATGGCTCTTTTGAATCGATTTCCTTGTTTTTCTTTCTTGCAAGTGTTTGGATTTACTTTTTAGATCTTTAGGAATGAGGATACACGATTTAGATTATTTGGATGAGGAATCTTTATGCTGAACTCGAGAACCTCTATGTGGACATATGGCTTAATGGTAAATAGCGTTCTGGGGTTGCAGATTCAATCCTTACTATAGGCTGAGAATAACATAAAATCCTTACTACAGACTAAGAAGAACAGAAAATGAACGCTTCTAGGCGATCATGGATGACGGAATGAGAACAATCTACCCCTGTGGATTAAATAAAGTGTTCTGTTCGAAATTCCGTTCAGGTTTTCATGTTCGAAAAGATGAAAAGGTCAGAGGTTACATCGACCGAAACGTTGTTAATATAACAATAAAGATCCGAATAATACAAATAATACAAGTTGGGATTTAACTTTGATTAAATTAAAAAACAAAAAACAAAGTGCTTTTAAACTTTGGGTTGTACGAGTGTACACCCTCTGTCAAAAATGACGGGGAAAACAACTATGCTTCGTTAGTGTTTGTGCGAATATCTTTATTCATATAAAATAACGTCTCAATCAGTGAAGTTAAAAAATAAATAATAAAAAAACGTCTCAAACTTGAGAGTTTGAAAAAAGAAGAAAAAAAGAAAAATGTATCCATCCGTATAGAAAGAGAAACGAAAACAAGAAAGAGAACGTCTCATTATGGAAATAGAGTGACGGATTTCTTTCAGATTCATTTCAGACGGCGGGAGAGGAGGTTCTCAGACTTTTTATTTGCTTTATCCCTTCCCCTAAACACTTGAAATGATTTTGTCCGGCAGTTTTTTACTCACTAACTTGACGGGATGGATATATATATATATATATATATATATATATATATATATATATATATATATATATATATATATTTACTCACTAGCGTGACGGGATGGATATATATATATATATATATATATATATATATATATATATATATATATATAAACACATTGGTCGGGTTATAGCAGAAGATGGGATATGAGACTGCTCTACCTTGTATAATTTTGAGGAGCCTATTTTTTTGTTATATATCGAAAACCAAATCCTTAAATACAAGTTGATTTTCAATTATCATTATTATCCTATAGCCATTTACCTCTGTGTGTGTATGTATAAATGAGAAGAACTAGCTCCAGGGGGAGGCGTTCTCCCCACATGCAGCACCTCCCCATCTTTTCCAAATAGAAGGCGCAAGTTCAATAGTCGTCGCCTGTAGATCTCTAACAAGTTGACTGAGACTGTGTGATTTGGGTGGCAGTCTTGATCATCACAAGACTCGATTCATAGCAATCCTTTCTTGGGAGGTGTGTCAATATGCCCATAAGGCAGTGGCGTGCTAGGGGGCGGGATGCGGTGGCCATGGGCATCCAAATTGGTGTGGGGGGGGGGGTTATCCAATGATATTCAAACCATCTACCTTTCTCATAATATTTCTCAGTACTAGGACTTATACTTGAGTGTTTGGGACATACAATCAAGGGGTTGACCCGGACCTCACTACGGCCATGTGACACTTGATCTCTATATATACCTTAGAAAATCTGGGTACAGGCCATTTTCCTCCAGCCCCCCCATGTCTGACTGCCTTTAATGTGCCTAGGGATGGGGGACAATAACACTGATGACAGAGGCTGTAACTTTTGTCACGCTCCCAGCTACCCGCAGCTAGTACCCCTCCCCGTCCGCCCTGCTCGCGTGGATATCTCCGGTTTTGCCCTATTCAGAAGCGAGATCAATAGAGAAGAATATTTCGGAGTTCTCAGCAATGTATAGACTTTACTGCTGCTACTATGACTGCTGCTGCTAACAATACCATGACCGGTGCTACTATAACTACCACTACTACTGCTGCTACTGCTGCTCTTTTCACAGCTGCTACCATTGGACTGCATTGATTACCCCTACACAAGTGAAAAGTGCACACACATCTTCGGTCAGGTTGGGTACATGTGTTTCTTCTTTTTTTTTTTTTTAATTCTGGGTGGATGCTACCCCGAAACTTAAGCGGAATAAAAGCCAAGCAGACGCGGGATTTACCTTTTGGCTCATTTGATTAGCACCCTAAAAAGTGAAGTTTATTAAAGGAAAGTGAGAGAAAAAATTGAAAAGGAGAAAGTTTTTTTTATATATATACATATATATAAACATATATATATATACACACACACAGCACGCAAGGAACAAAGAAAATAAACAAAATATAAACAAAAAAAATATTAATCAGAGGTAGCACACGCGCACATTGCTAAACTTATAGGATTACCAAAATTTTCTTTTGTTTTTGTTTTTGTTGTTTTGTTTTTTCTATAATTTCACTCGGATATTCATACATTATATATATATATACCTGTGTGTGTGTGTATATATATATATATATATATATATATATATATATATATATATATATATATATATATATACCTGTATATATTTAAAAGAAAGAAAGATCTCTCTGCATAAACGCACACCCCTCTTTTGACAAACTGTTCTATGCAGCAAGCCGCAAGATGCCTCTTCGAACGACAATGCTGTCTGTACCAGGAAATGACGCGCTCAGTGCCCGTAGAAGGCATTCCTGGATTTGGTAAGTTTTTCAAATCGATCTCATTTGCAGAGGCACCATGCCATGTCGAACAAACCGTACCAAAGCTGCTAAAGTCCAACTCTCCCCCACCCCGCCGCCAGTTCCACAGACCACTCCCTGCACCCATCCTCACCCCTTTTGTCGTCGCTATCTCCTTCCATTCATTTGTCTACCTAGTCCCTCTAGTTTAAGATCTTATATTTCTCCTTGATTGATCCGTAATTATTTACGTTTAAAATCAACTTTCTTGCTTTCTTTATTCATTGACAAAAAACAAATTCTTTCTGTCTCTTTTGGTTTGTATTCTTCAGATAATTCGGTCGTCTTGTCATGTCTAATACTATTTTTATTCCCTTAACTTTTTTTTATTTATATCATAGTTTTTTATTTATATCATAGATTTTATTTATATCATAGATTTTATTTATATCATATAGTTTTAATAAAAAAATAAATAGAAATGACCGCCCCCACCCGCCAATCTTTTCTTATTCTCACTTTCAAGCGTTCAGTTTCAATACCCCCTTTCTCTCTCTTTAATGTATCATATATATATATATATATATGTGTGTGTGTGTGTAATTTAATGTTACATGAGAAATGACCAGAGTGCTCAATTACTTATACAAGAGCATATATCATTTTTATTTCAATTGACACGTGATAGTGGGTTACACTATCAAAATTCGACTCAAGAATCGGTTACATTCGGTAACTTTAGTTCTGCGGGCTGAGTTTCCAGTGTTTATGTGAAACCGAAGTTATCGATGAAAGATCGAACTAATATCAATTGAAATATATATCTATATATCTATATATCAAATTTAAAACCAATACTATATTTATTGCTTATATACCGGTCCTGGGATGGGAATTCTACTAGTATATATATATATATATATATATATATATATATATATATATATATATGTATATATATATTTTTCTTTTTTAAATCTCCCACTCTTTTGTTACCCTCTTATTTAGTTTTAAATCTCCATTCTTTGTTTATTGGCACGGGGGGGGGGGGGGGGCATTTCCTTTCTTTCCTAATTTCTTACTTTCTTCCGCACTTTTCTATTTCCTTCTTTCAGTTCCGATGTTTTTTCTTTCATTCTTAGATTATTTCCTTCCTAAAGTGTTCCATTCTTTGTTTCATTCTTATACTTTTTTTATTTCATTTATTTCCTCTTTTATTCTTCCAAATACTTATACCTATGTATCTAGCTCTCCTAATCTATTCCTATCTGTTTATCCACCCGAATATGTTCCTATCTACCTATCCATCTTAGTTCATTCATCTCTATCCATCATTTTCTGATGATATCTACATATCTATCTATCTTTCTATTCATCCTAGTGCATTTATATCTATTCATCCAATCTAGTCTCTTCGTATCTACCTATCAATCCTAATCCGTTGATATCTACCTATCAATCCTAGTCCGTTCATATCTACCTATCCATCCTAGTCCGTTTATATTTACCTATTCACCCTAGTCAGTTTCTATCTATCTATCCACCTTAGTCAGTTCCCATCTATCCATACTATTCAGTTCCTAACAATCCACCCTAGTCCATTCATATCTATGTATTCACCCTAGTCCATTCATATCTACGTATTCACCCTAGTCCATTCATATCTACATATTCACCCTAGTCCATTCATATCTACGTATTCACCCTAGTCCATTCATATCTACGTATTCACCCTAGTCCATTCATATCTACGTATTCACCCTAGTCCATTCATATCTACGTATTCACCCTAGTTCATTCCTATCTACCTATCCATCTTAGTGAATTTATATCTATCCATCCATCCTAGTCTGTTCATATTTGCTTATCAATCCTAGTCCGTTTATATCTACCTACCCATCTTTGTCCGTCCATATCTATCTATCCACCCTAGTTTGTTCATATCTATCAACCCTAGTCAGTTCATATCTATCTATCCACCCTAGTTTGTTCATATCTATCCACCCTAGTCAGTTCCTATCTATCTATACACCCTAGTCCATTCCTATCTGCCTAAACATCATAGTGCATTTATATCTATCCATCAATTCTAATCTATTCATATCTACCTATCCATCCTAGTTCCTTCATATCTACCTATCCATCAGTCCTAGTCTATTCATATATACCTATCCATCCTTGTCCGTTTATATCTACCTATCCATCATAATCCGTTTATATCAATCCTAGTCTGTTCATATCTATTTATCTATTCTAGTCCGTTCATATCCATCCTAGTCTGCTCCTTTTTACCTAGCCATCCTAGTCCGGTCATATCTACTTACTAATCCTAGCCCATTCATATCTACCTATCCATCCTAGTATGGTAATATCTACTTATCTATCCTTGTTCATTCAATCCTAATCTGTATATATTTATATATCAATCCTTATTTGTATATATATATATCTATATATCAATACTAGTCTGTAGCTATCAATCTACCAGGCTGTGGCAGCTTATAATATTAGGTTTGGAGTCAGGAAATTTAGGGAATTTTAAACTTTAAAACTAACATTTGAAAATAAATATTTTGGCATTTTTAGAGAATCACTCCTCACTTCAAACCGATTTATCCTACATATTTTAGGTTGTTAGGGTCGTATTTTTTATGGTAATGCATGCTCTTTACTTATTAAGGGATTTCATTTTGAAAAACCCATAAAAAGCACCTGATTGCAAACGGGAGTAATTCTATAAAATTACATATACTTTTACCAATCTGTTCCCAATATTTGAATTTAAAGAAAAATTTAAATAAATATATTTTCAAAACACTTTTTTGTTTTATTTTAATTTTTAATTTAAAATAAAAACTTATTCGTAAACGAAAAAAGACTTGTTAAATTTTAAAATTAAAAAAATTCAAACCATTAAAGTTCTAAAAAATTAAAAAGTTAAAACATTTTACTGTAAGTAAATGTCATTTTTTTATGTATTACTAGCTGTGCCTACCCAGCGTTGCCCAGGATGCAGTGAAGTCTTTTTAAATATACACATATACAGACAACTTTGCTTTATATATAGATATATGTAGAATCCGTTTGAAACTGTTCTTGCTTATGTTAAAGATAACTGGCTTTCCTCCTATTTATATATTACTAGATGTTACCTACAAAGCGTGGAATCTTTTTAGATTTTTTGCACATATAAGTTTTTATACAAAAATAAATAAAAATCTACTTGTAATGGAGACAGTTTTTATATTCTTCAATTAAAAGTATGAGTTATTCTCCTTGCTGATTTTGATATTTTTGGTCATAATTGAAAAATGTTTCCGGTAAGAAAGAAAGAGTCTACTTGGCGACGGTTTCTATCTTCTGTTTATCAAAAAGCCTTATGTTGTAAAATCACACGTAATCACCTAAAAAAGTAGAATGCCCCCCCCCCTCCAACAAAAAGTGTGATTTGATTATTTGTAATAAAAAAGTATATAAGAATTTTAAATTATTAAAACCAGTTTGATTTTCTTATGTGTTTAAAAATTAAAAAAAAAATGTTGAAAACAAATTATTACTTGCCCCTTGCCCCAAAAAACATCTTACTTAAAATATAATAGGTAACTGTTTTTTGGTAAATACCACATGTTAATTTCCGATTTAAAAACCGGAACCTATCACCAAGTAGACTCTTTCTATTTAGCCATGTTTCCAGTATTACCAGTTGTCTGGTTGGGACTAGATACTTTTTAAATAATCTGTATTACGAATAACATGGTTCAACGATTACAAATGACAATTGGCTAAAGTTCGATATGTCAGCTTAAATGCTATATAGGTCCATCTTTAAAATCTTACGAGAAAACTTTCTAAGTTAGATATATAGTGGTGAACATTAATAGAAGGTGTTTCAGTTCCACAGTACCTATTGACGAGTCGTTAATATCTCTCTTAGTCTGGTCATATCTATTTTGGGTGCTTTTAATGAATAGGTATCCATGGATTTGCAGTTGTGACATATGCAGTACCGACTACGAACGGAGAAAGTCGAATCAAGTTCCGACTTTTAACGAAATATACAAATAAAAATAGCGCTGTACTTTTCTTGTCAGACGACTATTTTTCAACCAATTAGAAAAATCAAGTTACAACTTTTACGTAATTTTTTGGATACCCTCATTACTTTTGCAACTTTTCTTTGGTATTTTTTAAATACCTTTTCATTTACCTTTACTAAAAGGGAGAGTAAGATAAAAACGAGTTCAGTTCGTATTGTGTAGAAATACCAAAACAACATTACCGAATACACTTAAATACAAGATAAGATCAACAGTTTCTTTAGTTAAATAACTTCTTTGCAAAAAAACCCTCCTGAATAATACATTTAATTTGTTTGGTGAAGTCTGTTAACGTTCGCCAGTGTCGGAATCTTCAGTGAAACTCGGAATTGATGACATAAGTACTGACATTTTTTTGAATATCTATTCCTAAAAGTATCCTATCTTGTTCTGAGTATGACACAAAACTGCATCTGGTGCCGAGATCCTTAATCTGGGAGCTTTCAGGAGTATAGGTACCGGTTGTTACCATTATTCCCAGGTCCACTCAGACTCGCAGGAATTGTAGTACCTATCAGGGGCCTATCTATAAGTTAAATAGAATCCAATATTTTTCCGGATTCCGATACAATTTCTGATTTTGTTCTAAATTTCCAATTCTAAAATCGCCTACAAAAGTAGAATTTCATTGGGGGAGGGGGATATTTAGCTGAGAGTCCTGATCTATTTTTAAATGTAGATATAATTTTCTTTTTAATTTGACAAACTTCTTAATGTTTTCCCTTTATGTATTGTAGCCAAGATTTTGATAAACTCATTGTGTGATTTTCATCTATATTTTTCACTTGTGCCATTTTTTCCTATTTATCCACTCGTGCCATTTTTTCCTGTGCCATTTTTACCTAAATTCGTTATGATCTATAGATTTTAGTTTTACCAGTTGTTTAAAATCAATAAATATTTATCATTTCATCATTAGTACCAGCAATAGAAAATTAAGTTTTAAAGAAACAAAAAAGAAAATCTTTTTTGGAATCGGAAATTAGGATAACACTTTTCCGATTCTGATACCCCAAAAAGTTCCGATTTTTTCGATTCCTGATTCCGATTCTTATGAATCGTCCCAACGCTAATTTATACATCAATTTATATTATTATATAATATTTTCGAACTGGTTTCCTCATCTGAGTTGTTGTCATCACAACGTTTCAAGCACTTTGTGTCTTAAAGACAGGCTTAAATCTGATGACTTCAGAGGAACAATAAATCTTGACAGTATAGGGAGATGTGTGCAGAACAGGAGACTTTGTTGGTTTTGTCACATTAAAAGAATAGACGAGGGTGCTTTAGTTTGTAGATGTAGAACAGTTGAGGTAGCAAGGTCAGTTGGCAGGGAAAGACCAAGGAAAATATGAGCAGAGGTGATAAGGATGGATTTGAGAGAAAGAGGAATACATTAGTTTGAAAGTCAATTTCTAAAAGCCGTCCAACACATGCCAACATGTAAAACAGACGTTAAATCAAATATGATGATGATGTCTTTATCCAGGATTGAACTCAGAACCTCCAAATAACCTGCAGTCATCTGAAGAAGTCCAGACGGCAAAACTGCAAGCACTTGTAAGGAATGGATATCCAGAGAATTTCAATTCTTACGGAGTCAGTTCCAAGTATTGGCAGAGAATCTTAAGTCAGTCGCAGAAATTGCAGAAGTTTACGATTTGAAACCCATATTCTCGTCGTTTATTTTACTTTTTGAGGAAGTTTTTCAATTCTTCTTTTTCTTTTTGAGAAAGTAAAAAATTTGTTAGCCCTATCCCTACTAACCTACCCTTCGCATACTTAGTGTCGTCTGCCTTTTTATATTTTTTTCACGGCTTTCAAATCCTAAACTGCTTTGGCTGACGGGAGTACTCGGAATTGACTCCATAAGAACTAACTGCTGGTTAGTAATGGCAGAAGTTCCCTGAAATTACTCCATCCACTCTTAATTCTTGCAATCACACAAGCACCTATTCCGCCTTGTGCTCCAATGGTAGCGCCCAGGTCACAAAACTTCTGAAAAACTCAATAACTTCATCATCAAAATATATTTTCTCCACATCTGAGTTCTCATTCATCTCTATTGTCTTACACGGGTTATTATCTCTCAACCTATCAGTAATTCCATTGCACTTATTGTGTATCCAATGCTGGCACATACTACAAAAAATTGAGTTAATCTGACTCCCTTTCCACAAACTGAGCAGGGGAACTTTGCTTTTTCTGGGGACTTGCCAACACTACAACTATTAATCATCTTTTTCTAATAAACTTTATCAGAATAGAAAAATGTCGTCACTACATATACAGTCAGTGTATACACAAAGATAAAGGTGTGTATACAAATGTATAATAATGTTTCAAAATGCTTAGAAAAAAAGTTAATCTAAGTCTAAACAAACATAACTCATGTCTCTAAAACTGTATTGTTCCTGGTTATGACCTTAAAAGACATCCAGTGGTGAAGCCTCCATTTGGGAGCTGTAGGGAATGCTGAGTTCCCCCTAAGTTACCATTGCTCCCAGGTCCACTCTGGCCCGGAGTGGTAGTATCTGTAAGGGCCCCATCTATGGGTCAAATAGAACCTGCTGGCGCTACCAAATTAGGCTGTCTAAAGTTATTGACTTCCTGACTCAAAATGCACCAAACATTGATGTTTTATTGGGTGTTTTCCTTTGCAAAACTCAATCATATTCTGCAAAATCCAAACCAAAAAACAACAATTTCTCTCCCTCATCTCTTCTTCCCTCTCCTCTCTTTCGCCACCCCCTTCACTTAACCAAACACCATGAATAAATACTTAAATATATAAAGAACTTGAAGCATAAAAACC
This sequence comes from Sepiola atlantica, assembly GCA_963556195.1. Classification (NCBI taxonomy): domain Eukaryota; kingdom Metazoa; phylum Mollusca; class Cephalopoda; order Sepiida; family Sepiolidae; genus Sepiola; species Sepiola atlantica. Next base: position 46,827,654 of record OY744533.1, on the reverse strand, counting down.
TTCACCAAAATGACCAGATTCAGCATTAAATGACCTGAAAAGGGTCGATATGCCGTAAAACAAAACAACCAAACTAAAAACCATGATTAAACATTTGAAGATATAAAGAACTTGAAGCCAAAAACCTTCACCAAACTGACAACAATTCAAAATACCAAAGCTCTTAACTAATGACTATAAATGACCCACTGACTTAAGACTCAAATGAAGGATATTTCCTTCTACATTCATAGCATGAAATGACCCTTAGGGTTGATGTGCCATTAAGCAATATCTTACCTCACCTTACACTGTATTTGTATTTTATTCATTATAGTCAAATACACCTGAAGAAAGCCGGGGAACAAAACGGCCGAAATATTGTGACAATAACAATCAAAATGCGAAACCAGGGTAAAAAATTTGAAATCAAAATGAAAATTTCTTATCCGATAAATTCCGAGAAATATTATGTTTCAAACTTTTTTTTTGAGATAAGGATTGATAATTTGTATTATTTGTATTATTCGAACGACTATTCTTTTTTACAACATTTCGGACGATTTAATCTCTGACCTTCTTCAGGTGTATCTTTTCGAACTTTATATATTAATCAGTAACCACTTATCAAGGCTAAAATCCACTTGAGGATAAGGGTTAATGAGATGGCTAGATTGTCAGTTGAATGATGATAAATATTATGAGAGGACTGAAAAATCTTCAAATAGCAACCAACTTTAAAAGAATAGCCAGCCCAGGAAACAGCAATTTTCCCTTCTTTGTCAGAAACATTGCTGATGGGATGTGAGCATTAAAGGACACAGTAGGTGGTGTCGAGAGTTATGAGGCGGCCGAAAGTAAATCCAATATCCACTTTCTACTCTTCATAATCGAACTCTGGAATGTATACAGAATTTCCGACTCTTCTGGATGTTGAAGGTTCAATCCTTACTAGCGACGATGATAACTAAGAAAAACATAAAAATAATTAACTCTTCTACCCGACTGACAGAACGAGAACAATCTACCCCCGCGGATTAAATAAAGGGTTCAGTTCGAAATTCTGTATAGGTTCCCGAGTTCGAAAAGATGCACCTTAAGAAGGTCGGAGATTACATCGGTTGAAACGTTGTGAAAATAGCAACCGAGATAGTTCGAATAAATCAAAGAATACAGACAAATATTACACACGCATTCACACTATAAAAGAAATAGTTGAACATATTAACAACTTTAAGCATAAAAGGTTTTCCCCAAAATAACTGGAATCGACATTAACTAATATTCATTCTTTCATGTCGTATAAATCAGATAATTCTAGTGTTTGCATTGGTTTCCCCGATATATTTCTAGTTAGAATTCTTTCTAGAAAGACATCAAGTACTTACAGGAGTGACAACGTGAAGGTTGCCAACATCCTAAGTGAAAGTGTTTCTGTGGAACGAACTGGATTCGAACTTTGCACATACAGGTTGTCAGTCCGTGTCGTTAACCACCTAGCCACCGTCACCCCCAATTAAATAATATTAATAAGCTTTAATACAAAACAAACAAACTAAATCTCTCTCTTTCTCTCTCTCTCTCTCTCTGTCTATCCCCCCTCTTTATCTCTCCCTGGGATACCGTCTCATAATTTATTTACTCTTTGCCTTTCCTATATCAGTTTTATTTTATTTCCATTTCATCTTTATTCTTCGTTTTGTAAAATACTAGAACCCCAAAAAGGTTACCGTTGGATCACCCATTGAGTTCGCATTAGATTGTTTGAATCAGGAAAAAGTGAGTTTGCAAAGCCAGTTAAATATAAAAAAATGAAATGGCAAAATCCAAAATTAGTCTCTTTCTGTTCGCTATATCTCCTCCCTCCCTCTCGCACTTTCCCTCTACAGATACAGATTAAATAGTATTACTACTACGTTGATATTCCCTTTTGTTTATAACCAACTATTCCAATCTTTTTATTCTTTCCTTTCTTTGTTACCTTCGACTGTTAATAAACAGAGAGAGAGAGAGAGAGAGAGAGAGAGAGAGAGAGAAGCAAGAGTGATATATACCATATGAAATAAGAACGGAGGTGGGGGTCAAACAACATACAGTGAAAGAAGGTATGTGTGATAGAAAAAAGCTTAGTAAGGAATGGGTCACTTGGTGAGTTAATTGCAAATTGCAGTTAATTCGGACAATTGAAATGCAAGTTTTTTCAAACTTAACTCAATCCCAAAACTGAGGAATATTTTAACATATATTTTGTGTAAATAAAATACATAATAAAAAGCCTTGGGAAATAAACGTTGATTAAGCCAGCTTCGGTATAACAATCTCTATCTTTATTACGTTAGGTTTGTTTATAGATTTGTATGTACAGCATTCACTCCTAAACTAATTAATCGATCATTATGAATTATGGAACACAGCTGCTATGCATAAGTCGTTCAAATGCGGGCTATATTTAGTTTAATTTAGTTTCATGCAAAGGGGGTAAAAGGGGGGTGGAAACCCTTCGTGAATGTTCAGATACCTCTGATTTTTGTGACATTTTAACCATTGGTATTCGACATCAATTAATAAATATTCCCCCAATTTCACTTATTTTAAGAGTATTTTAAAGGATTTTATGGGCATAATCTCTCATTTGAAAATTTAAATATTTCCGATTTGCATTCAATTTGACCAATGAAGCAAGATTCTGTGAATTTCAATTTTTTCTTAAGACTCATCAAGCTTAAACCTTTAATTTGAGACATTTTTAGAATCAAAATCATGTAATGGATTTTGATTAAAATTGGAACAAGGATTCTAGACATAAGACTTAATATCATTATATCTTGATTTTAATCTTTGTAAAGGGACATAAAATTGGTGCTGTTTTGTTTCAGAAATTAAATTATCCCAGTCCTGGGATAGGTATTCTTCTAGTATATATATATATATATATATATATATATATATATATATTGCAAAATTAATTTCTTTATTAGTGGAGGGGCTACTTCTACGTAAGACCCCAATAAACATTGTATACAATGAACAATTTACAATATGTATTGTTTAAACATGAAATAACACAGAAAGGGTTGATATGCCGTAGAACAAACAAACTAAACAAAACAATGAACATTGTGCTGAGTATTAAATACTGCGTTTACCCGGCGTTGCCCGGGTGGAGACCTATTGCCTTATAAAGGGCTGAGAGAAAAATAATTCAAAATAGTAATGTTTACAATTTATTTAATTCTAAAAATAAAATATTTAGCGATATGTTACAACATCCAACAAAACAAAAAATGGGTGAAAAAAAATCGGCAACAAATAAATGTTACCAAAGGCAAGATAAGTTACTCTTCTACCTACCTGGATAAGTCTTTTTGTGTTTTAACTTATTTTAAAGCGTTTTTAGTTCAATAAAAAAGTGCATTCAAGTCTGTTAAGTTAGAATGGAAAAAATAATGGCTGCAATCATGCGGCACGTGGAGCCTCAATAATCGCTCAAAATTGAAAATTAAACAGAAACACAGCTAATAAATGTAACCAATCGTGTGAAAATGTAATGTTCATCCGAACTGTATATTTTTATTACCGTTATTTTGTTTGATTTTCGATTTTTGAGCGATTATCGGATCAGCCATTATTTTTTCGTTCTAACTTAACAGACTTGAACTTACTTTTTCATTGAACTAAAAAACGCTTTAAAATATGTTAAAATACAAAAGATTTATACAGGTAGGTAGAAGAGTAACTTATCTTGTCTTTGGTAACATTCATTTGTTGCATATTTGTTTTTGTTTTTTTCACCCATTTTTTGTTCTGTTGGATGTTGTAACATATTGCCAAATATTTTATTTTTGATTTAAATGAATATTCGATCAATAGTAAATAATAATTAAAAAAATAATTCAGTGTGTATTTATCAAAGTTACGTATAGGCAAGACACAAACACACACGGAACACATGAGATCTTGTCTGATAGTTTTATTAATACAGAGATTAAATCTATTATCTGAAGATGAGTCAATCAACGTTTGTTTCCCTAAAACATTTTTTTTTCTGATGTATTTTATCAGACAAAATACAATCTAAAATATTTCTCAGTTTCGGGATTGAGTTATGTTTGAAAAAAAGAACCTTTCATTTTAATTGTTCTAATTAGCCGTAATTTGTAATTAACTCACCAACTGACCCATCTCTTACTAAGTTTCTATCTATCACTCTCCCCATTCTCTTATTTCCCCCCTTCCTCTACCCCTTCTCTCTCTCCCTCTCTCTCTCCCTTTCTCCGTTTATTAACTGTGTAAGGTAATAAAATAGGGAAAGAATAAAAAATATTGAAACAGTCTATTATAAACAAAAGAGAATATCGCTAAAGTAATAATAATATTTCACCCATAGTTAGAGAGAGAGAGAGAGAGAGAGGGGGGGATATATAGAGAATAGAAGAAGACTTTTTTTTTCAAGCTCACTTTTCCCTGTATTATTTGTATTATTCGGATTACTGTTGTCATCTTGGATGTATTCTCACAACATTTCGGTCGATGTACCCCCCCCCCGACCTTTTTCAGGTGCGTCTTGTCGAACGATACCAGAATTCGACAATACGCACCTGCGGAAGGTCGGGGGTTACATCGACCGAAACGTTGTGAGAATAACATCCAAGATGAGAACAGTAGTTCAAATAATACAAATTATCAATCCTCAGCGCAAAAATTCCGAAACAACACTTTTTCCTGCTTTAAACAATGTAATCCGAGCTTAAATATTTCTTAAACCCGAAAAGGGTTGATATGCCGCAAAACAAAACAACCAAACCAAAAACCATGATTAAACATTTGAAGATGTAAAGAACGGGTCACACTTTTTCTAGTAACTATTAAATGCATGAATAAAAAAATGAACCAATATTATAAAGTATTAAATCTTCACAAAAATGTAGATATGCCGTAAAACAGACGGTTTAAATTAGTGATGGGACGATTCCAAAATTTTTCCCGATTCCGATACAATTACCGATTCCGATTCTTTTAAAATTTCTAAATATTTAGCAAGAGAGTAGGTTTTTTTTTGTTGTTTTGTTTTTCGGATTACCGTATAAACTCATGTAATGTGTGCATATATTTTCGCAAAAGTGAAAGTACACTTGGGGGGGGGGGGGCGTACATTACACGAGTTGATCTTTTGATTTTTTCTCTAATATTTTCCTCATAATTGATTGAAAATAGTGATTTGATAAACTCATTATCAGATTTTCATCTATATTTTTCACTTGTGCCATTTTTTTTTTACTATTTATCCACTTGTGCCATTTCACCTGTGACATTTTTACCTGTGCTATTTTTACTGTGCTGTTTCTTCCGGTGCTAATTTTACGACTAAATTCGTTATTATAATATATGGATTTTAGTTTTACTGATAGTTAAAAAACAATAAATATTTATCATTTTATCATTAGTACTAACAATGGAAAATTAAGTACAAAAAAAATTTCAAAATTTAAAGAATCATTTCTTGGGATCGGAAATTAGACTAAAAGATTTCCGATTCCGATACCCCGAAAAGTTCCGCCTTTTCCGATTCCCAATTCCGATTAATCGTCCCAGCACTAATTCAAACCAAACCTACTGTGTATATTAAAAACATGTTTCCGCAATTTTATTTTTTCAAATATAATTTGCCATCTTCATCATTTTTTATCAATGTATCCTCTCCCTCACCTCATACCACTATCCTCTCAATATGACTGACACACTCGATATATCTGTATCTTACTAGCAGGGCTACTCGGCGTTGCCCGGGGATATGAATAATAAAATGGAAGAGGTAAAACGTGTGTTTAACATCTTGGTACTTCTACAACATTTGAACCGAACTGTTTTTTGTGTTGTTTTTTTTTTAACCCTAACCTAACCCTAAACTGAGTTTTAGGTTTACTTCGGCAAAATATGGTTTGGTTTGGTACAAATTCTCTAGAAGCTCCAACATCTTTCTTTACTCCCCCCCCCCCATCTCTTTCTCTCTCCGACTGTCCATCCCTCTATCTCCCCCCTCTCTCAACTGGTTCAATAGAAAGAAAGAAAATAAACTGACTGACTGACATAATTTTGGTGTTGTTTTTGAAACAATAAACCAGTAAGAATGAAAAAAATGTATCCCCCTCCCTCAAATTCCCAACAGGTTTTCAGCCCCAACAAAACCTTTTTCTGTACCTATTTCAATATCATAAAAATATTGTTTTAATTAAAAATTACTAATTTTTTAAAATTACTCCCCAATAGTTATTTTCAGCCAACAAGATTAAAATATCTATTAAGTATTTTTAAAATTTACTTTTAAATTTAAAAGAAAAAAATTTTATGGTAAAGTATACATGTACAAATGACGTATCCGCATATTACAGCAATTTTAAAATGTTGTACAAATAAAAAAATATCTTTCTTTATTTCTTTCTTTCTCATACGCTTACTCTGTCTCTATTTGTCTGTCTCCCCCATCCCATTTTCTCTCTCTTTCACTCATTCTCTTTCATTCTCTCACTCTCCTTCATTCGCTCTCTCTTTCTCACATTCTCTCCCACATTCCCGCTCCCTCTCTACCTCACACACATTCTCTCTCTCCTTTCAGTTTCTCCACAGCTATGATTAAAAAAGCTATTTGTGTTCAATTAATTATTTGCAACGAATCATTAAATAAGAGTCGATATGACATAAAACAGAAAAAAGCAAGCAATAAATTCTCAATCTCCAATTAACATTGAACTATTGAACCTTGCTTTCTTATCCTTCGTCACAACATCCCATTACGAACGACCCCCCCCCCACCGGTCAAGCTATGGATAAAAAAAGGAACCCGTGTTCAATAAAACATTTCTAATATGTAATTGTCTCAGCATTAAAAGGTTGATATGCCAAAACAGAACAGATAAACAAACAAACAAACAAACAAAACCCTTACACGCTCCCTCTCTCTCTCTCTTCGCACAACGTGCCACTACTGACGGCGATTTCCAAATTAATGTATCCCGCTCCCACTCCTCTTCCCTGACAGCCCCCCCCCCCCCTGTTAGTTGGCATAAGGGCATTACACAATACACATAGACTCACCAAAACCCGGAATAATCTTCGGAGTATGTAAAAGCCTGCTGATGACGCCACCAGCGATGACGATAGATGGGAATAATATTCCCGTGTCCCAATGTGAGCTCCCACAGCGTGGAAAAAATTTAGGTCCATTCATAATTTGGTTACGATTTTTTTTTTTTTTTTGAAAAATTAAAGATCTATCATTTCTTGGTCAGAAAATCTATTGGACTTGGGTTTTATTTTTCTATCTACGAATAAATACGGCTCAGTTTTCCATCGTATTTTTTTTTCAAATCCTGTTCTTAACAGTGTAATAAATCCCTATTCTTTTCTCTATCTCGCCCTCCCCCCCCCCCTCTCTCTCTCTCTCACACACACACAGACATTCTCATAAATAATTATAAATATGTCGTTCCCCATCTGGGGGCATCACATAAGTGAAGGGAAAATTATTCCCAACTATCATTAAGGTAAAACTGCTCTTTCCTATAAATAACTGAATTCGTTCAAAAGTATCAAAACAAAATAAACAAATAAATGACATCTCTCTCTCTCTCTCTCTCTCTCTCTCTCTCTCTCTCTCTCTCTCTCTCTCTCTCCTCCCTCTCATATATATATATATATATATATATATATATATATATATATATATATATATATATATATATATATATATATATTAAAAGAATACCCATTCCAAAACGGATAAAATGGATTCCTCTAACCGAACGGTTTTGCATTACTTTTATGTCCCCTTACAAAAATTAAAATCAAGATATAATTCTACTAAACCTTATATCTAAAATACTTATTCTAATTTTAATCAAAATTCTTTACATGGTTTTGATTCTACAAAATGTCTAAAATTTAAGGCTTACGGAGGTTTAAGGCTTAAGGGGTCTTCAGAAGAAATTAAAATTCAGGAAAGCTGTCTTAATTGGTGTCTAATGACTATGAATCAAATTTAATGAAAATCTGAAAAATTTGAATTTTTAAATGGTAGGTTGAGCCTATAGTATACCTTCGAAAAACCTTTTAAATACTCCAAAACAATTGGAATTGGTAGGAATATTTATTAATTGATGTCTAATATCTATTGTAAAAATTTTACAAACTTGGAAATATCGGAATTTCCACAAAGTAAAATAAATATAGTGTACACTATCCCCGACGCCGAGAAACTGTGTTAAAAAATTCATAATTATCGGTTAATTATTTTAGGGGTGAATTCTTTGCATAGAAATATATATATATATATATATATATATATATATATATATATATATTAACATAGTAACGTTAATATCCCTATAATAATGGAGATTATGGGTCTATCCGTCTGAAGTCGAAACTATAGTATTAGTTTTGGTCGCTCTCTTTTTATATCTACTTGAAACCGAAACTATATTATTAGTTTTGATCGCTCTCTTTTTATATCTACTTATCAGCTCTTATATATACCCATTCCAAAACTTCCCCAAACATCACGCGTCTTTCAAATTTACATAATTACTTTATTTTAAAGCTTCTAATAAATTAATATTCGCAAATATAGACTCATGATTGTTTTTTTCAGATTTCCAGATGTATTCAAAATATTTTCCTCGATAATAATCTTAATAAAAATTATAAATAGAATTAATTAAATTCATTGTTTTTTTAAATCTATATAATTGAGTTACGTAATTAAATTTGATTGTAATGGAATATAATGGAACAGCCGACGGCGATTCCAACATTTGGTTACCCGCCCTCTGATTATTCGAACGCACAGAAAGTTCTATTTCAAGAAAGAGAGAGAGAGAGAGAGAGAGAGCAATTAAATAAAAAAACTAGCAAAAATATGCGACCGGAGGGAGCATATATTTGCTAGTATATCTAAATGAATTAATGTGAATGATGTTTTTATTTATCACTCATATCTAATAATCAAAACGGGTTACTGTTATTTCAATCAATAATACATAAAGACTTGATATTCTGTATATATAGTGCAGATAAACGATTAAGAATGAACCTTTTTTGACTGCCTAATTAGCATAACTATATTTTAAACTGTTTATAATTAATTAACATTTGGTATTATTAATTTGGAATTGCATTTTCTTATGTTTGTTATCTATATGCAATAGGTTCGTCCATATTAACAGTAATTACTTAAAGTTATTTAATAAATAAATTAGAACAATTACTAAAACGCCTAAACAACCAGCGCTCGCAACAACCTTACCGAAGGTCGTGGCTTGCCACGAGCGAGGTATAAGCGAGAATAAAAAGGGGAGAAAGAGTGTGTCTGTCTCACTAGCTTTCTCTCTTAAAAAAGGGAATAACTGAAAAAATAGGGCGATAGAAAGGGTTCTATCACCCTCTTTTTCAGTTTTTCCCTGAAAGATAAATAAATAAGTTTTTTTATTAGTGAAGTTAATGCCTTTATTGTAAAGTTTAACAACAAACTTATTGTTTAATGTTTACAAAGACCTTATTACTATTGTGATAGACAAATTAAAACAATAGTCTAGTAGCACTGTTATCTGTACCAATTAAGGAAAAAAATATTGATTCGTATTTTTGTATGATTGTAGATTAGCATCCTCTGCAAAATTACCCCAAAAGTATTCTACCTGTTTAAGGCGATTACGTGTCAACACCTTGAAAAACTTCACGGAATGATGAAAAGAAAAAAAAAATATTTTGGAATTTAAAGAGGGGGAAATTTTTTGTATATAAATTTAATGTAAAATGATCCACATTTTGGGGACAAGTTTTAGGGCGGTTAATTATATTCTTTTTTCTATGGGAGTTAAATCCGCTGCGTTTGTTAGGAGGGTAGCTACTTTTTTATGCGATTACATGTCGTTTTATGACTTTGCCACTCGGACTTAGGGTTAGTAGTAAAAACTTTTGGTAAGTTCCCTAAAAGATAGAATGGCCCGGAAATTGAAAATATAGTACGTTTGATCAGTAAGATAAAGAAAATATACCTTTCAATTAGTTTTTAGATGTGAATATATATATATATATATATATATATATATATATATATATATATATATATATATATATATGTTTTTCTTTATCTCCGTTTTCCACGGTGTTAACACGCAATCGCCTAAAAAAAGCAGAATGTCATTTTTTCGGGGAAGGGATATCGAAGAATGTTAATCTGCAAATTTACCCATATTTAATTTTTTTTAATCTTATAATTTTTTTTAACTATACGTCCCTTTTTTATTTTAATTTTAAGCAATTGATTTTAGTTGTGTTTACTCTTTCCGTGAAAATTGAATGAAAAACTTTAAAATTATATAACTAATTAAATACCTTATTTTTATGGTATAAATAAAACTATTAACAAATTAGATATTATTGTAGATGAACACCCATCTCTCGATAAAATGAGATTTTCTTTTTCAAGCGCTTACGTGTGAATACCCTGGAATAACTGGCGGAAAGAAAAACAACAAAAAATGTTTTAGTATTTAGCCTGGGGGATTAGTTTCTCAAATCAATTTAACGTAAAACAATTCTCCATGTTCGAGCCATTCTAGGGTTTTATGGCAGTTAACCATTTTTTTTTGTACCATCGGAGATGAATTCTGTACGTTATTGTTTTGGGTCGGTTGCGTGTGGTTTTACGACCTTGCCATTCGAACTAAGGATTAGTGTTAAAATATATTAGTTAATGTCCTAATAATTTAGAATGACCGTAAAAAGGAGAATCTCATTTTTTAGAGGAGTGTAATTTAGTTGAGTGTGTTAATCTACACATTTACCAAAGATTTTCAGAGGTATCTACACGTAATCGACTAAAAAAGTAGAATCTTATTTTTTGGGGAGGGGGCTGAGGGTGTTAATCTACAATAATACTAACACTTTTAATATTTTTTTTATTTATACATGAAAAAAAAGAGATTTAATTATTTAGATAATTTTGAAGAAGCTATTTATTTAATTTTCACGGGAAACTCAATTGCTGAAAATTAAAATAAGAAAGGGACATATAGTTAAAAAATATAAGATTTCAAAACTAAAATATGGGTACATTTGCAGATTAACAGACTCCGCTCCCCGCACCCCACCGCAAAAAAATATATTCTGCTTTTTTAGGCGATTACGTCTGAACACTGCGGAAAACGGAAAGAAGGAAAACATATTTTAGAATTTAGAGTGATGGATCAGTTTCATATATATTTAACGTAAATTGTGCGTTATTCTGTGCGTTAGTTTTGGGGGGAAGGGCCCACTCTTTTAGGCGATTACCTGTGGACTTACGACTTTGCCAGTCGGACTTAGGGTTAGTGTGAAAAATATATTAGTTAACTATACCCTCGCTTTTTATGTTTTTATTTGCGTTTTTGAAAAGAGTGTATATATATATATATATATATATATATATATATATATATATATATATATATATATATATATATATATATATATATGAAAAAACATGAAAATGTTGATAATTAGTACTGATTGTAATTTAGGCTTTGATCGCCTAGTTTTTAATTTTTTTTCATGTTTTTTTTTTGCGTTTTTGCTTTGTTTTGTAAAATTAGCACTGAAGATAGCCATACCAAGAAATAAATGCACAGGAACATTTTACAAATATATTAGTGTTTGCCGAAACACTTGTATGCTGAATAAACAAAAAGTTTTATGAAATGACGTGAATCTGTCCTTTATAACATTGAAATGGTATAAAATTACATGAAAAATATAAAATATAGCATAGCTCTGGCCTTACACTATTGAAGTATTATAATTACTTTACGTTATAAAATTTATATTTGAATAGAAAAAATAATAAATATAAATAAAAAATACATACATATATCTATATATATATATATATATATATATATATATATATATATATATATATATATACACACACTCTTTTCACCCTAAATGCTAAGCCTTTATTCACAATAAAACAAGTTAGTGGGAGGGAGGTACTTAATGAATTGTTTGCTTCGCAGTGGTGTGTGTGTGTTTTTGGAGGTGAGGGGGACTTTGTATTTAATTTACAATTTCACAAAAATATTTTTATTACCTCCTCTCAAGGAGGTTAGACACAAGGCCAGGTGTGGGTTTTGAAGAAAGTTATTCTGTAGAACGAGCTGAATTCGAACTCGGCATACCTAGGTCCCCGATCCGCGTCGTTAATCAATTAGCCACTGTGCCATCCCAATACAACTTTTCAAAAGTATGAAATAGCTGACTCATGTACGAATGAACCGAAATACATTATGGTAGAATTTATTTTCATAATGAAATTAATATGACAGGGCGATACTCATTGGCTTGTTTGCTTTGCAGCGGCGTGTCTGTGTGTGTTGTTGTTGGGGGGAACTAGATTGCCACCCCAAAAGTAAACTAACCTGGAAAGAGTCTTTTTGTCACTTTTCATTCAGAATGCTAATTTTCTAGCCACGATCTAAAAAATATGTTTAAGTAGAACTGAATATGTAAATATACATAACTTTATAAAGATATCAGCTGGTTTTACCGGTTCGCTATCGCCTCGCACTTTCGCTACTTGAAATACTTGAAAGATTAATTAGAAATAATAAACATTTCATTCATAACTTTGCTGTAAACACGAAACAAAGTCTTTCTCATTTATTGATATAGATAAACATAAATATTTTGGCAATTTCGATACAAAATTATTTATCTTGTAAATGTGACAGTAAAGAAAGCAAACGAACGAAAAAATCAATTTGCCTTTTCACTCGCCATTTAGAAATTCGAAATGGCAAGTGAAAAGGCAAATTGATTTTTTTGTTTTCAACTCAAAATCGCAACTTGTTGAAAATCAAGTCGGTCTATTTAAATAAATAAACATTTGAAAACAAATGCTAAATATTTGCCCTGGAAATAAAACAATATCACGAAACAAAACTATTCGTTGTACTAAAATCAATACAATCATTGAATAAAAACCAATAACACATAATAGATAATTAATAAAATGTCTTTTTTTCAAAACCAATATTCAAATGAGTTAATCTTGCGACTGATATCGCGTATACATAAGTAATATATACAAAAGATGGTGCGTCTATTGTGTAAAGTTGAATCAACTTTTAATTTAGCAGTCGGAGTTACGTCCTCGACGGTCAGTCCGACAGAGGTTGGGCCGTTGTGGCATCTTCTGGTCCTTCTCTGTGGCACTGAGGTATGGTTCTGTTCAGTCTCAGCTGTGCCTTCTCTGGGAAGAAAGGGTTACTATATTGCCAATCGCCTGAGGCACCCCTATCAGGGAATGCCGACAGGGCTGCTCAGGCATGTTTTGTAGGCCAGAATGCGCTAACCTAGTGCGCTGGTTTTTCAACCCCATACCTGACCTT
>OY744533.1:46794248-46804248 GCA_963556195.1 Sepiola atlantica | reverse complement strand
TCCCAAGAAACCCCTTCCGACTAGCATTATATCTCGACCCGGGCAACGCCGAGTGACTACTCCGTGATATATTAATAAATAGACTAATCATCCCTTTTCAAACAAAGCCCCCCCTTCAATAGGTTAACTACTAATTCCAACAATATAGATACATAGTTACGTTCTTGTAACTTCTTGGCCTTTTGGCCAAGATCAAAGTGTAGTATCTGTTCTGATAGATACTACACCCTGTCGTCTTGGCCTTCGGGTCTTGATTCCGCTGGTTTGTAGGTTTGTCCTGTGCAGTTCTAGGAGGTCCACCCTCCCAGGCTTTGCCTCCCCTCTTTGGGGAGGAGTACGTTTATTGCTTACTGCCTGAGGCGCCCCTACCCGGGAATGCCGACGGGGCTGCCAGGCAGTTTTTAATGGCCAGACTGCTCACCTTCTCGGGGGCTGGCTTTTCAAGTCCCACTTTCCCGACCCGACCTTGGGTCACATCTTACCTTGCGGGAGTAAGATAAAACTGGCCTTGTGCCTAACCTCCTGGGGAGGTAAATAAATAGATACATGGTTCCCCCACCCCCTTCTAACTCATGGAATTGTTAATAAAATTCACAATCTTTTCTGCAATCGTACCATATTTTGTATAACTACACTTTAGTCTATGCCTGACTTGTCCACCAAGTTTCAGTCATAAATATCCGACAAGTCTTTGTTTTATCACCGTTTAATGATAAGCAAACCTGTATACAACGTTCAAAATTGTCAATAACTCCGACCCGTGTCTATTTTAGCAATGTCCTGATTTCGACTGTGATGAACCTCTTCAGTTCAGAAATAGTCTGAGGATTGTTTTGATAGACATTATCTTTGAGATAACCCCACAGATAAAACTCGGGGGGCGGGGAGAGATCAGAGTAAAGATTCAGTGAGTATGATGCCCATTCAGAACCACACATCACACTGATCTTAGATGGCAGACTGCCGCAAATGATGTAGCAATGCCGAAAGGCGAATGTGAGTTCACAATTGTTTTTTGGAGGATACGCTTACCTTTTATGCCACACTACGGTGTATAATTTTTCAAACTAAGAACTTTTTTGTACTTTCTGATTAGCTCAAGGAGGACAGATCCAATATGTACATACTAATGTTGACTTAGTCTATTTTGAGCGAAATGAATTCGTAAAAAGAAATTGCACTAAATGTGTTTTGAAAATGTTTTCGTAGGATAAAATAAAATCTTGACTTTTGGAATGTAATTGAAATTTGTTTGCTTATATATATATATATATATATATATATATATATATATATATATATATATATATATATATATATATATATATATATATGTATATATATATGTATATATATATATATATATATAAGAAATTGTTCACACCTTATGGAGCATCATCCATGTGTATGAATATTTCATATTAGAAATTGAAAACCCAAAACAATGATGCAATTTTAAAATGAATAAAATATTTTTTTAGGCTAAGATTTTCGATAAATATATCCTTTTCAAAGCAAGACTTTCTTCTTTATTTTGCTGGTATATATATATATATATATATATATATATATATATATATATATATCTTTACAAGACTAAGACCAATAGGGATATCCTGTCTTTGCGATAATCATATTTCGTTTTTGTTAGCTCCATACATCAAATGGCGTCATGCTTTGTCTGGAGCGATTTCCATAAAAAACTCTCACAACACTAACGTTCAGGATTTATGCGAACATTAACCGAACCTGTATCACACACACGGTAAGTCAGTTATTGCGAGTGACCAATTAACATGGAGGATTTTCTAAAGGTAATCTTGGAGCTCTTTAAGTATCAGCCAAATGAACAACTAAGATTACGTCTTAGTGAAATAAAGTTCAAGCAAGTTACTTTTGTCTCGTATTCCATGCGTTATGAAGACATATGTAATTCAGACTATCAAAACTGGACTGATTCCAAAAAGGTTCGGTTATTGTTAAAGAAATTGGGCACAGTAGAACATACGAAATTTGTAAATTACACTTTACCTTAAAAGACCAACGAGCTAAAATTTAGTGAAGCGATACAATTGTTGAAATTATTTAGTCCCAAAACATCTCTCTTCCACAAGAGGTAGAAGTGTTTGAGCCTAAGAGCTAATAACTTTTAAAGTCTCATTTTTGCACAAGGATTAATGTCGAACACAGACTCTGAAATTAGGAGAGTCTTTAGAAAACTGGAAAGTTAGCCAGATCTAACACTCCAGCAAATAGCCGAGGACTGCCAACGGTTTATTAGCATACGTCAGGATTCGAAGGATATCAAACCGTCTGGACCGTCACACATCAGAAAAATCCACAAGAAAAAATAACTTCACCAGTTAAATTTGATAGTCAAAAGAAAAGTATTTTGCCTCCTTAACCATACTTCAGTTGCAGACAGATGCATTGGTACACAGATTGTCCCTATAAAACTAAGAAATGTTTAAATACGATCGCATAGGGCATAAAAGTACACATTGTGGAACAAAAAATAAAACAAGAAAGAGTTTTATCAGAATCGCCAAGTGTGACGAAATTGAAAATGTTAGGAAATTTGCTCAAGTTAAACTATTAAAGAGAAACATACAAATGTAATTTGACTCTGGGTTCGATTTATCGATTATTAATCTTTACACGTAGAGGTGAATCGGCAAGCTAACTTTATTGAGGACTAACAAAATAGAATAACCGGAGAGCAAATCAAATTCAAAGGCGAACTGATAGCGACAGTCACACTTCAAGGAAAAACCCGAAAACTAAAACTATTTATGATGAATAATTCGACAAATTCATGGATAAATTTCAACTCTGGGATGTACAGACAAATTCTTTTTGCCAGAATGTAAACATTAAATATTCTGCAAATAATTTTTATTTTAAATTGAAAGAGAATTTTACACAGGCTATTTCTGGTGGGCTTAGTGGATGCAATAAAGTGATTGCTAACTTTGAGTTAAAACCGGGTATACATCCAACTTTCCAAAAGAAGTGAAATGTTCCGTCTACGTCAAAAGAAAAAAATCAACTTAGAATTGGATAGGCTCGATAAAAAGGGAGTGCTATCAAAAGTTAAATACAATGAATTGGCTTCTACCGACAGTGTACGTAAAGAAAAGGTAGCGATTTGTTGATACTTCTAATAGAGCGTTAAAAAAACTATACAGGATGTATACAAATGTATAGAATGGCCGCTAAGGATAACGTTTCATTTTGCAGGTTACCAGCGGTAGCTTGATTCGCAAGAAATATCAAGACGAGTTTCAACAAACTGTTACCGAATCATCAGAAACCGGAGCGAAAAATAAATGCCAAGAAAAGGACGTTTGCAAATCGGAAAAAGGTTGTTTTTTTCGAAGGTCTAACAAGAATAAGTTATTTTGGGAAATCGAGATTGTAGATAGAAGAATTGGGAATATGCTCTATGTGGTGAAAGGACCAAAATTTACCAATAAAAGACATTTAAACCAAATCAGGAACAGATATTCCGATACTGTAGAAAACAACACTACAGAAGAATTAATGGACGTCGTGTTTGACACGATCGAATCACCAGTCCCAGAAGTAATTTCTCAAATGTAAACGTCTAAGAGGAAAAGAGAAAAAAATACCGATTTCATGGAAGTCAACCCAAAGTGAATAAAATATTGACTCCTTCTGTAGCAAAGTCTAAAAAGGGCGTTTTACGGGGTAAGCTGACTGTGTCATTTTAGAGGATGTCAATGGATTGAATAGAAACATAACGACAGAGATCAGGTTCTATAAAAAATGGCGTCCTTTATTTACATCAGGCCAAACATGAGTGCCCCGGTAAAGGGGCGTAACTCCAGACGGTGAAACTCTTATTCAGTCCCTCATGCAACATCTTCCCTTTTCTCAATAAATAAAAAACAGAAGATAAAGACAAACAAAAAAACAAAACAAAAAGTCTGATAAGAATTAAAAACAGAGTCTACAAAACACAGTGATCTAGGCATTCATTGGGCTGACTACCCTCCTACCTAACAGGGATTATTCTTCCCTTTCACTTATGTTGTGAAATCCTTGAATCTCATAGGATCTCTTATTATCCTTCCCGACCGTGTTGTCCGCAACCTTTCCGGACTTGGTTTTGTTGGGAATGGGGTCGGGTTGAGGTTTTCTCTTATTTCACCTTCATATTGAGGTGGTTCTGAGTTACATATCTCTTCTGTACTCTGCCCTGTATTCTTGGGTAACTCGCTCTGCACTTCATATGGCTGTTGTATTACTGATGTGAGTGGGGGTGTCTCTGCAGTTTTCTTCAAATCTACTCGATTCCGTCGATATAAGTCCCCACCCACTTTTACATGGTATGATCGCTCATCCAGTCTCCCCCATACAACAGCTTTCCTCCACTCTTTTTGACCATTTATGTGTGGTTTCATCCGTACTACATCTCCAGGATACAATGGTTTAAGTGGTTTTACTTTGTGGTTGAAAGAACGTTCTTGCCTCCTGCAGTCTTGCTTCACTGATTTTCTCAGATTTTTGGGCAATGCTGGCTTGAGTAAATCCTCCCTGGTTGGGAGAAGTGTTTTTGTTCTCCTTGACATCAGCTTCTGAGCTGGTGATAAGAGACCTTTGGCTGGCGTATTCCTGTGATCCAACATTGCTAGGTATGGATCAGCCTTATCGTCCATCGCTTTCCGGAAAAGGTTCTTTGCCATCTTTATCGCAGATTCCACTTTGCCATTTGCCTTGCTATTGTATGGACTGACAGGTGTATGTGTAAAACACCACTTTTTTGCGAAGGCAGAAAATTCCTGGCTACTAAACTGAGGCCCATTATCAGTTACGACCTGATCTGGTATTCCATGACGTGCAAAATGGTGTTTAAGTTTGGTTATCACTGTCTTTGCTTGTGTATTGAGAAGATGATCGATTTCCCAGAAGTTGCTCATGTAATCAACTGTGCACAGGTAGTCTCTATCTGCAAACTTAAAGAGATCTACTCCCACTTTCGCCCAGGGTCTGTCAGGAACTTCATGGACCATTAATGGTTCTGCCGGGTTGGCCACTTCATATTTTCTACATATGGGGCACTTTGAAACATGGTCTTTGATGTCACTGTTCATATTTGGCCAATACAAACATTCTCTTGCTCTTCTGCAACATCCTTCTACTCCCAGGTGTGTGGAATGCAGTTTTTCTTTAAAATATGGTCTCACCTCTGGGTCAAGATGTATTTTTTCTTCTGGCCATCCTTCCAGAATTACTTGCTGCAACTGCTGCAAGCTTCTGTCTTCCTTCGTGGCTGAGCGCAGTTCAAGCAGCCTTCTCTCTGTTATAGGAATATATTCTGCTTCCTTGACATCATCTTCATCGTCCATATCTTCACTGCCCAATCCATAGATGTATGCTCTTGATAGCGTGTCTGCAAGGAACATTTTCTTGCCTGGATGGTACAGAACTGTAGCATCGTAAGCCTGTAGTCGCATCAGCATGTTTTGAAGTCGTTTCAGGCATTTCACCAATTCTTTTTTCATAATCGTTTCCAGTGGCTTATGATCGGTTAGTACTGTTATCTGTCGACCAAACGTATATTGATGAAACCGTTCACATGCGTAGACTACTGCTAGTAGTTCCTTTTCAATCTGTGCATACCGAGTTTCTGTGTCGGTCAGTGCACGGCTGATATAGGCTAGGGGTTGACCTTCTTGTAGTAGTGCAGCCCCCATGCCCTTCTCACTTGCATCGCATTGGATGACCAAAGATTTGTTGGGGTCATAGTACCTCAACACTGGTGCCTCACTCACTACCTCTTTAATTTTCCCAAAAGCCTCTTCATGAATTTGGGACCATGTCCATGGCACATCTGCCTTCACCAAATTTCGAATTGGGGCCATCACATCAGATATGTGTGGTAGAAATTTTGCCAGGTAATTCACGAATCCAACCAATCGTTGCACTCCTTTCACATCTGTTGGACACGGCATCTCTTTTATGGCTCTTACTTTCCCAGGATCAGGAAGTAAACCATCACTGGTTATTATGTGTCCCAGGAAAGATATAGACGTTTGTCGTAGGTTCAATTTTTCAGCATTCAATCGCATCCCGCGATCACGACATCTCTGCAACAGTTTCCTGAGTTTTCGGTCATGATCAATTGTTGCTTCTTCCATCGTTTTACCCTTCCCAATCACCAGGAGATCATCCGCTTTGTTTTGAAATATCTCTGGAGCTGGAGAAATACCGAACGGTAAAACCTTCCACCGGAACCTACCATATGGTGTAGCAAATGTTAAGCGACTGCTGGCTTTGTCTAATTTTACATGCCAGAATCCATCTCGTAGATCCAGGGTAGAAAATACCTTGCTGTCAGCCAGTTCTGGTAACTGAAAATGTTCCCTTTTTAGAGCTTTATTCAGTGGTCTTGGGTCTATACATATCCGCAGGTTTCCATTTTTCTTAGTTACCAGTGCTAACGCACTTACCCATGGTGTTGGGTCGCTCACTGGTTCAATAACATTCTTCTTAACCAGTTTTTCCAACTCGACTTTTAGCCTGTCTTTAAGTGCCACTGGTATTCTCCGTGTTGCTGCAACATTTGGTGTTACTCCTGGATCCACCTGCAAATGTACCTCTCCTGGTAATTGACCCAATTCTTCCCTGAACACATCTCTGAAGTCATTGATAATTCTGTCCGAGTACTGGCTGCTGGATTCATTTAACTCGACATTCTCCCAACGGCTTCACTTCTGCTCCATTCCACATGACAAGGGTCTTATTTGAATGTTCCAGTGTTTTTCCAATCACGTGTTTCACATTCAATATATTCACGGACGCTCCACTATCGAGCTGAAAAGCAATTGGTTTTCCCTTGACCCTCATTTCTGCCTTTATCACCTCTTGACTCACAGCATTCACTTTTTCCTTAATCGTTATGTTGTCTACCTGTCCATAGTCTGAACAACTACTACTGTCGTTTTCCTGGTCCTCATATTGGGTTTTGACAGCCTGCACCTTCTTTTTCCTTGATACTTTGCATTTCACGGCAAAGTGTTTTTTTCCATTACATTGATAACAGGTCTTGCCAAATGCAGGACATAACTCTTTTCTTGGTCCGTGCCGCAGTGCACACGCCCGGCAATCTCTGTCAGTTTGTGCCGATGTCTTTCTCCTGGGTTTAAAATCAACCTTATTCACTCCTTCAGGCCTTAGGATTCTGGACTGGACCGTGGCATTTTCAGACAGCTTACAAATGTCAATACATTTTTGTAAGTCTAACTGTCTTATTTTCAATAATTCAGCTTGTGTCTGGGGGTTGTGTATTCCCAGCACTACCTGATCTCTGAGTACTGATGAAACGCAATTGTCACAAAAATTGCACGTTTTTACTAACGTCCCAAGTGCCGTAATAAAGGATTCCACAGTCTCTGATCCTCTTTGCTTTCTAGAATGAAATACGTAACGCTCGTAGGTTTCATTCGTTTCCCCTATAGCGTATTTATCAAATGCCTGAATAATTTCGGTGGGTGTTCTTTCATCTTCAGGTGTTAGAAATTGAAATCCGTAGTAAACTTTCAATGCGTCATCTCCCAACGTGTGAAGCAAAAGTGCCGTCTGATATTGTAATGAATGTTTCGTCAAACACGTAATAATGGCGTAGTTATGCCATTTCAGTTTAAACAACTTCCAGTTCGCCGATAAATTATCTTCCATACATAAGGGCGCTGGTGGTCTTATACTAACCACTGGTCTGTTTGTGTCTTCCGAGATTTTTTTTTTTTTTTTTCTTTTTCTCCACGTGACGTACGTACGAATTTACAATTTGAAACAAGAATAATAAAGTTACTTATCTGTTTCTTATCCTTTTGTACATCTTACTTAGACATATCTTCATCCCACCGCTGCCACCATGTGTCATTTTAGAGGATGTACATTGGATTGAATAGAAACATAACGACAGACATCAGGTTCTATAAAAAATGGCGTCCTTTATTTACATCAGGCCAAACATGAGTGCCCCGGTAAAGGGGCGTAACTCCAGACGGTGAAACTCTTATTCAGTCCCTCATGCAACACTGACCTACCTATTTCAGGAATTAATGAACTTACTCAGGCGCAATAAATGCAGTAGCATCTAAGCGTCATTAGGCATCGGCACACTCTATTTATTTGATGTCAGGTCGTGTCGATGGTCACATACCAGTCGAGGTCACGATCTCGACAATTAGTCCGGCAGAAACTGGGTCACTTCGATGCCTTTTAACTATCGAGCTGAGGTATTCATTCTGGGTAGTCCTAGTCTTTGAAGTGAGTAAGTTTATTGCTTACTGCCTAAGGCGCCCTTACCGGGAAATGCCGATGGGGCTGCCCAGGCAATTTTTAATTGACGAGAGTGCGCTTTCTTTAGGACAGCTGGATTGACTCTGCTCAACTTCCGGCCTTGTGCCAGATCTTCCTGCGATGGGAAGGAAGTAAATACCAGCGAATTGTGGCAGTTATGGCCCCAGAATCATGACGCGTACTTCTGTAACATACTTCTGTAACATACTTCTGTAACATACTTTTGTAACATACTTCTGTGAATACACTTTTGTTAATTATACAACTGTGTTTGTCTTCATTATTACCGGCCTGCAAGACCACAGCAGAGAGCTAATTGAATAAAAGAATATATCTTATGTAAAAGAAATCGTGTTTACCGTAAAATCGATATGGCTTCGTTAAATACCATTATTCAATTTATATTTGTAACTAAGCCTTTTTTTAAAATTTAATGTGTGATATTTAAAGTTAAATTTAATTATTTTTCTTTGTAACTAAACAGATAAAAAACTGAAATGCAATCTAGTGGATTAATAAGAAATTAAAAACATTTGTTTTATTCTGATAAAATCAAAAATACACTGTCTTTAAAGTAAGTGTATATTCAACAATGAAGGACAACCCCGACACCTCGTTCTAAGAGAAAAAAAAGATTTGTAAATTCACAATCATAAGCAGTTTTTTAAAAAAATTTCTTAGAAAAAATATGAAATTGAGTTATCGTCTAAGGTGACTGAAATAGGAAAGTATAAACTGAAGTAACCCATGTCAAAATGAACACAATTAATACTAAAAATGAGGATAGATCGTTAAAGACTTTAAAGTACTTTGCTTAAACTTTGAACTGTAATAAAATTTGATTCGCACCTTATTTTTATTCTTTCACTTTATCTAGTGCTATATTTGTATATATATATGCGTATATATATATGATTATATGTATATGCGTATATATATATATGTAAATATATACATGCGTATATATATATGTAAATATATACATGCGTATATGTATATATATATATATGTAAATATATACATGCGTATATATATATGTATATATATATATATGCGTATATATATGATGTATGTATGTATATATGCGTATATATGTATGTGTATAAATTAGGGAAAGTTCATTTTTTAAGCATCTTTAGAATTTTAAACTTAAAGAAAGAGACAAAATGCCTTAAAAGAACCATGTGTACGATTAAGATATTTTTTATAAAAATCAAAATAAAAAATAAAAACATTTTTTTCTCTTTTTCATCTTGACTTTTTTATCTAATATTTCGCTCGACAGAGCTTTAGGCAAATAAAAGGTATTAACCTTTATTTTCGTAATAATCCTTCTTGGTATTCAAGAAGTGACGTTAGATGTTGTGGACTAACGGTGCAAATGTCTCTTTTAAATTGAACTTAAATCGCGCGTGGTCGCTGGTAGGTATGAATTTGGGAATGTTCATTTTTTTAAGTATCTTTAGAATTTTAAACATAAAGAGGCAACATGCCTTCAAAGAACCATGTGTTAGATACTAATATTTGTATTAATTGTATATATATATATATATATATATATATATATATATATATATATATATATATATATATATATACGTATGTACATATATATATATATACGTATGTACATATATATATATATACGTATGTACATATATATATATAT
>OY744533.1:46762378-46782378 GCA_963556195.1 Sepiola atlantica | reverse complement strand
CAATGGAATTGTCGCGGTTTAAAAGCAAATCTTAATGAATTGCTCTTATTATTGACACAGAAATCTCCAACAATCATTTGTCTCCAAGAAACCTTCCTCAAACAAGAGGATAATATTAATATAAAAAACTATGAGATATTCAGCAACATCCATGATACTGGACACAGGGCCTCTGGAGGAACATCAATTCTCATCAGAAATGATATAGCCCATAGCAAACTGGATATCCAAACCAATATCCAAGCGGTTGCCATCAAGGCGACACTACATAAAACAATAAATATATGTTCAATATATATTCCACCAAACGAGAACATTAATGAAAGTGAGTTTCAGAAGCTAATTGACCAATTGCCCACACCATTCATCCTATTGGGTGACTTTAATAGTCACAATACCCTATGGGGGTGCAAAAATACGACAAAAAAGAGTAAAACAATACAAAAATATATAAATGAAAATGATCTGTGCATGCTAAACGATGGAACACAGACATATATGAACCCATTCAACGGAAATAATTCTGCCATTGACTTAACCATATGTGACCCCACGGTCTACATGGACTTTACTTGGAAAGTCTATGATGACACTTGTGGCAGTGATCACTTTCCAATCCTCCTCGAAAATATAGAACCTGGTGGTGAATGTAAACCAAGCCGCTGGAAACTAAACAAGGCCAATTGGCAAATGTTTAAAGAGAAATGTCGGGAGAAACTGACATGTGTGGAAACGGACAGTGACCAAGTGAAACACTTCACAGAGAGGCTGATTAAAATAGCAGAAGACTGCATCCCAAGAAATACGACACCAGACAATCGGAACCGACCCTGGTTCAACAGTCAATGCAAAAAAGCTATTAGATTGCGAAGAGCAGCCCTACGGAAGTTCGAAAAAGAACCCACCCAAACAAATCTGGTGGAATACAAACAAAGCAGAGCAAGAGCCCGCAGGGAAATAAAAGCAGCGAAAAAAGAATGCTGGCAAGAATATGTTGGCAAACTAAATTCCTCTTCTAAACCGAAAGCAGTTTGTGATATGATCGGTAAAATAGCGGGTAAACACCAAACGAAACCAATCCAACACCTCTCCAAAAATAACTGCCCAATAACAGAGAAGAAAGACAGAAAATCAGCTAGCAGAAACGTTTTTCAAAAATTCATCAAGTCAGGGCGGAAAACAAGAATTTCTCACCACTAAAAGAAATGCAGAAAAGCATAAACTTAACTTCAGATCGAAAAATCTAGAAAAATATAATAGCCCATTTACATTGAGTGAATTAAGAGACTCTATTGAAAGATCTCATAATACTACCGTAGGACCGGATGAAGTCCATTATGAGTTCCTAAGGCAACTACCGGTAGTATCACTGAAATTACTCCTCCAAATATACAACACAATATGGACAGAGGGAAAATTCCTGGACATATGGAGACAAACTACAGTGATACCGATCCCAAAGCCGGGCAAAGACAACTCGGATCCACAAAATTATAGACCAATCTCCTTGACTAGTTGTTTATGCAAAACAATGGAGAGGATGATAAACAATAGGTTGATCTGGTACTTGGAATCCAACGGCCTTATTTGCAATCTACAATGTGGATTCCGCAATAAAAGAGGCACGATAGACCACTTGGTTCGATTGGAAACTGCCATAAGAGAAACTTTCATTCGAAAAGAACATCTCGTAGCTATTTTCTTTGACCTAGAGAAATCGTACGATACAACATGGAAGTATGGCATAATGAGAGATTTGAACGATCTCGGTCTAAAAGGTAGACTACCACACTTTATTGACGGGTTTTTGTCAAACCGAAGATTTCAAGTTCGCGTTGGATCTACTCTCTTTGAGATAAAAACTCCAGAAGAGGGTGGTCCACAAGGCAGCGTGCTATCTGTGACTCAGTTTAGCATAAAAATAAATAACATAATAAAAAGCTTATTACCCGGAGTGGATGGATCCCTATACGTGGATGACTTCCTAATCTACTACAGGTCTAAGCATATGCATACCATTGAGCGCAAATTGCAAAATGTCTGAATAAAATAAATAAATGGGCAACAGAAAATGGATTCCGATTTTCTCAGGCAAAAACAAAATGTGTTAATTTTTGTCAGAAGAGAAAATTACACAATGACCCAAGTCTGAAACTCGAAAAGATGGAAATTCCGGTTGTAGACGAATACAAGTTTTTGGGTGTAATTTTCGATAAAAAACTGACCTTTATTCCACACTTGAAATATATAAAGGCAAAATGTAACAAAACATTACAACTACTACGTGTGGTAGCTCACACTGAGTGGGGTGCAGACCGAAACACTCTCCTGAAACTATATAGGTCATTGATTAGATCTAAATTGGACTACGGTATTTTTATATACCGATCAGCTAGAAAGACCTATCTTAAAATACTAGACCCGATCTACCATGGAGGACTAAGGTTAGTCCTTGGAGCCTTCAGAACATCGCCTGTTGAGAGTCTCTATGTAGAAGCAGACGAGGCACCTGCAGATATCAGAGGTGAGAAGTTGGCTCTGCAGTACTATGTTAAATTGAAGTCGTGTTCATCAAATCCTGCATATGAAAGCACATTCCATCCAAAATACAGAGAATTATTCCAAAGAAATGAAAGGGCTATAAAGCCCTTTGGCCTTCGAATGGAAATAATCAACAAAGAAGCAGGATTGGACCTGACAAAAATACACGATACTATAATACCAAAAATACCACCTTGGACCATAAGGACCCCACAGATCTTGCTAACCTTAAACAAACTTCACAAACAAAAAACCCATCCTCTGATTTTCCACAGGGAATTCGAGAAAATCCAAGACACCTATCCCAGACATAGGTACATCTTCACAGATGGATCGAAGCATGAAGAAGCAACAGGATGTGCTGCAGTATACAACAATAATATAAATAAGAAGCGTCTCCCAAATGACACTTCCATATTTAATGCAGAAGCATATGCTGTCGATGTGGCGCTCGATTTCATTCTGAAATCCAAGAAAAATAGATTCATTATCTTTTCAGACTCTTTGTCTGTACTGATATCCCATAAAAATAGGAAATTTGACAATCCATTGGTAACCAAGTTGCTATGCAGGATGGAATATTTGTCAAAAGACAATGAAATATTGCTGTGTTGGATCCCAAGTCATATCGGAATCAGAGGAAATGACCAGGCTGATAGGGAAGCCAGGTCTGCATTAGGCATGGCCGCGGAGACCAATTTTAAGATTCCATTTACAGATTTATAAATGAAAATCAACAAATATATCCAACAACAAAGAAAACAACGTTGGAGTAACAATACACATAACAAACTCCTAGCGATCAAAGCTACAATAGGAGAATGGAAAAAAAGCTCACGAAAAAGCCGAAAGGAAGAAATAGTATCATCCAGACTTCGCATAGGTCACACAAGGATTACACATTCCTACTTACTTGAAGACAAAGAGCAACCAATATGCTTTGCATGCCAGACTACTTACACCATTAAGCATATTCTTATTGGATGCATTGATCTGGCCCCTAAAAGAGAAACTTTCTACAGAGCAGGTACAATGAAAGAACTGTTTAAGAAAAATAAAGTAGAGACAATACTGAACTTCTTAAAAGCTGTTGATCTATATAAAAAGATATAATTACCTAAAGACATATAAATCCAGCTTGATTTGGCATTAAATGAACTGAGAAAGGATGATATGCCGTTAAAAAAGGAAAAACGTTTAACGAATGTTTTCAAAATACTATATATTTTTTTTTTGTCTAAAGAATTTTGTTTACTTTGCAAAGTATTTTAAAAAATACTACTTGATTCGGCATTACATGACCTGGAAAAGGTTGATATGCCGTAAAACAAAACAAACAAACAAACAAACAAAAAAGAGAAAGAGAGAGGCAAAGAGGAAACGTGAGACGAGGAATAGGCATAAAACATAGAACCTATGTGAGGTGTGTCAAAACGAATGCTGGATCAATTTGCTACTTCCCCCGTCATTATTTTTTATGATTCCAAAATGGCTCTTCGTCGGCGCCTTTTATAACATCACATACAGAAGTCTCTTGAGAAAAAATATCAGATTTGTAGAGTGTTCAATGCAATTTTTCTACAATTTATTCATGTAAACAAAATATAGTAATTCTGAGATTTCGTTTTTCATTCCGGCCCGCGATCTCCTTCCAAAAGTCTCATCTGGCCCTCACTCTGAAAAGGTTGCTCGCCCCTGCTTTAGGTGAACATCCGGTTTTCTATAAAATCACCTATAACATTTAATTCAATCCTAATTAATTTTTGTTGTCGTTGTTTGTTTGTTTGTTTGTTTGTTTGTTTGTTTGTACTCATAGGAGTTGTCACACAGGTCATCATTAGAGATTACTCACTGATAATAATTGGTTGTGTTTCCTGGAGTCTGAGTGACAAGTCTCCCTAGATTTCCAGTATTCTCCATCTCTTTCGATAACCATTGCAAATGACTTTGCGTTATCGTAACAGCCGCTTACCATTGATTTCTTGCTGGCAATGACCATTGGTCTTCACTGTGATTTGGGTGGCAATAAGCCTCACCATGGTCCCAGTACTCTCCGCACTCATCCCGTGGATGTCTAGTTAGTGCTCTCCCTCCTCTGTCCTTCCATCCTCCTTGACCTTTAACAACTATTTTTATGGTATCAGCCGAGGTTGATTCCTTTTTTTTGAAGGGGGGGGGGAATATTTCATAAGATTTCTTGCAGTTTCAGTTCTCTTGGGTTAATGTGGTTAATGATGGAATGGCATCGTTTTGTTTTTCTTCTGTTGCAGTTTCAATGTGGCTGGTTAGTGTCTGTAGTTTATGTGGGTTGGTTTCCGCATTCGATGATTTTTTAAAAGATTTCTTCTGTTTTTATCATTGCCGTCTGTTGTATAGTATCAGCCTTTCCCTTGATTCCAATTTCCCATAGTTTTTTTTTCTAGATTTTTCGGGACTGTTCCTAGTACTCTTACAATTATTGGTATTATATTGACTTTTTTCATGTTCCATATTCCTTTCAGTTCTCTGGCTAGTTCCGTGTATTTGTTTCGTTTTTCTGTCTCTTTGATCTTTTCCCTGTTGTCTGCTGGAACGGTAAAATCTACAATTTGACAGTTTATTTCCTTCTTGTTAATTATTATGACGCCCGGTCTCATTATTGTTATTTGTATTCACTAAGAGTTATCACACAGGTCATCATCAGTAATTGCTCACCGACAACAAACGGTGGTATTCCCTGGAGGCGGAGTGACAACAAGTCTCCCCAGATTTTCAGTATCGTCCACCTCTTTTCGATAACCACCGCAAATAACTTTGCAGTATCGCAACAGCCGCTTACCATTGATTTCTCGTTGGTAAGGACCATTGGTCTTCTCTGAGATTTGGGTAGCAATAAGCCTCCCCAAGATTCCAGCATTCTCTGCACTCTTCCAGTGGAGGTCTGGTTTGTGCTGTCCCTCCTCGGTCTTCTCATCCTCCTTGACCCTCTACAAATATTTTGTGTGGTGTCAGCCTAGGCCGGCACAATTTTTTTGTGTGGGAGGGGAGGGAAGAGCGAGGGGAGCTTATGGTGTTTCTTGCAATTTCTGTTCATTGGTTCATTTTTGTGTGGTGTCAGCTGAGGTCGGTGTAATTTATTGGGGAAGGAAGCTTATGAAGTGATGTTTCTTGCAGTTTCTGTTCCTTGGTTCGTGTTGTAGTGTTCTTTGTGTGGTTTTGTTTTCTACCTGTTGTAAATTCCATGTGACTGGTTACCCTTCGTAGCTTATGCTGGTTAGTTTCTGCATTCGAGGATTTTCCTTAAGATTGCAGCTGTTTTGATCATTGCTGTCCTTTGTATGTTTTTATGATCCCTTCGGTTCCAATTTCTCCCAGTCTTTTTCCAGGTTTTTGGGATTGTTCCTAGTGCTCCTACGATTATTGGTATTATACTGACCTTCTTCATGCTCCATATTCCTTTCAGTTCCCCGGCTAGTTCTGTGTATTTGCTTCGTTTTTCCGTTTCTTTGATCTTCACTCTGTTGTCTGCTGGAATTGCAAAGTCTACGATTTTGCAAGATTTTTCCTTCTTATCGATTACTATAACATCCGGTCTCCTTGCTTGTATGAGTTTGTCTGTTTATATATCCATATCCCAGAGGATTTTGTATTTTCCGTTTTCCAGTACTGTTTCTAATTTATGTTTGTACCATTTGTCTGCATATTCAAAATTCAATTGTTTGCACAGTTCCCAGTGTACTGCTTTCCCCACACAGTCGTGTACGTTGTTATTATTATTATTATTATTATTATTATTATTATTATTATTGTTGTGGTTGCAAGGTTGAACCATAATTAGTGAGGAATACAATGAAGACGCAAACAACAAGGAGAATGCAATAATAAGTGTATTAAAGAAAAGGTATATTTACAGTATGTACAAATGAAGGTGTCGAGTCAGAGAGTCTTGGTGGGAGGACATGTACGCTCTTCGGCGTCACTTCCGGTGGCATTTGGTTAACACACTCTAAGGCCAACCTAGGCTTGCCATTTATAGTGTAACGTTATTCGTATATGCAAATGAGTGGTTGCCCCCACAACAATTAATATTATTATTATTATTAAGACTGAAAACTTAAATTCAGAATAAAGCACGCAAAAGAAAGTTGTGTTTTACTGTTCTTTGTGACAAATCATTGTTCTAGGAAATTCAAATATGTTTGAACACCTTGATTGTCTGGATAAATGGTGAAACGGCCATGAAAAATAAATCTCTTTACTGGTAAATAAAGATGTAGTCTTTAGAATATGCTTTTCTATTATATGTATATATATATATATATATATATATATATATATATATATATATATATATATATATGTGTGTGTCTTGTTAAGCCTTTCCGACTATTCGCATCTACTTTACTATTAACCATCTATCAGCACCTGCTGTCTTTATCAACATACACATTCACACATACTTTATAAGGTAAAAGTAAATTGTGTAAATATCTAATAGATGTAGAACATATTTCATGTTATAACGAACAAATATGTTGACAAATATTTCATTGAATTGTTGTGACCTAAATAATCACAGTTTATATAATTTCTCATAGATATTACAATATGCGTGAAAACATGCATATATGTAGCCAAAAATGTTTGTATATATAGAAAATTTATACAATATATATATATATATATATATATATATATATATATATATTATATTCAAAGACGAGCTGCTTCATGCCATTGAGAGAAGATTCTCTAACTATTAGTATCAATAAAAATTGATACTAAAATACAGCTCTACTTATAAACAGCATAGATTCATGGAATTAACACTTAACAAAAACAAACAATCAAAGACAATATTTGAAGTATTAATCTTCACAATGATCTATTTATTTTCCATAGATCTTTCACATACAATATCAGAAAATACAAGAGTTACTGTTAATATAAATCAAATCTGAGATGATGGAACTTCTTTTGATATTTTAAGAGGAAACACTTCCCTTCAAAAAGAAAAAGAAAGTTGTAAGGGAAAGAAACGTCCAAGATGGCCACCTCTCTGATATTCAGCATAACACATAAAAGCATTTTATTCCTTTTAAGCATTGTTGATGCTTTGCATAATTTTGGTTATTCAGACTACATTTCTCATCTTGAGTGTTATCATCACAACGTTTCGGCCGCTGTAACCTCCGGCCTTCTTCAGGTGTATCTCTTCAAACTCGGGAATATTTCTGTCGAACTCGGGAATCTGGACGGAATTTCGTACAGAAACCTTTATTTACCCCACGGGAGTGGCATGCTCTTGTTCCGTCAGCCATGATTGGGAGAAGTCTTCAGTTCCAAGTGATAGTCATCTGAAGGTTGAAGGTTCAATCCTTGGTACGGGCAATACAAAGAATTGCGAATTACTGAAGACTTCTCCAATAATACCAAATCAGTACAGACCCGAAATAATACAAAAACTGGCAAGATTGAGTAACCACCTTACATTCCTATGCAGATGCCATGATCTAAAGCTAGTTCCACCAGGCTTAACCTCGAAACTACCAGTCACTTCCAGGAGAACACAAAAGATCTCAAGACGACTAGGGAAGATCTCGTCCAGGATAGAATCCACAACAGTCGGTGGAAGTAACATCATTTACAAACCAAAATCTCAAGCGAGCTCACCGCCTTCATGGATAGCATATCACTTTAATAATTTTTTTTTAAAATAAATATGTTGCACGTTCACTAGCAATCATCAGTATGGATATACAGGGTGAGTCAAAATGCACACAAATTTATATTGTACCGCCCTGCTTCGTGATTATCTCATCCCTCAGTTGAAAGAGAAAGCGTAGAATGAGGACTGTTGTCTTTCAACTCGATGGAGCTCCTTCCCACTATTTGTTGTTGACTCGAGATTTTCTGGCTTCAAAATTTCAAGAACATTGTGTGATTGGCCGAGGATACGGAATACCGTGGCCACCAAGGTCGCTTGATCTCAGCCCACTGGACTCCTATTTGGGGGCATGCTGAAGGCCCGCGTATTCCATCAATTTCAGCCTAACAATCTTAATGAGCTCAAAGATGCATCATTTCAGAGGTAAATACAGTTTCCTGTGATGAACTTGGGCGTGCCGTGAATAATTTAGTGAAACGTGCAGAACTGGTGATTGAAGAATACGGAGGTATAATTGAACATTTGTTGTAATGTTACAAACACCATTAACTCTGCTTTATTTTGATTACATTTAGTTTCATTTATTATTATTTAATATACATTTTATGAAGACTTTATAATTTGCTTGCATTTTGACACTCCCTGTATATAACGATGAATTTAATGTTATTGACATTTTTTCTTTTTCTTTTTTGTGAAGATGGTGATGTCACTATTTCTAGTAAATTTGATCGTATTCTCAATTGTGTGAAGAAAGAAAGGGTCAGGGAAGGCCGAGACTAAAATTCAAAGATACTTTGAAAAGTAACTTGAAATGGACGTATATCGACACCTGCGATTGACCGGATCATGTGAAAAACAGAAGCGAGTTGAACAGTATGACCATGGCATTCATAAATGAGTTATCATCGTTTCAACAGAGGAGGAGGAGGAGGAGATGATGATGATGATGATGATGATGATGATGATGATACACAAACATACAAGTACAAAAATATATACATTGCAAAAACTATAAACTGTAAATAGATTTGGTATCATAATTTTAGGATATTCGATATATATATATACATATATATATATATATATACATATATATATATATATATATATATATATATATATATATATATATATATATATATAAAATCTCACAGCAGCTGTTTCATGCTTTCCCAATTTTCAAAGTAAACCAATCGCTTAATTACGAAATTACGAATTACTTCACAATTGTTTGTTGAATTCCTTGAAAAGATCTATTCATCACAAAAAATTGAACAGCTGTTGTAAAATGAATATATATATATATATATATATATATATATATATATATTTTACTAGACCGAGTATAAGCAATATATATAGTATTAATTTTTTCTTTTTTTTGTGTGGTGGTGACGGGTGGGGGAGTGTACGCTTTTTGGGTATACCCTCTAAATGGTAAAATTTACAAAAAAAGTAATGTGCTTACGTTACTTACAATGTTTCCTAAAATACATATCCCATAATTCATAATGATCGGTTAATTAGTTTAGGAGTGAATCCTATACATAGAAATATATATATATATATTTAGGCAAATTATATTAAACAACACAGACTGTTTTGTTTAATTATACTTTTTTTTCAAGTTTTCAAACAGTCAATTTAGTATTTCGGTTAGATTGGTATATATAAGTTCTGTGGGGTTCTAGTTCCATTTTAATTTTTTTTTCGCAAGTAGTTTCGATTTAATTCACCAAATCATCAATAGGCGCGTTAGTTTTGCTGAGTTTTTTAACGGCTAATAATTAACAATTTTAAAATGAGCGTCTGTAGTGATGAGATGTTGCATATGAACGTAATTACGTGCTAAGCGCATGCAAAATTCGAAAGGATCATGTTAAACTGCCAAGAATTTGTTAATGTTAATTACTACGTTAGACACTTTAAAAATCTGTCATTAGTTTTGTAATTAATATTATTAATTGTTGGGTGTCTACTTTTAATGTAAATGGCTTCAAGAATTTGTAATCTTTTGACGTTGGTTTGTAGTGTATTATTTTTGTATTATTAACTAAAATGTGTCTATATTAAGAAGGGGCAGTCATTTTTTTAGGTGTTGGTAAATTGAGCTAGTGTCAGAGATATTCATAGCGAGCCTACAGGAAAGTGTTGTGGTAGTAAAACCGATGTAACAAGTTGTTTTTAATTATTTTTGGAGATGCGTTCTCCCAAAAGGCATTGAAACTGATATATAACCTTAGTTTTGTTTTCCTACTATGTTTTGGGTCTTAGAAGTGTTATTTTTAACTACAAGGTTTAATGTTTTCAATTCTTTATAATAAATAACGAATCTTATTTTATTATTACTGGGGATTATTATTGGGGGATATATATCGATGTATTGTATTTTTTAGAGCTTTTTCATCCAATTTAATGTTCGGATGCATTTGGTTATAATAGAATAAATTAATATAGTGGAAATTATTTAACTAGTTATTATTAGTATTGTCTAAGTTTCTCACCATTAATGTAATTTGTTCGTCTACAATATAATTGGAAAATTGATTGTTAATTAGGACTCAGCGTAAGATCAATGAAATTTTCGCCTTTATATACGCTCGAGAGTCTCTGAAGTGGATCCCAAATACTAACTTGGTTATTTAACACAGACGATTCTGATTGACTGAAAAATATACATCTGCATTTTTAATCCAACCGGAAGTCTGCGCTGAGCAATATACGCACAAACGATTTTAGGAACTTTTATCTTTTACATCAAAAAGTAAAATTCTACTGTTATAAGATAGCCAGGGTGTGTTGAGACAGTGGTTTAGGAAAAAGGGTTTATACCTTATTATAAGGCAATCTTAAAAATCATTCTTTACAAAACCGAAAATATTTTAATGTTCTTTTTATTTATTTTCTTTACATACATTCACAGCTCTAATCTTTTTATGACTTAAATAACATTTATATATACTAATTGAATACCCGTCTCAGGGTAGCTATTCTACTATTTAATAATAAATTAATTCACTTAAAATAGTTTTGCATGATTTTTATGTCTTTTTATGATGATATGCTAATAAACCTCATGTCTAATATCTTTATTCCAATTTTGATAAAAAGTCATTAAATGATTTTAATTATAGAAAAATGTCCAAAATTTGGGGCGTAAGCTTAAGAGGTCTTAAGAAAAAATTGAAATTCAGGGAGTCTTGCATAATTAGTATCAAATAACTATAGAACAAATTACATATACATCGGAAGTATTTGAATTGTCAAATAGCAGGTTGTGCCCCTATTATTCCCTCCTAACCCAACCCTTTAAATAAAACCCTGAAATTTGGGGATTATTTATTAATTGATGTTCATTACATATGATTCTCAAAATCGAAGGTATCTGAATTTTCATAAAGGGCTTCCAGTCAACTTTTACCATAAACTAAATTAAACTAAATATATTCCACATTACCTACTCTTAAACTTAGTAGCTGTGTTCGAAATTCATAATGGTCTGTTAATTAGTTTCGAATTTTACCCCCTCCACACACACAACCTATAAACATATACACTTACGTAACGTTATATATGTAGGTATATATTTTCTTATCTTCACACATTCCAATCCCTATGTTACTTACCTCCCTGCTTGATACCCAGAAGTCGACAAGCAATAAAACCTTCTTTTTTTTCCGGAGAGAGGGGGCCTATAAGAATTCTCTTTTATTGCACTCCTGATGTTTTTATGACTAGTACCTAATCACCCCACACATTGAAAATGTCCCCCTTGCCAAGCCTTTCCCATATCGATCCCTACCCCTATCTGTATCAATACCTACTGCAGCTTCGTATATTCCCTCTCTTTGTTTTTTCTGTTTTACATACACTCTCTTGCCGTTATTCCTTCTTGCAACTTATTAATTCTCCATCAAAAGCAGACCTCATCCAGGAAGAAAAAGATTTCATTATAAAAAAAAACGAAATATCAGATACGTACATGAGTTTTATTTCATCGGCTTCTGTATTTATTTCAAGTTATCCTGTGTCCTCTGAGATGTATATATATATATATATATATATATATATATATATATATATATAAGAAGAATACCCACCACAAGACACGTAAAATAAATTCCCTGAACAGAACAGTTTTACACAATACTTATGTCCCCTTACAAAGATTAAAATCAAGATATAATGATACTAAACCTTATGTCTAGAATCCTTATTACAATTTTTATCAAAATCCATTACATGATTTTGATTCTAGAAAATGTCTAAAACGTAAAAATGTTTTTAAATAATTTATGGGGTCTTAGGAAGAAGTTGAAATTCAGGGAATCTTGCTTAATTGGTGTCAAATGACTATGGAACAAATTCAATGAATTTTTAGATTTGAGGTTGTGTCTATATCATGCCACTCTTAAAAACATTTATACTACTCCAAAGAAACTGAAATTTAGGGAATATATACTAATTGGTGTGCAATATCTATCGTTAAAATTTCACAAAAATCTTAGGTATTAGATTTTTCACAAAGGGCTTCCATCCATTTTTACCTCCTTTGCATAAAACTAAATTAAACTAGATATCGCCCACATTATGAGGCCTAACATCTGTGTTCCAAAATTCATAATGATCGGTTAATTAGTTTAGAAATACATTATATACATACATATACATCTATATATTTGTACATATATATATATATATATATATATATATATATATATATATATATATATATATATATATATATATATACAGCAGTTTATATATTCCAGAAGTAATAAGCAAAATTCATATACACCGAACATTTCTCTCATAAACATACATCTTCTCTTACCTACCCACGCCAATTATACAATAATTTGCAACACTCTAAATAAACTAGGAATTCAAACAATACAAACTACATCACAAACCATAAAACAAACATTAATAACAACAAAACATTTTACTAAAACCCTCACATCTAATACAGATATATGTATATACTGTCCCATGCAATAATTGCAATCAGATGAAACTCAACGAGAACTAAAGAAAATGTGTGGTGAACATAAAAGAGATAACAATTCCTTAAATGCACTATTCTCTCATACAATACAATATGATCATTCTTTTAACTTTATGTAAGGTTTAATTAAAATGAATTTAATGAGTCTAGACTCATTAAATTCATTTTAATTAAACCTCGTCGAAGACTTCTTGAATCAGCACTCATTATAAACTCTAACACAAATAAACAACGTAACGGCTTCTACAATTTATCTCCTTTAATCAGCAAATTAATACTAACTGAACAGAACTTGAATTTAGATCCAAGTTAGCTCTTTTACACCACATACCTAACAAAACTTGGTACATAACATCGAAATAAAAAAACATAAAACACTCATTCCATTTCATAAAGGCACCACATATTTTGAATTCTAACAGTTATGGTTCGTTTGAAAAAGAAAAAACATTCCTTTCACGTCACAAACGCACCACATATTTTAAAATATTGTACTTGTATGTTATTTCTGCAAATCAGTCACCTGGAGAATGTCTTGAAATAAAGACAAAATGTTGATGAATATATAAATAATTTGTTTTTCTCTTTTCATTTTCCATATATATATATATATATATATATATATATATATATATATATATATATATATATAAATTCAATAAATTACGTATTTTTTAATCGGTCAGGACCAGTAGTTTTATGCCTTGAGCGATCATAAAACGAACCATACACGTCCATGTAGATACTTCGTTTACTTTCGATTTCACATATCAATTCTGCAGAAATTTATTGCAGTGCACTGGAGATATTCTGTTCAATATGAAGAGTTTAATTATTTTACTCTTGGCTAAATAACGAAATATCTTTAGTGTACTGCATCAAATTTCTGCAGAATGGTTATAACCGGAAGTAAACAAAGTATCTAAAGAACGTGTTTTGATCGTCTGATGATCGCTCAAGCCATGAAACCACTGGTCATGACCGATTAAAAAACATAATTCATTCAAGTGTTATAACTCTCTAACAGAAAATGCATCAGGCACTGTAAATAATTTTTTTAAAATTTTAACCGTTTTTTTAAGCTAATCGTCACAGCTATATATATATATATATATATATATATATATATATATATATATATATATATATATATATATATATATATATATGATAAAAAATGGAACTAATATTCCAATGTAATGGAAAATGAAAAAAGGAAAACCAAAAATATTATTTATGTATTCATCAAAGTTTCGTCTTTATTTTAAGACTTCCCCAGGATGATTGGTCTGAAGAAATAACACACAAGTACAAATATTTACAAGTAAGAATACCTACTGCTACTGTTTCAAATATTTGTACTTGAGTGTTATTTCTTCTGACCAATCAGCCTGCGGAAGTCTTAAAATAAAGACGAAACGTTCATGAATATATAAATATTTGGTTTTCCTATTTTCATTTTTCATTTATATATAGGCCTTCAAAAAAATAGGAATCCAAAATGTCACCCTGCCCCTCTCCCTCCTAAAATAAGTTCTGCCCATGCAGATTGCCTCCTCCACCTCTAGCTACCCTGCTAACTTAATGCTAGGAATTTGTAGGAATTTTAGCAAACTAACCAGCTGATATAATTCATGGGAGGCTGATTAGTTCACATGGTGGCAGGTGGGGATTTTTTTTAATTATAATAGGATGCTAATGATGAGGCATGAGGGGAATTTCATATATATATATCGTATTGTAGTCAAATACTCACAAACTAACATGTGTGTATAGATGTATATGTGTATGATTATATATATATATATATATATATATATATATATATATATATATATATATGTATATATATATATATATATATATATATATATATGTATATATATATATATATATACATACATATATATATATATATATATATATATATATATATGTATATATATATATATATATATACATACATATATATATATATATATGTATATATATATATATATATATATATATATATGTATATATATATATATATATACATACATATATATATATATATATATATATATATGTATATATATATATATATATATACATACATATATATATATATATATATGTATATATATATATATATATATATATATGTATATATATATATATATATACATACATATATATATACATACATATATATATATATATATATATATATGTATATATATATATATATATATATACATACATATATATATACATACATATATATATATATATATATGTATGTATATATATATATATATACATACATATATATATACATACATATATATATATATATATATGTATATATATATATATACATACATATATATATACATACATATATATATATATATATATATATGTATATATATATATATATATATATATATATATATACATATATTACAATATGTTCCAACAGTCCCTATATTACAATGGAACAGTTGTTTTGAATTTGTAAAAAATTAGAACGATAAATATTAGGATCAACTTGAGTTGGTAATGACTAAGAGGATTATATCATGACGAACGAACAGTACTCCCTCCCTCCCAAAAGAGGAGTATATGCCTGGGAGGATAATATCATGAAACAGAATAGATAGTAAACTACTCCAACCACCTAAACAGAGAGAAAGTCATCCTGGGACGATGATATTGTGAGGAACGATCATATATTATACTGCCCCCCTCCCAAAAAAAAGAGAATGTAATGCCCGGGAGGAATGTATTATGAGGAATGAAAATATACTACACAAACCCCCAAAGGAGAAGGTAAAGCGTCGGAGTATCCCCCCTACACACACACCAAAAAAAGAGGATGTGGTTATGCCTGGTCGGAAATACCCCCTCTAAGCTAGAGGAGGTAATACCTGGGAGTATCACCCCATAGAAGGAGAAGGTAATGCCTGCGAGTATGGCATTATGGCAAGTTTTATTGTACACGTAAAATGCCGAAATGTAAAGTAGGTTTAAAAATATAGTCGCCATCTTTATAAGCAAAGAAAAATATGCAAGCTAAGAAAGAACGATAACTTCCTATCATATTTTTTCTTAATTAAAAAGACATGTTTATAACCGTGAGCAATCATTCTTCCTTAGCTAGCCTCTTACTTGACTTGTTTAGATGGCGACTATATTTTTCCGATCTAATTTTGACTTTGGCGTTTCACGTGTACGATAAAAATTGATATAACTTAGGGTTTCTAATGTTTTCTTTTGTTTTTTTACTAAAACATAGTTTAAGTAAAAAAAAGAATATAAGTTCATTATCAGTAATATTGAAACTTATTTCACTTTAAATAATTTACGTGACTGAAATAAGACAATTTGATTCAATAAATTTGTGCTTTAAAACATAATTTCTAATAAGATGTAAAAAAAACAAACACAAAACGTTTTAATAAAAAAATCAAAGTAAATATATAATTTTTGAGCGACTCGTACGATAAATCTCAGAGAATGTGTTGTTTACATGTTACTAATAAAATAATGCGTCCCTGTCTTGTGTCCATCTCTCTCTCTTTCTCTCTTTCTCTCTCTCTCTCTCTCTCTCTCTCGAAGTAGAACTTTCTGTGCATTCAAAATAGAACGTTATATTTAATAATCAGAGGGCGGGTAACCAAATGTTGGAGTGGATGCCGGTTCTTCCATCATATTCCATTACAATCTAATTTAATTACGTAACTCAATTATATAGATTAAAAAAAATGTCTTTAACCAATTGTATTTATCGAGGAAAATATTTTAAATACATCTGGAAATCGGGAAAAAACAATCATGAGTGTATATTTGTGAATATTAATTCATTAGAAGCTTTAAAACAAATAAATTATGTAAATTTGAAAGACGCGTGTGATGTTTGGAGAAGTTTTGGAATGCGTATATATAGGAGCTGATCAGTAGATATAAAAAGAGAGCGATCAAAACTAATAATATGGTTTCGGCATCAGACAGACAGACAGATACATAATCTCCATTATTAATAGATATAAAGAGTTTGAATGCAAAATCATATTTTACATAGTGTGATATCGGTATTATTTTTCTTTGCTTTCAATTAAAATAACCTTTTTGTCGAAGTCTAGATTTAGTATATTCATCCTTTTATTGTTTAATGGCTTTCAAGGGATTGGATTTATCGCGTTTTGCATTCAAACTCTTTATATATATATATATAAATGGAAAATAACTTCTTTCATATGAACAAGGATTGTAACTGTTTTTTTCTTATCTATTGTCAAAAAAGTATTTTATGTCAATATAAATTGATTTTTTTCTTTTCTTTCAGGTAAGTGGTTTCTCTGTATTCACAGTACACGTCAGTGGGTAAGACCATTTCTTTAACTTAAGGTATTTTTTACATCCCAAACTTCGTATAATTTACTTACAGGGGGAAATCTAAAGGGATCATAAAATATTTTCCAACAGTGAAAAACAAAAGATATTTTGTAACTGCCGCCCATTTTTATTTTCAAATTAATCCTAATTTTACCTTTTCTTATATTTGTGGAACTGTGAATTCCTTCTATGAAGATCCTACATAAACACCCGGAAATGCTTACGAAATGGCATTTACTTCATATTAAGATGGTCTCTTTATACACCTCAATTTAATGTCAGGTATTCTTCGAGTCATCTCAGCTGTGAAAAAGAGTCTTTACCTGACCTATAATTTGTCGAGTCACACATGTTTCCGAATTTTAGTTCAGTCGCTTTGTATAAAATAATCAGCCATATAATATCATGACGTGGATTGAATAAAGGGTTCCGCTCGAAATTCCATCTGGATTCTCGAGTTTGACAGAAACATTCCCGAGTTCGAAAAGACACACCTGAAGAAGGCCGAAGATTACAGCAGCCGAAACGTTGTGAGAATGACACTCAAGATCATGACAGTAGTGCGAATAATCAAATTTCAAATATTAGAATCCAGCTCCGGATGTAAATATTAAACAATATCCATTTATATGTACACGTGTTTCTGAAAACTACTTTTATTAGCAAAATTGTGGTTAAGTAACGTTTCAAAATGTACAGGATTTATTTATCAGTAAATTAAAATTCATCAATTATCATCTCAGGTAATAATACATGGATTTACCTGAAATCCTTAAAGGACACTTCAAAATCAAGAGAGAACTAAAATTTTAGATTTTTTCCAAAATATTTCCTTAGCGCAAATTTACACAGAAGTCCAAGACGAAAAATGTCATTCGATTTTCAAAAAAGGAATTAGATTTATTTTCTTTCTTTTCTCATTCAATAAACAGAACCAGGAAAAAAAATGAAATTCACCCACACCTCTGGATTGGTTCGAATACAGAAAAAATATGCATATCTTTTCAGAAATTAAACAACGCAGCTATTAAATGGAAATATATGAGGGATAATATATACCACAACAACCGAAACTGAATTTCAAGTAGATTCAATAGCCACATGACCAGCCTAAAAATGATATACATGAAAATAACACCATGCTATTCAAATTCATATGGAAAATCAAAAAAGAGAATATTACACCTACAATAGAATGGAAAATATTTGTAAAAAATTTAAAAATAAGAGATAAAAAATGTAACTATGCAGAGAAGAAAAATTATGCATTATTGAATACAAAGAAAAAGAAACTTTACTAAATAAGGAAAATTAGTTAATATGAAAATGTACACATGAGAATAAAGTCATACTGAAAATTTACAAAATAAATAAAACAATAAATATCCTGTATTACAGAAGATATCTAAAATGAAAACTGTTGTGACCTTGAAGAGTAGATAATAATTAAGGCAACACGGTGTTATATTTACAAAAGTGTATTTACAGAATTACAGAATAGTATTTTACAGAAAGTCTACGTCCGATACTGTGGCTGTGACTGCCACAACACTGTGGCGTAACTCTATATATAGTGTCTGGAAGAGTTCATCTATTCCAGAAATAGGGTAGATCAACATCACACCATAACAAAAACCAAACAAAATGATTATTTTTAAATTTTATATTAAGTAACCACTTACAAAGGCTAAATGCCACTCGAGGATAAGGGTTAATGATATTGTCATTTGGATAATGAGAAAATTAAAAACGATAAGTGGAATGGGCAGAATTTGATTACATAAGAGGACGGCGTAACAAGTATTTGCTAAGTTTAGACTTGAAAACGACTATGTTGTAGTCAGCTGGGAAGCAGCCCTGGGGTATATGTTCCACAGATAAGAAATTCTTGGAAATACATTTTTTTCATTGAAGTTCTGTTTGGTTTTAAGTACAAAAAAGTAGAAAAGAAAGTTCTTGGCAGTGGTTGTAGCTAGTCGAGATTTTACTGTGAATGTTTTACAGGAGGGAGCCAGAGATTGGAGCTCAGTCGAGCATCTACCATGAAAATAACAATAGAGTAGATAAAGACAAGCAACGTCTTTTTCTGTGAGAAAGGGGCTGTAGGAAAGAGAAGA
The DNA here is from genome assembly GCA_963556195.1 of Sepiola atlantica. NCBI lineage: Eukaryota > Metazoa > Mollusca > Cephalopoda > Sepiida > Sepiolidae > Sepiola > Sepiola atlantica. The sequence continues at coordinate 46,762,682 of OY744533.1, read as the reverse complement.
GCTCATCCTTTATTAGGCTGTGAAGTCGATTTTATATTGTCAAGGCACGTACTCCATCTTAGGATATATCTCACTCATATACAGGTATTGCATCAGGAGTCAGGTATTTTCTGAAGCAGTAGAATGAATCAGCTTTTTTTTCTGCAACCTTAGAAAAATATTTGATGTAAGTCTTTCATTTCAGGTTTGAAAGTCTGTCCTTAGAGTTTATCAAAATAAAGGGAATTCTTGAAGGAGAGAGCCATTCGTTTCAACTTGTGCAATTGGTGGTAAAAGGATAGAATCAGACAGATTTTGAGCATCA